>ML170158.1:1030328-1214609 GCA_004355085.1 Rickenella mellea
ACGAAGAAATTGGTCGCCACACAGGTTGCCACTGGCACGTGTCTGGAAACGCGTGACCAGCGTGTTCGAAATGTCACAACTTTGCGAACACGGTCGGCTAAAACTCAACCTGTCCACAACGCAATGGGCTCAAATTCGATATTGCAGGTGCTTATGCACCCACTCACGCAGTTGCAGCTATCGGAAGATAGCGACTTTGAACGAGGAGGGGGCATCGATGTACTCTATTTGATCACCTTGTTCTTCGCGTTCGGCATCTGGCTGGTGTTCCAACGATACCAAACCATACGGAACAGGGCTGTTCCATTCAATACTGATATTCCACCAGTGCGTTTATTTAATTTTACGGACACTACCCCATGACTGTTTGTTTAGGAGGCAGATCCTGAATGGACAGGCATAAAATTAACGAAGCCAAATCTACAATCACATTTATCGGACTCGGACTTGCTACGCGATCCAAATAAGGACTATATCACTTGTTTTGATCCAGCTACCGCCATGTTTATTGATACCGTGGAAGTCGACAAGGGCGACGGCATCACCAGGAAAATAGCATCCGCACAGCGGGCTCAAAAGTCCTGGATGCACAGCACCTTCGCCGACCGTCGGAGAGTGCTGCGCAGTCTCCTCAAATGGCTAGTGGACAATCAGGAGCTTTGCGCGAGAGTTGCATGCAGAGACACCGGGAAGACCAGTATGTCCCTTACCAGTAACTAATCCTCTTCTGACTGTTTATAGTGATTGACGCTGCTTTGGGTGAAATAATGTCGGTTCTCTTCATTGAGTGTACTTAAAAACGCTGATCAAGCCCCAGGACTACCTGCTCCAAACTTGAATGGTTAATTACAAATGGAGAAAATACACTACGACATGAAAAGCGCCGCAGCAATCTCCTCCTGAGTTACAAAAGATCTGAAGTACACTACGAACCTCTTGGTGTTGTTGCTGCCATTGTGTCTTGGAATTATCGTGAGTTTAAAATATTCGCAGTAATTCCTGACTTAATCCTCCGTAACAGCTCTGCACAACGCTTGGTCGCCTATCATCGCTTCGATCTTTGCCGGCAATGGAATAGTTGTCAAATGCTCTGAGAAGGTTGTATGGTCCTCAATGTGGTTCATTGGAGCCGTCCAGGAATGTCTCGGTGTATGTGGGTTTGATAGGGATCTTGTGCAGGTATGTGTTTCGAACCACGGCTTGGGATCCAGCAAATGAAAGTGTCCACGTCAGCTAGTGTGCTGTTGGCCATCAGAAGCCGAAGCACTAACGAAGTCTTCCTTGATCAAGCACATTACTTTCATAGGTTCCAGGGAAGTTGGCCAAAAGGTTTGTTTATAATGATCGGAGTAGACCAGCAGTCTGAACCAACCACAGGTAGCCATTGCTGCAACTGATAATCTTACACCAGTCACCATGGAGCTTGGTGGGAAGGATCCCGCCGTTATCTTGCCTGGCACCGATTTGAAGAAATGGGCAAGTCTGTGGATGCGTGGGATCTTGTCAGTCATTTCAGACCATGACCAGCATTACTTCGCTGAACGAACTACCGGGCTTGCAGCCAAAATAACGGACAGAATTGCATTGGAATCGAGCGCCTCATTGTTCACGTTTCACAGCACGATCAACTTTTCGAACTTCTCAAAGAACGAGCAGCAAGTTTACGCCCCGGATCTGTCCTCGCCAAGTCTGGAAATTATATCGCGCCCGTAGACACCGGGTCCATGATCGACAAAGACAGATTTTCGGAGCTGAAACGGGTCATATCTCGAGCGGTTCAAGATGGAGCTGACCTCGGAACTGGCGGTGATCTGTGGGACAATCCGCTACACGAAGGCGGTGCTTACTTTCTACCAACTGTAATCGGAGACGTCAGGTCCGAGATGGACATTGCTCAAACGGAACGTATGTGTTTGCTGTCCGTCATCGCAACCTCTGGTCTCACCCGCCATAAGTCTTTGCACCCGTAGCAGTACTTATGAAGTATGGAGAAGTCGAGGAGGCTATTGAAATCGCGAATGGAGTGGGTTTTGCCCTTGGCGCAAGCGTCTTTGGACCACGTCAAAATGAATGTGTTGCAGTTGCGAAACAACTGGAATGCGGCATGGTATCAATAAATGATTTCGGTATATTTTACGTATGTATCATCGGCACTTTAAAGTGGGAATGTCTGCTCATTCATAATTCTGTAGCTCAAGTAAGTTCATTCTCCTTCCCATGGTCCGCCTTACATATTTGGAACCAGCCAAGACTTGCCTTTTGGCGGGGTGAAAGCAAGCGGTTACGGAAGGTTTGGTAAGAGTTCGACAATCAGTTCCGACCTCATAACGTTGACTAGTACGATATAAGGTGGACCTGAGGGTCTCCGATCCCTCACGAATCCGAAAGCAATTGTGGTGGACCGTTGGCCGTCTTTCATTCAGACTGGCATACCGACCGTCCTTGACTACCCCGTCGGCTCTCTGGCCGCAAGTTGGTCCGTATATGCCACTAAAATTTGTACAGTACTGATTTAAGAATTGTGCATACTGCAGGGACTTTGTGAGCGGTCTCATCGAATTTGTATACGCTGATATCTGGCCGGAGCGGCTAAGAGGGTTGGCCCGACTATTCAGAGCAACGCGAAGGTGATCCGATGAATGGACACATGCTATACAGCACGACACCCAGCCCCTGCCGCCTCTGCGATTGTTTTGCCTTTGGAAATTTACTGAGCGCCATCTTTGGATATCGGTAGAAATCTTCTCCGGGGACTATTGTAAATTTGGCTTTCATTGTTGCGCTCATGATATGATAATGAATTGGAAGCAGCCTTGCGAATGCATGATCATTTGAAATATCGTGAAACCGCGCGACGCCATGGTTCTTGGAACTATCAGTAACTTCCCATGTTGACGGAAGGGGCAAGAATCTGGAAATGTACGCATGGTCACTTGGGCTAAATGCGGGTTTGCAACTGGTGACCCCCGTGCCATCATTTCACGTTCGTGCGCCCACATTGCTATAAGGCATATCTGGTTTGGCCATGGCCAACTGTCCTCTTTCTCTTCCAAGGCTCTCGGCAGCTAACCTGGAATATTGTCAAAATGCGGTCGCTCATTTTTGTTACGTCGTTGTATGCAGTTACATTGGCGATACCACAAACTAGGTCAGGTTCGCTTTGGGATTTGTTCAACAAGAGGGCTTCTTCAGGGTGCTCCGCTACTGGTCAGACATCTTGCCATAACACTACGGTCCAGAAGAATTTCTGCTGTTTTGAGAGCCCTGGGGTAAGTTTGACAAGTTAGACCACGCACAGTGCTGAAGCCCATGTCCATCAGGGACTTCTCCTTCAAACACAGGTAGATTCGTTAATGCTCCGTTAGGCACTATCAGTGAACGGTTTCCGTAGTTCTGGGACACAAATCCAAGCACTGGGCCGACTGACAGCTGGACCATTCATGGTACTTGCTCGATTTATCAAAATATATTACTCCGAAGCTTACTCTTGCGAAAGGACTTTGGCCAGATAAGTGGGTTGAGGGGCGTTGGTGGAGCAAACAAACTGCCTGACGTTTTCTCTTTCCAGCTGCGACACAACTTTTGTCGAGAACTGCGACCCATCCCGAGCATACACAGATATCTCAGGAGTGCGTCATCGCATAGTTTACAATTCCACATGCAAGTCTAATTTACAAGTTAGCTTCTAACGAATGCCGGAGCTACCGATACGCTATCTTTCATGCAAACTGTATGCGCCTGATCCTGTCAGGTGTTCTTCGCGCTAAAGATCAAGTCGCTTGCTAGCACTGGGTGGACATTAATGGACAGAATGAGCAATTTTGGGAGGTACGAGCATAGTCACCCTCCAATTGTAACGCAGATTCTAAATTAAAGTGAAGCACGAATGGAGCACACATGGAACATGCATGAGGTAGCTCACAGTCCTCAAAGTGGTTATACAAACATTAAGTGTTCTTTCTTTCGTGTAGTACTCTCGAGCCCTCTTGCCTTCCTGCTGGAAGTGAGAAAGGCGCGGAAGTATGACCTCACCTTTTGTAGAATCTTCAGCTAAATTAGTTGTAGGCTGTCGATTTTTTTAACACAGTTGTGCGATTGTTTAAGGTATTGTCCAACTTGATTATCTCTGTTATCTTATACGCTCTCTCTACAGACGCTGCCTACTTTTGATTGGCTGTCTCAACAAGGAATAACGCCGTCGAAAACCACCAAGCTAACACTGTCCCAGCTAACTTCCGCACTCAAGACGGCCTCGGTAAGTGCCTTGTTGGTTTCACAAACTACGACTAAAAATGGCATAACTTCTATAGGGCTTTACGCCTGCACTGAGTTGCTCGTCGGGGACACTAAATGCGATCAGCTGGTATTTTAATCTCAAGTTAGTTGGTTCACAAGTTTTATTGGCAGGAATTGACAGTAGTTTCAAATTAGAGGCTCTGTCATTGACGGAACGTTCATACCAATAGGTTCTAACTCCATCAGAATATCTGACCAAAGCATTGCCTTAATGTCGCTCTGTAGATGCACCAGAAAAGGGGTCATGCCCTTCAACTGGCATACTGTATCCCCCGAAATCTGGCGGGTCATCGAGCCCCACAACCGTGCGCAGCTTTCCTTGCCAACCGTCATCTGTCGAAATATAACACACTTTAAACAGAGCAACTCTGGTCCAACGAATACCCAACCATCCGTAAGTTTAAACAATCGCACACAATCAGAGTTCACCAAAAATGTGTCTTCTCGCAGGGTAACTTACCGACCAAAGCGACTATCACCACTTCAAGCGGAACTGGCGGACTCCTTTCGGCGGGAACTTGGTCGACACAAACATTGGCAACATACTCCCTGTCTGGCTCTACGTCCAGTTTCACAATGACGACTTCAAAGGGCAGTTGTGCCGTTCAAAGCGGCGCCCTCACGTGTGGGAGCGGCACAACTGCGTCATCCTTCTCTGCAGTGAGTCTGTCGACCAAATCGGACGACATACGCTCCATTTCTCATGTCTGCCCACTGCCAGATAAGTTCAGGCGGCCAACTGCTCCTCGCGGTTGGTGGTTCGTCCGCCTTTTCAAGTGATGGTGTCCCAAGTGGCACAGTCCAGGAGACAGTTTTCACTGGTAGTGGGCACGCTCAAGATTACACCCTGGTCATCAATGGGAAATGAATGAACGGAAACAATATTTTCAGAAAGCCTCCCTTCTCAACTATGTAGTGGAACATATACCCGTTATGATGTATATATGAGGCTCTCACGTGCTATTTTCATTTTCAAGTTCCAAGTGGCAGCTCGACTGGTGAAAAAACACAGAACATGCCACCTCCATCAGATCACCCCTCGTTGAAGCTGCAATTGATGCCAGAACCGTTTTGCGTTCTTCAATTTAGCATCTCTGACACGTCGAATCTGGAACATCTGCACTCACTCATAACTGCGTCTGTCTTACCATCAGGAACTGGTTTCGTGTCCATTACTCGCACACCAGATGAAATATCTGTCGTCGTTGATGTCCCAGGCGGGGGGGATTTCATTCAAAAGGACAAGTTTGCGTGGAAGTGTATTAAAATTGTGGGACCGATGGATTTCGGTTTGCAACCCTCCAGAGTGCACTGACCCTCTGCTCATTTTGACGGCGCTATTCTCAAGGACTCACTGGAGTTATGTGCGATATCACGACACCGCTCAAAGCCGCGAAGATACCGATATTTGCATTAAGCACCTGGTTATTTTATCCAACACTTCCTGCTGTTACGACTGACGCCGGTACCCAGGAACACTGATTATATCTTAGTTGGAATCGACAGATTTGAGGAAGCTATCGATGTTTTGAAAGCTGATGACTGGGGTTTCCATCTGGTTGAGAATCACTGAGTATGTGTCGTTCATGATAGATTAGCGCTGGTCAGTTTACATTCTGGGGTTATGTAGAGTTTCTATGATAAGAGTTCTTCATGATCAATGTAATGTCTCTTCTGACAGTCCCACAGCAATAAACTGAGTTCAGATATATGCGTCTTGTTATTACTGCAGAATCCAGGGAGGGAAATAATACTCACCTCTACTCTATCGATACCACGATGAGGTCGTGTAAGGCTAAACTCCAATTCGAGATAGTAGAGCGCAAATTAGTGTTCCGTGTTCCTGTGTTTAAACGACTTGTATAAGTTGATTATAAGATCGTTAGCGGTCAGGGTTATAATTCTGCGTTAAATTTTAAGTCATAATACCCATCAGGATAATATGCGGGAACTTCACGTATGTGGAGCGATACGAAGGAAATGCGCTGTGGAACCTGGAGAAGCCGGTGAGCACTGATGATTGAAAAATGACACAACCACAAACCTTTGTACCATCCAAAGGGCCCTTCTGTTTTCAGAGTTTTCCAAAGGCAGTCAATGGGATTCTTGTAGAGAAGGCCGACGGTTCTTCCGTTGTTTAAACGTTGTGTGGGTTGATTATACATCCGTGTTAATGCCTTCAAAAAGATTCAGTCCTTTCAAGTGAGATTACATGACCTTGATAAGATTTACCGTGTCGGCGGGTTGCATGACAAGACACTAAGTCATTGAGCTCAAGAAATTTTATGCGAGGATTGGACCGAAACTTACAACACATGCACCAGAAACCGCGCTGCTGGCCAAAAATGTCCAGACACTGTTCGAATTAGAAATGCCCTTTTCAACGAGACGGTTTTTGGTCCAATTGTAGCTAGGCAGTTGCACCTACGGACGTTGCAAATTTTCATAGTGAATCAGTCACGACAAACTCACTGATGACCCCATCGATGTACGTAATGTAGCAGCGTCCATCCCTCGCACGAGGCCACGCCACCGTTCGGCTTTGAATATCATAGACAAGGCATGGAATGAATTTTTGTAATAATGCTGGGTTCCCACCGGTAACGCAGGGGAATACGCCTGTTTGAAGTCTGAGCCAAATAATGGGATATCGCGTTCAAGAAAAAGTACCTGCATCCGCGCTTTGATGAGAAATAATGGGTTGCCCAATGACGCTGAGCAAAGATGTCAGTGTTATTTTTAAGATTGCAGATTTCGTCGACCTCCTATAACCCCACTCGCTGCTCCAGCTGTCAGAGATGTGGCTGCTATTTGCTCTGCAGATGGACGGCCCACCAAGCGGTTGAACCCCCGCCGAAGTGGTTCATAAAATCCTGCCCAGAATAAATTAGCAATCCCGTGCCAGTGCCTGTATATCACGGTCATACCAAGTCTGGATCCATTCAGTAGAATCTAGAGGTGCAAAGTTGAATAAATGACCATGTGCATAGAACGGCTTGCACACACTTGATAGATGTACTGCAATATCTCAGCTTCGAAGGTCTAATGGCATGGTGGTCCACGTACAGCTGGACCAAGACCTCTTTGGATACCACGTAGCCCTTCGTTTCTCCAAGTCTTTGCGAACACGTCTAGAACGTTTTTGTAGACTTTTGGGCCGCCGCCTTTGACAAGCTCTCCTTGTAACTGCAGACGAGTTTTGGCGACTTCTGCTGGGTTGGACACCGTAACCTAGTGGGACGATGTTGGATATAATGTATGAATATGAAACACTACGCACTGCGGTGGACGCCGCGAGACCGCCACATATAAATGCCTCTAATGTGGACAATGGCCTGTCTGTGCTCATGGTGTTGAGTAAGCCCAAAACGGACACGCGACTTGACGCGGACTGTTATGTAGCCGCAATTCTGACGGGCTCGATGCAATACCTTCTGGGTACTCCTGCAGTCGTTTTCTTCGCAGTTCTGTCCATTTCAATCCCAATTGCTCTCAGAGTGCTCGTGTCTCCGCTCGGTATCATCCTAATCACTCCATTTCTCCTCGTAGTCGCCTTCTCCACTTGTCTCCTGTTCAATATCGTCGTTGGTCGCTTCTTAGATGCCAGAGAGTCTAAAACTCGGAAACATCTCTTTCACGCAGCCCGCCCACTGTCATTTTCCACCCCAGCTGCATGGCAAGCGGTCCTAACGAGATCCCAATGGTCTCACAAGTCTCCTCACTTTCTTCCTCCTCTGTACCCGGATTATCCTTCCCTTTCGACGGCAATTAATGATATCCTTATAATGATTGTACGCGATTTCGTACTCGTATGGTATCGGGAGATATCATCTTCCCCCTCATTTCCCACAGCCGTTTCGTCCACCTTGCACGGCTCCTTGGAGGCTCTCCTTGAGCGCGCCACACGCCTGGATGTTCCTTCGCTTATGGTCAGAAACATCCTGCCAAAACTCACGGCACATGTGGAGCAATTTAGACAGTCAGAGACAGCTCTCCGTGGCGCTGGTCTCGAACGTCACCTCACCCAGTCTGACGAATTGGACTTATTACTCGCCAGTCGTTACACAGGAAAAGGTGGAAAATTGCACCCTGCAGTCGACAATCTATCTTCCATGTTTACGAGGCAGACCGAAGAGGTTCATTTGAGGCAATTGGTCGATAGAGCACTACCATTTATTTTACCCCATCATGACAGGAGAAGCAAAGGAGTTAGTATTGTTGCACGCGAGATAGTGGCATGCTCTGTCCTCGCTCCTCTCATGGAGTTGCTTGCGGATCCCGATTTCTGGAATCGCACCATTGATCAGCTAGTGTGTAACTTATTTATTTGACACTATTTAAATTCATTATTTCCAGGCGGGCGCAGCAATACGACAACAGTAGGTCAACCGTTGCATTTTTATATCGTGAAACCAAAACTACATGTGCCAGGAAACTAATATCAAAGGTCCGCAATGTCCTCGAGGCTCAATCTCCAGCCGCATCGCTCCCTCAGCCATCTTCATCGAAACCCACTTCGTCTGAGGCCATAACCCTGCGTACGGATGCTAGACATTTCGAGTCCTTTTTACGAAGTATCAGCCACACCAACTCACTTCTTGATGCGCGGAGGCTCAAGAATGATATAATTGGCGAGATCAGACGAACAAGAACAGTACTTGGTATGTCGCATTCATTTTAGAGGCATGGAGATGTTGTACATATTTACGACTTTTCTATGTAGCAAATCATGAAAATGATGAATGGATTAATGGTCAAAAGACGGAGGATGTTGTCGCGTTCCTCGATCGGCTTTACACAGCAAAACGCAAAGTGGAAAAGCGCATATCTATTCTTGGTGGTCAAGATGACTCCGTGCGTTCTCCCTGAAATGTGTAAATAACTGGTCTGATTTTTGAATAGCGTTCATCTGTTTACCAAGAATCTGCCGCTCCTCCACGACTTACATTGCGCGATATCCTTACCAATCCTAGCTCACTCTCATATTTTATGGAATTCATGGATCGGCGAGGGAGGTCACTACTGGTGCAATTTTGGCTGACAGTGGAAAGCTTCAAGAACCCTCTTGAATCTGTAGATTCTGACTCCTCGAATGAAGACGAAGACCCATTATCTATCCCACCATCTACTGCAACACTAAAGGAAGACATGTCAATGATCAACGACCTCTACTTTTCTGGTCCTGCTATCCCGCCAGCCCTGGCCGCCATATCGAAGAAGCATACAGAGACGATTAGATCATACGTTGTAGGATCGGTTATCGAAAACCCAGCGCAGGAAAAAAAAGTCCGGCGAGCCGTGATGCTGGCGCAACGGCAGGTTGAACAAGATATGGATCATGATTTCGAGGAATTTGAGCAAAGTGATCTTTGGTTTCGGGCTGTGGGTGACATCGAGCACAAAGGCCGTCGACCCACACTTCCGCCCTCTCCGCAACGTCTGCAACAGCGAAGGGTCTCAAATTCGTCCGTGGGCTTACTTGCTTCTTTGGTTCAGGGACTCGATCCCGCTCGAAACTCGAAAACACAGGCATTACCTCGATCAGAGTCATCTCCTATGTTTCATGAAGTAGGTTCGAGCAAGGCTCAACCCATCGACTTAGGCCGTTCCACGCCAAACTTGGCGCCTCCTATAACGAACCGAGCAGTCTCAAATCCGCAATCGACTAATTTGGAGATCTTAATGTCTTCGTCGACAGACATTGCGCCAGACCCCTCTCGAGCCCCCCTCTTTGACGATCCTGACGACAAAGCATCACTGGCCGCGAATGCGGATGAAGCACAGAGGATGGAAGCTATCCAGGCGGCCGTAACCGACATAATAGCCAACGAGAACAGGTTCGCATATCACCCAAGGAGCTCAGATTCGTCTTCAAGTCTTCGACGGGCCAGCTTCGGAGGTGATTACCAGCCAGGAGCTACTACACAAAATCGGGGGATGTTTGATGATGTCGATGACTATGTCGATGAGACCATGCGAGCAGACGACCAACGGGAGAATACGGGTCATGGGACCTTTCAGCTCGCTGCTCCAGGAGATTTGCAGCTTTCACATGAAATTTCCCGCCTTGGTGAAAAGATTTCGAATCTTCAATCTCAAGATGTGATGCTGGATACGTTAATACGCAAGGCGGAGTTAACTGGAGACGCGCAAGAGTTGCGACTTCTTCAAAAATCGAAATCCGCGCTTGGGAGGGAATTACGTCAATTGACTTTTCAGAGGACCCAATACGAACAGCAGGAGTCGGCCAACAGACTTGTTCCCGGCAGAACCAAGGTCGCAATAGTGAATTCGACGGTTGGCGAAGAAGAGGGTAAATCTGTTGTTCGATATCTGATTGAAGTGCAGCAGCTTGCGATGGATGGGAGTTTTGCATCGGGATGGGTGGTGGCACGCAGGTATAATGAATTTTTTATTATGCATCAGTGTCTACGCGAACGTTATCTCATGGTTAAAAATTTGGACTTCCCTGGGAAACGACTTGTCACTCATCTGTCAAACAATTTTGTTGACGCCCGACGAGTTGCGTTGGAGAAGTATCTGCAAGTCAGTCGCTCTACTTGTTCATATCTCTTGACCGAAATCATTCATGCCTCATTTCACTCAGAATCTGCTTTCTATTCCGATGGTCTGTGAAAGTGGCGAACTAATGGCGTTCCTTTCGCGAGAGTCACCTTTCATGACAGCCAGTCAACCAGAGTCTTCTGGGAAAGAATCTTCCGCCTACCCAGGTCAGAAACTCGTGCGAACGGTGTATCGGACTTTTACAGAGAGCATCGACGATATGTTCTTTGGCCCTTCTATGCTTGATGTAATGATCGGCAGACTTACTCGGCAAGCAGCCGAGTTTGCTGGCATAGTTGGCACTGGTGTGAACGACGAGGACCTCGTCACTCAAGCGCTGAAGGCATCTGGAAAGTCGGCCCCTGAGGAGACTCTCTTGCAACTTCCCGGAGACTTGAAGCCACTGGAAGGCGAGACCAGCACATCATCCTTTTCGGCTCCAATCTGTGATCTTATTCTTGCCGTTTTTGAGCTGGACAAGAAGAACAACTGGTTGCGACGGCAAGCTATCGTAATTATTCTTCAACAAGTATTGGGAGACACTATTGAGCGGTCAGTTAGCGATCAATGTTCCTGACGATGTACGTTTTTGCTGAGAATTTTCTGCAGGAAACTTCGCGACAGTATCAGCTCTCTTCTAGACGAGCCACATTTAATGACTTTTGTAAACATTTTCAAAGATAGCATGTGGCCAGGCGGGCAGTTGAAACCTCCAGGTTCACCACGTAGTGCCGACGAGAAGACCCGCACGAGAGAGGAAGCTAACCGGAAGCTGACAGCTCTACTTCCGGGTTTGTACACCACGTCGTTTTTATTTTCTTCATACCCACTGACTTCCTCTGACAGACGTCGCTGCAAACATGATTGGGCGTTCGAACGCGCGACGTGGTGCACGGCGCATTTTCGCTGTGATGCAGAATCGTCGTTTGAACCAGCACATTATTTACACAATTCTGGATGAGGTGAAAGCTTTCGGTCCAACATGTCCGGTGTTCGGTATTGACGCCAGACTATCTCAACAGATTTTTGCTGCCCTCTTCCCTGAAGCTTCTCCGTTATCTGGGACATAATAAGTTTGGCATGACTGATAGTTTACTCATTGATGGACTTCGCAAGGTGATTCGTATGTAATTCGCAATTTCCACGTAATATGAAGCGTTCGGCGATCAAACGATCAATATTCTATCGTTGGGTGGCTGTCAGGACCGTACACACTCTTTCAGCTGCCAACGCCGTGCGATCCCGATGGAGAATCCTAGGAACCATGAGACAGCAGAACGGCAAACCTTTTGAGAAGAAGACAATATATGCGGAGGAAGGGTTCTCGTGAATCGTCGTTGCTCAATGAATTCGGAGGGTCCGCCTCATTGACCCGACTTGTGGGAGGCGGCGCGTTACGCAGTCTTATCAACTCACAACCATTGGTCAAGATGGGTGGGCAAAGTGCGGTCAGAAACGACGCGCGGACGTCCCTGGCAGCGAGCTCCACAACTGAGAACACTCTGAGAACACCGATTTCGAACGTCCTCATTCGTACATTAGATCGGCAAGTAATCGTTAAGCGCGCAGACTTCAGCTCTTCTTACTCACTTCCAGAGTATATTATCGGGTTGACGTGAGCTTCGCAACACGTTAGTATTCCAAATGGGATCCTAATCCACCAAACAGATTTCCAGGACGTGTCGAACCGCGAGCTGTTGCCCTCGGAGCAGATAGGGCGGTCACCAGCGCGTGAAGGCCATGTCTTCTCGGAGCAGATAGGCTCGGGCTGCCAGATCATCTCTAGTTTGTGTCGACTGACACCCACAGGTTTGAATTGCCTGCCCGAAGATGATTGTGAATCCGGGGCCGAGGAAGTGGGTTACGATGGACGCCCGGCGTAAGGATGTAGCAGAGTTGCCAGCAGCGAGGCAAGGCCAGATTAGCCAGAAATTGATCGAGAGAGATAAGATGCCAGCGTGAGTCACCAAGATGTTACGAACTGTGGAGCTGGATGATTACGAAAAGATAGCGCAATATATGAGCTGGATCACCGCAGTTGTATTACTTCACACAAACTGTTACTGCATTAGGGCAATTAGCTGCTTCTTTGAGAAACGTCCGTGGCGAACCTTACCTATTTGGATGTGGCGGTTGCATTCACCAAGCCAGGGATGATTCGCCTCGTGTTCCCGTCCCATTCATTCTCATACCTCGAAGTACGCCGCGTGAATGGATCATTTGATCCCCACGTAGAAACGAGAAGCCCGCGGCGTTGAACTTTATGAACAAGAAACGTGGTAGATTGCGGTGGGTGATAGTACAATGATAGACACAACATATGCGATAAACCAGCAAGCCCGGTCCTTAGTCCCGAGAAAAAGAGTGTATCGACCTATTAAAAATGTATCTGCCACTAGATATAACATCAGATAGAAAGATGGGGGTGGGGGGTAAATGGTGGAGGATGTGAGTATAAAGTACAGCTCGATATAATGAGATCCGACAGTAACGATCTCCAAGGTCGGTAGGGAAAGGAGCACCGGCTCTATGTCGTGTTTTGTCGGCCAGTAGGAGCAGAAGGAAGGAGAGATTGGGAGATTGCATAAATAATAGTATGGGTGATTTTGCTCCTTTAGAAAAGAAATAAATGCAGAAATATATCGAGAATTGGGAACGGAGATGTCCCTTTTAATGAAGCGTCGAATGGATATCATCGTCGCATTACGTGTCCGGATTGGCTGAAATCGAAAAGTTAGTTTACGACAGTACGTGGAGACAGTGGATACATACTGGCATCCAATCACATACTTGCAAGCATAGGGCTATCGCTGCGGATGCCGAATGGCGCATGTCCGTACATGCCGTTGGGCTCCATCCCAAGCCAGGTATTTTCCGGCACCACCTGTTGGGCGCGAGGTATGTTGCCATTGGGTGTCGGCGACTGAGCAAAGCACCATTGCTTGACAAATGCCGCATATGATGAATCCGACGCAAGCGACGAGGTCGGCGTGGATACAATTTCTTTCGCCTTTTGTTTCTCCGACTCGGATGGAGAGGGCAAAGAGGGTAGCGATGACAACGCAGGGGAGGAAGCCGGCGAGGAAGACGCTGTCGATGGCGCTGACGGCCACGACAAGGCAGGACGAGGTACGGTCGCCGGATGACCACCTACCATGCCCATTTGCGTTTGAGGGGTTTCCTCATGCTCAGAAAGATCATGAAGTGTCGTTGATGTTGGCGACCGCGAGTGCGGCGGCGTCAGAGGTGGCGTAGCAGGAGCGGCATAATTAAGCAGACTGAGTTTGCTTGGGAGTGAGTGGCGGGACGAGGTTAGTGTGGCGGCATACTTCATCGCCAACGACGACGGGTAGGGAGATGAATTAGTACGGATCGGTGGGGATGACCGGCTTGGCTCAGTATCAAAACGAGCACGAGGCGTTGGGAGGGTGAGATTGGGCAATGAAGGTACGGATTGTGCCGTTGGAGATGAAGGATGTGCGAGCGCCGGCTCTTGGAGCACGGAACCGGTGGTGGGTGTTCCCTTCAAGGTCGACGGCGCACTGAAGGTGCGTTGCTGGCTGTGGCTTGTCACAGGGCTGCTGGGTTCGCGTGGGACTTGCTTCAACGGTTGAAATGAAACTTTGTAGTTATTGAGCGAGTTATTGTCCCACCAGTCACCGACACCCGGAACAGTGTACCGGACGACAAGGTACAAAGTCCGTTCGGTGAGTTTACGCCCAAAATCCTCGAGCTTGACGAGGAAAGAGAAACGATCCCATGCGTCAGGTTTCTTGAGAGACCCGACTGCGGCCAGGTCACCCGGAGTGCTTGGTTCACGGAAAGGTGGCGGTAACGACGGAAGGGATGCAACATGTTTGCAAGTAACCTCCGAAGTGGTCTGCCAATCGTCCAATGTGAAACGCACAGCTACCTCCTTTGCAAATGCGATATTTCGGACCACAACGGAACCTCGAAGGACCGGCGGACTGCCCCGTGGAAGTACAAGGGTTTCGAGATGCACATTGGCGTACTCTGGTGGGTCAATCGCAGGTACAGGTGAAGTATGCTCGGGTTGCAGCTCAAAAGTGAGGTCCATCCCAGCCGGTAACACGGGAAAGGGATATGAGCTTGTACTCCCAGCAGCGGGATTTGACGAATCGTATTCAGTTTCGGTCTCAGTCTCCTCACCGGCTGCCTTGGAGAGGCTGGCTGGCTTGCCAGATTTGTCGTACAGGCGAACACTCTGTAGCGCATCCTTCTCGGCGAAGTGGACATTCTTGGGACCATTGGATGGCGTACTAGGTTCTGATTGAGCACGAGTGTGTATCCGCAGGCCAGGGATGTTTGGAGTCGAATGCGACGACTTTAGGGATGGCTTAAGAGGCTTCCCATTTGCAAGGAGAATAACTGGGGTCGATGGGGTTCGTGGAAGGGGGGAGGCGGTCTCGGGGGAGATAGGTGAAGGCGGTGCAGGAGACTGTAATGGAGAACCCTTTAGAGGGAATGGCAGAGATGATGGTTCGATATTCAAGGGGGGCGTAGGTTGTCGTGGCGGTGCGTTAGAAGGTAAATTTGTGGTGTCGACGGTGAGACCGAGAGAGTTCATAGACGTAGACGGCTGAAACTCATCCGAAGAATCACTGTCCTGTTCATTGAAATGAAACATTGGTTTCTTCTCGCCAATGGGTTTGCGGCGAGGGAGGTGGGGAAGGGGCACAAAGGAGCCAGGACCGCGCTCATCTGAGAAAGTCGCGTTCGCCGAACGTGTTCGGCGGTACTTGGACTTGAGTCTGAGTGGGGGGAGATCGAGTCGCTGGTCTTCCGGAGACGGGGGAGTGGGCATAACGTATGGCATCGTGAATAAGTGAACTGGTTGGAGAAAAAGAGTGAGAAATACGGCCAGACGGGGGTAAGTGAACCACGGCTTACCTTTAGTCCGAACGGGGATACGTGACGTCAGGCGTGGCGAGTGTCGCTCGCGGTGGACGTCAGGTAATTATAATACAAAAATTTGACGTTCGACACCGTGTGCGACGACGACGGCGCGAGGGGAGGGAAGGGGGAGGGGGTGGAGTAAAGGAAAAGTTGAACGAGTCGTAAGCGGTCGGAAGTACTTATCACGGATTCGTGAGAAATGGACCCTTGCCGCACCACAACTGAATAGAATTGTGGTGTTATCGAACAACGACAGAAGCTGTGGCTATTCTTCTTGATTGTGTCTCTAGTACCGCTCTTGTACCCGCCTTGTGTGAGCCAAGATGGCGAACGGGCGCACAAGCAAACGGGGGGACTGCGAGCAAGGCTGGACTGTATGCAAGAATTTAAGAATTTTGAGGGTCGTTCTTCCTTCGGCAGTGTCCGTCCGCTTCTAGATCTGGCGCTCGTCGTTCCTGGTTGCGGTTATCAGAGCCTCATTCTTTTTACGTTTATCTACTCGTTCATCTCTTCCCTCGTCGATAGCGCGCTCGGCCCATTGTCCCCATAACTCCGCCTTTGTCTCCACCCATGACAGCTCCCTCAAATCAATCCGACTCTCGGCATATTTCACCGGTCATCAATTCATCATTCCTCGGTGCTGTGCGCCCAGTCGGTCGTCGGCCCACCAGTCCGAACACTCCCAAGCGCTTGCATAAATCATGTTGCGTCCACGTTCCGCTTTCCAATTGCACCATCCATCGATCACAACTGTCTACATTTCAACAATCATTGATGAGGCGTGTACTGTCATCTACACGTGTAGATAATGCCCACAAGGAAATACACAAATCTTTCCTACATGAGGTATTCTAAAATCTGGACCGTGTCTCTGAAAAATCACCACACAGTCTCGTTCTCTCCGAAAGTCTCCCAAAGACTGGCGATGCGGTACCACGGTTAGTAATGTGATTATTCATTTTTACACCGATCGGTTCGCCTGTTCGGAAACGCGCATTGTTGCACACACGATCTTCGCACAAGAGCCCACAAATTCTGTGCCATTGTACTATTGATTACGAAGACCTCACAACAACAGTCTCTGCACCCCGTCTTCGAAAGCGGACGCTATTCAATCCGAATCGGGGCAAACCCACTCACGCAATCTCTTCCCAGGATTTGGGCCCTGCCGAAGGTACCATTGAGGAGGGTAAAACAGGCTCGAGAAGCGCGAAGCAACAACGGTACGGAAACTTCGGCACGATCGTCCTAACTTCACTTGCCGGCTGCGACCACAAGTCCTCGGTGCTGCCTGTGCGCTGGCGGCGCGTCTGTGGTCACGAACGGATGGCGGTCATGCGCAAATGGAGGGTTCTATGGTTCAATTGAATGACTCGCTGGTGAAAGCCTAAATGTCGGTGGAAACACGTCCGTTGACAGACTCGTATGTCGTGATGAGCTGGTAAAGTGCGACGAATCAATCATATGATCGCGCGGTATTGCCCGAGAAGATCAGGAACTGGGTGGTGGCAGTAGCCACTTGAAGCGCAAAGCTGCGTAGAACTGTGTGAGTCGATCACAGTTGCTGCATCAGGATCAGAATGCTACTCACATCGGGGGAAAATGGACGCTTCGGATAGCAAGCAGAAGTTGTAAGCCTACGGATTTGTGTGAAGTCGGCCGAGGCGCGTTGTGAAATGAAACCATGGAGGAATAGCTCCAAATGCGGGTTTCATACCTGTTTCATGCATGCAGATCCTTGACACGATCGGCATGTCTCATATGTCAGATCTGAGATATAATCACATCGGCGATTAGATTGCGTTTTATGTAATCATTACAATTCACACACGTGGTAGGACAAGCACGTTTCCCCCCTCCCGCGACGCATTCCACAACACTTTCGTCATCGCGAAGAACGTTCATCGCGACTCTCTCTCCGGACAGCACTATTAGTACCCGCTCTATCACAATTGCAACTGTTCTGCCCCACCTATTCATCGCAACGCGCGCTTAGCACTTACCCTGTTTAACCGTTTCCAAACTTCCAGAAGATGCACTGTATACATGGCTACCCCATGCAGTAACCACCGCAGGTACAATCAGCACTCACTCAGTACACCATACTGCAATACCAAAAGCTGTGCCACTTTAGACTCCATCTTGCGCGTCGCCACGTGCCCTTATCTACGAATGAAGCCGCCACGAGTTCCAGTATATCTCGCAGATATGCGTGTCCTGTGGAACCTTCGAAAGCCGAAATCCGGACGATATAGAATATCGAATGTCCACTCACTGCATGCACTCAAGTACCCTTTCCTTGTTCACTCTCACATACGACACACTATTACTTGTAAAGCTGCTCATACTTTCACCTGATGGTTTCCCAACCAATCCTTCTGCCAACACGGTCAAATGCTCCTCTTGCATGCCATATAACCTTTTCGCCAAAGAGTAAATCCGCCAACACCGGACCCAGAGTCAATACGTTCTTCAAATCTCTCATCTCTTGGCTATTCTTACTCTCAAGTCTATTCCGTAAACCTGCAGGCACCACCTGAGAACTAATCTGTAGCGCCACAAATGGTCGAATTGACCTTCCTTCGCTGTGGAGCACCCTTTGGATACTTGTACCTGTGAACTCATTTGCTCTTGCAGTCCTCGAGTTCTGTATCCAAGCAATACCTCCGGAATCATGGCTTGGTCGGTGATTTCAGAGGGTCACTAATGTTTATCCTCGTGTACATCCGTTCGCAACAGGCCGAGATCTCGTGATCATCAACAAGACATCCAGGGTGGGTGCTAGGCATGAAAACAGACGTCGCGCTGATCTCGTCAAAGGCTTTGTATTGCGAGACGCCCTGGTTGTGAACTTCGATTGGTCTCGACCCAGACTTTGCAAATACGCGTGCGGGAAAGTCCGTACACATGATGTCATTTCCATACAGATCCCTCAATACCTGCGGTGACGTCGCTCCTGAATCTACGATGCGTCGAAAATCCACCGTAGAAGACTCAGAACGCACCCTCGATTTTTGTGAGTGATGAAAGAAGACCGGACGAAAGTTAAGGAGCGGAATGCGGATTAATTTATTGATGTATGTAGGGTGGTCGTGCGCACAGCACCGTTCAAGTAAAGATCGTATGTAATGCAATATTTATGCAAAGTTGTCAAAAGTGTCCAATAGTGCAAGTCCTCTCACAAAAATGGGACGCATAGACGACAGTTCACAGGAAACTCACTATGGAGTCCTTACTGAGTCCAAGTCCTAGTCCAAGTCTACCCTCTATAGTCTTCCGTATACACCGAGACCGCCAATCATCGCGCCGAAGCAACCAAGGAAGACTGCAGGCCAGAAAGCATTAGGCATTGATGGGACACCGTTGAACGGAACGAAGGGATTCGATGACGCCGAAGCGCCGGCGCTTGTGAAAGCACCGCCGGTACCACCACCCGTCAAGTTGGCGCCGTTCGGCTGTATATCACGAAAGCATTAGCACGTTTCTTGATGATCAAGATGTTATGACGTACGCCAATCGGTCGTGAGTTATCTGTAAATTGACAAGTGGATGACGTGCAGAGACATTTTCCGGCAATAGGATCCCAGAAAGGTGTCGAACAATTTGTGGGGACTGAGAAAACGAGTAAAATTAGTCGCAACCCAGGATATGGCGCATGGAGGACGAACGGCGGAATCGAGCAGGCTGATCCGTCGCCTGAGCCGGGTTAGGATCGTCCGGTGTCGGCTCAGTCGCCGGGCACCCGTACTGCAATGCACGTCGCATTTATCAGCACATTGTCTCCTTGTCACTTGCAACAGGAGTCTTACACAGGTGTAAAAAGGAAAGTCCGAAAAGTCGCAATGGCTCAGAAGGCCATTTTCATTTTGAGGAATTCCATTGCAGATCTTTGTTGAGGCGTCCACTTGCGGGGTTGAGCACTTCAGCGCGTCGAGCGTATTGAGCTGAGAGACCGGCACGGGGTTTCGAACCCAAGCGAGCAACTGCTCGTTTGAAACGATCCAAACTGTTTTGACTCTCAGGTTAGGTCTTACGTGCGAAACGGAATGAAACGAACCATTCGGTTGTTGTTGAGCCCAGTCAAGGAACGCGTTGATCATATTAATCGTGGAATTGGACGGATTTACACCTGGATACGTTTTCTAAATCCTGACTCAGCGGAGTGACAACGTTTATTAGCGCGCAGCACATACCGAGAGATGGATAGGGTGTGTGTAGAGTCCAATAGGTTGGCGGTTGTTGTTGTCTTCATCGGGAATCAATGAAAAGGTCAACGAGGTTACAAAAGAAGAACGAACAGTGAGCAGTGAATGTGTTTTGCATGTACAGCAAGGTTGCAGCTAAATATATATAAATTAGTAATGGAAGCAATGAACGGTTGAATTTCCTTACTATCGTTAGGCTTAGTCTCTCCGTTCGCATTATCACTGAAAAGCTAATCGTCAGAATTTTACAGAAGACGAGACGAGACCAGTATTCACAGCCAAGGATCCATCAGATGTGGTCCGTTGACGCCCGCGTTGTCGAAAAATGCATACATCGGAATTTCCCAGAAACCAGGCAGCTGCGGTTGGCCTTTGCAGATGTCAGGTGTGGATAGGCAATTGTTTGCAAGCCCATTGTCCAAGGTATACGGCCAAAAAGCGTCAGTTCCGGGATCTGTGACGGGAATGGACGCAGCCGCGCTGGAATCGTATGTAAAACCAGCATTCTTAAGAAGCTTCAGCGTGTCGCCCGTAAAGTTCAGGAAGGGAGCGCGGAAGCCCGTGATAGAGCTCAAGGGAATGCCGGCGAGCGCATTGAGGGCAATGAGGTTGCCATTGATTTCGTCAGCAGGAGGAGTACCGACGTGTGTCATTCTGGAAGTTTAAGCGTTTAGACGGATTTCTGCGGTGATAAATGGAAAAAAAGTACGTGTGGTCTGCAATCTCATTGCCCGCAACAAACCAATCCGTGACCAAGGTGTAGTTCGTGAAGTTTAGCGATGTGAAATACGTCATTTTTGGTCTACAGCCATTTGGGTTCTGCCGCTGTGCGAGGAATTGGTTGACCGCGTCGAGAGTATACGACTGTACTGCATCGTCTGCGGAGAACACAATGAATTGGGGTACCTCCGACTGTAGAGGAGACGATCAATGTCAGTCTACAAATTCACACGACTCAAAAACACAAAAAAAAAACACGCAAGCAAATTTTGAAAAATAAAATGTGTGTAAACTGACCGGTTGTAAGCCACCCGGTGGGCTGGTACTGGCGCAAGCACAGTTAGGGAGCTTGCACTTGCTTGCGTCGCAAGAGTATCCAGCAGCGTCAGAACTCGACGTGGGGCCACTTATTCCACCATCTTGCGCAAACGAGAGAAGAGGGAGAACGAGAGAGAGAACGAGCAGTGATAGCATTTCGTGAACAGTCCAAGCGTGAAGGACGTTGAAGACGGTGAGGAGAGGGGGAGTTGGAGGGGGGGATCACACCTAGGTGAAGATTTGCCGTTCCCGTCGATGACCCCATCATCACATGGAGCCGTTGGTTCGATTAGTCATCACTTCGGCTGAACTTTGCCAAACTACCTTTCAGCCGTCTGTAACCTGCACTCTTCGTCTAGTAAATGCTAAAAAAATCATCTGAAGCTGGGTGTATGCGCTTGGGCGCTATGAAGGTCACCGCCAAGCAGTTCATGATGAGCAGAGCTAAGGCGCATTTGGACACCTCATGTAACACCTCCGGTCCCTGATCAGGCCTTGTTGTCGGAGTACGTAATAACTCTTAATCGGACTGTGACGAGGTGTGACGATATTCTTCCTCTTCCGGATCAGACGTTGGTTTGGCTGGACAGTCGCTCTTTGACCTTTCGCGACGTGCTTGCCGTCGAACGGGGCATGGATACACAAGTTAAACGAAAGGTGTGTTAAAATGACGATTACGCGCCTATATGTATAAAACGACATATATTGCAGGTCACTGTCAAGATCAACTATGACGCCTCAGGAGTGTTCAAACCTCCTTCGCGCAACGCGAACAGCGTCAGTCGCCCAAACTCTCCGACCAAATTCCATTCCACCGCACCACCATCACCACCATTGAAGCCTCGAGCAAAGGTCAACAGCAGTGCAACCATAGCTATTTCCAGGGCTCCGAAGCTGGCCAAGACCACTTCAGTCGGCTCCATGTTCCCCAATGGAAGCCGAACCGCTCCGGGAACACCTGCGAGGGCACCTTCACCTTTCAAACCGCCCGAAATACGAAGCGGTAGATCTTCACCAGCGCCTCGCGCTAGACAGATTCTTCACTCACCGTCAAAGTCAACGTCAACGGTATCTGTACCCTCGTCACCGCGACAGAAGGCCTTTATTCACGCACCACCGTCCGAAAGAACCCTGTCAACGCCTACCCCAAGGGTTCGCCATGCCAGCATTTCTTCCTCGTCTCATTTCTCGACGTCCTCGTCCGCGAAGGACATCAGGCGAGATACCCAACCCGCACCATCTGTCCCAACATCTCCTATAGAGTTGCCAAATGTCTCGAACGTTGTAAGAGTGAAAGCGAAGATCTCTGGTCTAGCCAAGACAAAACCATCCACTCCGCAGCCACTTGCACCAAGATCACCGAGTCCTGTTGCACCCGTCCCCTCACCCCCGACCAGATCGAAGGCGCAGGTCATCTATCCGCAGCCTACATCCGCCAGTCCAGCGGCTCAGACGCCACCCTTTTATCCTATTACAACGGCCAGTCCAGCAGCGAACGCCCACAGATTCGCCACCTCCCGCCCCTCGCCACCTGCAAAGTCTCGTCCCTTTCAGCCTTTCGCACGACCCGAGTCAAGTGTGAATTCCGTAGACCCTGCTCTTGTTCCCCTACCTCCGGTATCTCCCCCTTCATCTCATCTATCCTTTTCGTCCCGCTCGTCTGTCTCATTGTCAGCAGCTGGCGGAAGCAATGTTTCTCCACTCAACGCGCACATTAAGAACTTCACAACTCAGGACCTCACGGAAGATGTCTGTGACGATGATGCCATTTCACCTCTGTCTCCAAGACACGGTTTGACGGGAATGGTTTCGAGATCCCGCTCTGGTTCGTTCGCGAGTGTCGTAGACGGTGGCGGGTATCACGACGACGTCGGCGACGGTCACAGGAAGATGAGAGCCGAAGCTAAGTCCAATCGAAAGGTAGCCATCTGTTTCCCAGTCGGTGGATATGCTGATTAATGTCTGAACAGATCGCTGACTTGGAGATAACGAACAAATCTCTGCTCGCCATCAATGCGACCCTGGAGGCGACGAAGCATAAACAAGCAAAGGAGATACGTGACTTACGGCGCAAGCTTCGAGAGTCTCGCTTGATTCTCCCACCACGTGCTTACCGCGCTGTACAGTCCTCACTGAGTTCAGAGGATGAGGATGAGGACGAGGACGAGGATGAAGAGAATGACGAGATAGAGTCGGAGAAAACGCGAGACAAGCACGACGACACATTCCAGCGTGTCAAGTCAATCATTGCTGGACTATTGGAATCTGGTCGACGAGCATTGGAAACAACGACAGAAGACTTGCAGGAGCATAAAGGTGGCGCAAAAGTACTGCATGAGACAGAAGTGCTCTCCTGGCAAGCTGAGGGCCGAAGCAGGGGTAGAGACAACTTGAAATCCTCGCAATTCAGCGACGAGCACGATTACAGCGTTGGTGAAGACCACACGTCGGAGGAGGAGGAAACTAGCATCCGTCCTCTGTATTCCAACACCCAACTACCACATATCAGCATCGGAAATAACACAATCGACTCTGAAACTGAAGTGGAAAAGATGGTGAATGGGAACGACCGCACCCCACTTGCTTTACCAGTTCACTCGGGTCCATACTGGTAGCTGGCAGGACCGATCCATTTTTGGATCCCCATCTGCGCATTCCCTCCTGCAAAACCTATAGACACCATCATCCATTATTACCTGTACCACATTTATTGTATACCACATACATCAATCCATTACAACTTCAAGCATTGGGCCGCCAGGGTAGACTTACTGTCACTTCGTCATTATTCATTCTTCTGGATTAAATGGGGACGTGGGGATCACCTCGCCAACTTCACTGAGTCTGACGTAGCATAATCAATCTGTTATCCGAATATACGACATGGAGTTTGGTCTGCCACAAGTGCAACTAGTAGCTGGATTTTGAATGTCTTTAAATTTGCACACATCTGTAAGCCAGACGAGTGATTTGCCGTTGACTTCAGTTCGTTGCCCCTCACCTCCGACCGGTGGGTTACAGTGGCGCACCGGGGCCGCAAAACTTTTCAATCAATCACTCACTTGCATAGCTTGGATACGAACAGCAGAAATTTCTAAAAAAAGGTGTCATCGCGGAAGTTGAATGTTTCGGGACCGAACATAGACCCGCGGTATTAACCGAGGCATACTCGTGTTTGTTTTAATCACTCGAATTGTGCCACCAATACATCCAATACGTTGGTCAAATGAAGTCTGACCACCTACCGTTGGGGAAGATGAGAAAGTGGGCATACACTGTCTTGCCACCGTAATTCGCACCATCTATGCCCGTGAAGTTTGCCATTGCCGCTGTTCACAGTGGTTCCTGACAAGTATTTTAACTATTTGGCATGCACACATGCTCAGATAACCACCGCACATCCCGGATCCGATCGGAAGAATAGAATGGAATCGCAAATTAAATCGTCGGAACGAATAACACTAGAATAGCCAACGTGCGTACGCGTGCTCTGATTTCCATTAAAATCACCGGGATCTACGTTACAATCGCGAGAATAGTCCACAACAATTCATTCAATCTTCTCCATGGTGCACACAGTTTGTCCTACATCATCCCACCACATACTACTTCCACGCCATGTGCAAAGTAACTTTATCGTACTCGGAACCGTTAGTAGGTTACTCATTATCGGCAATATGTTGTGCTCTCTTTGCAAGCTGTAATACTGGCTTAGCAAGTTCTCGCGGAATCCTGGTAGGTACTTACAGCTGCAGCAAGATCCATCTGTCCCACTCCTGCCGGCTTTGCACCACCGCCCTGGCGCTGGGCCAGAGGGGTAGCCGTCGACGAGGTTGGTCGTGGTGCTGACGGTATTGGTGGCTTTCCTGGTATTTTTGGAGCACCTGGTTTGGCCCCAACAGGTGGGCCAGGTTTAGGCTTCGTAGCCACAGGAGGCGGCGGTTTGGACGCCAATGAACTGGATGGCCTGGAGCTTGCCGGACTTTCGTCTGAATCCCGTCCATTGGATGTCTGTTGGGACTTTTTCCAAGGTGTCGAAGAACCATTGCCAGCACCCATCCCAGGGAAAACAGACACTGGTTTCGCATTTGCACTCGCCGCCACCGACTTTACTGGCACTTTTGCAGCGGGTCTTGAAGTGGCTTGATTCGCATCGGGAGCTGGAGGTGGCCGACGGGTGGTTGGCGGAGGAGGTGGCGCGGTTGGGGCTGGTTTCGGCTTGGGAGGTACAAGTTCGAGATAATTGCTCGGAGCCCAACCTTCCGCTCCGTTTCTCTTCACAAGCCACCACCCATTGTCATCTTTCTCCACGAGTTCCACTAGATCGTCCTTCTTCATGGACATTTCCCCCTCTTGGCCATCAAATTGAAACTTCGCCTTGTACATCGGCACGTCCGGTCCTTCGGGTGGTGGGGGTGGTGCGGCTTGTCGTACAGGCGGCGGTGGTACAGAACGACCTGAACCTGCAGCAGATGCTGTCGGTTTTTGGACTGTCGCGACAGCGGGTTTCTGTATCGATACAGGAGGCGTCGCAGTTTTCCCAGGGATGGGTTGAGCTTGTGGCCGCGGTCTTGAAGCAGCGACGGGTTTCTGTGCAGAAATAAATGAACATCTCGTGGAAAAGACATACCAGTCGGTAGCAAAACGCTCACATCCGGGCCACCTTTACGAAGCAGCTTCCCTTGCGTAATTGGCCGGACAACGCCAGGCTTGCGTTTCGCTGGCGGTCTTGACTTACTAGTGGGCGGCTCGCCAGATGGAACGTGAATGGTGTGGCTCTTATACACGTCGTTTCGTGGCACAGTTTCATCTCTAATAACCTTGATTTGGGTGCGCTTATCCTTCTTCTTCGCATAATCAATCCTGCGACAAATGTTAACCTGCTTCTCACTATCATAACATGTGGTGTATCCATACGTTGGCCCAATGAGCAATTGGATGCTGGCCTGAGTGAGGCGCAACAATGTTGTCGCCAACTCTGTCTTGAAGATGCAACTGAAGACAGGATCACCCTCCTCCGAAATGTTGCAGTTTAACGCCTGAGGTGCGATGAGATGAAGTCGTAGTGTCGAAAATGGCACTCACCATCCAGTCGTCTCTGAAATTAGACATAGCGATGCTTTTGATGGTCACCAGTGGGATTTTGCGTTCCAACGACGTTGTCTGGCGTCCGTTAGCCTCAGACACAATAACGATGTGAACGGCTTTCTGAGTCTGCGATTACTATGAGCATCAAACAATTGCCACTGACATGAACATGGGAAAACGTACGATTACGAGGAATCGAGGAGAGGGTTTGCTAGACCGGCCCAGCTTTGAGACAAGAAGCTGGATCTTGCTGCTGAAGGCCACATCTTCCGCTAAGTAGACATAGTTAGAAGGGTACAAGTGTGGCCTAGCCGTACTCACACCCAATCCCACAGATGCTGTGCATTTCTTGCCCAAATGCACTCTTCCCGCCCACATCAAGATAATCTCCGAAGAATCGTCTGTAGCTTAGCAGACTGAATCGTCTGCGTTCTTTCCTACCAGCAAGAATTTGATGGCCGTATTCTCTCACTTCCGCGTACTGAATTCCCTCTTTGTTGTTCTTCCAGAAGCGCTGAATACGGGTGGCGCATTCGTTTCGATAACGTTGATAATTTCGCCACGCTCTTTGAATTCGAGCTGCCATGTTGTGCCAGTAACGATCTCGCATGGTCTCCAGCGCAAACAGCTGCAAAATAATGAGTACTCGGACATGTGTCACAGAACACAAGACATCACCGACCGTTTCGGGGTTCTTTATGAAAGCCTTTGTGACACCCATTTGCCATTCTTCCTTCGCGATTCCGGTGTCCGTAAGAATTTTTTCACAACCAGACCGTGGGTCTCCTTGCCAAATGTAGTCGCCGGCATACGACGTCGCGGGGGACAGCAGATAAAACCGTTCCACCATTTTTTCGAAAGTGTTTCGGTATGCAAAACCTGCACGTCGCACCCGAATGTTCTCCTGCAAACCCAGATACTTGATTTGATGCAAAATGGCCTTCGTGTCGTATTCTGAGGAGCTGCGATTCTGGTTGGGCTTGATGGTTCGAATGTACGACGGTTGTGCGCGCATGAGATTCTCAACAAGGGCGCTGGCGGATTGCTAAAGAAATTTCGTGTAAATGAAAACACTGGGGATGCTTCCTTCCAACTCACTTTGATTCTGTCACCCGCAGTCGGCGGCCTCTTCTTGCTATTTGGATCCGGTCTATCTGGGAATAAAGACTGCAAGAACTGGTTTCCGCTCCCGGCAACCAAGTCCAATAAATCTTTGACCAGAGCGTCTTTGTTCTTGTCAGTCATTCCAGGTATGTTGTACATAACATCTCCAGCGTAATGCTTAACCAAAAATTGCGAACCACGAGGCTCGAAGTGCGGATTCGAAGATAATGCTGACAGCCGCTGGACAAAGCTGTTGTCAGCAGCAGCTGGATCAGCATGCGCCGTTGCGCAGGCGTCGTTGAGGGCGGCAAAAATACCAGGCGGACGTCGTTCTTCGATAAGGTCACAGACGATCTTGTTGTTGAAGTAATTAATGGGGGTCCACTTGATTTGTTCTCGTACATATTCTTCTTGCTCCGTCTTTAATGTAAGTTCGATGAAGATTTGCTGTAGCTTCTCGTTTACATAGTTGATACAGAGTTGTTCAAACGAGTTATCCTTTAGACTACTGGTGAGCAAGGTGGTGATACTATGATGGAGAATGCAAACCTCGAAAATCTCAAATCCGAAAATATCCTAGGGGAGAGATGAATACGTGGATTCGTTCAGCCAGCATGGACAGAGACGCTCACCAGAATGCCAATCAGCTGAGTGTGAGCACCTCGTGGTTTCATAGAAACATTGACTCGCGACACGATCCATTCGAACAAGTTATTGTAGATAGCTTTCGTGAGAGCGTCCCGACCAGATCCTGCTTGTGCGGGGTTCAACGGGACATCATAAATCGAGCCTCTGCGTCCCCCTCGTTGTGTCTCCACAACTTTGGACGTCAGAACCTTCTGAACAAGTGCTGAATCTACTTCCATGAGATATGCAACAAAATCAGTGACGCCTGTGTCAGCAATCTCCGCGTTTCCGTCATCTTTCTCCACGAACTGCACATTTCCGAGCCAAAGAATGATGGCAAGCATTCGGAATATCTCGGACTGTTCATGCGCACTGAGGCCAATGACTTGCATGGCATGCTATGCAAGTTTGAGTTTGAGGATTGCACTAATTGTTTAGTGCATTCATCGACTCACAATCGTGTCGGCGAAGTCCTTGGTATCATCAATGTCGGAAACCTCCAAACAATTACTTCTGCTCGTATATGCGTAAGCTTCCGGTCCTTGTAATCCAAACATTTCTGCTTAAAGTCTCAGAATCGAAACTGAATGCCAGACTGACGCTTGCTCACCTCGCTGCTCTGCAGACGCCGCCTTCGTAAATTGATAGAAAATGTGGAAATTTCTTTCGTTCTCGATTTGCCCTACTACTCGACCCTTCTCAAGCAAATAATTGGTGATTTGTGCACCAATAGGTTCGCCGTGATCGTTGAACATGATTTCTAGGTATTTGCCCTGTGTCGCTATCAGTGGGTTAAGACTGCAACAAAGAAGGAATGAGAGCTGACATGTCTACTCGAATTATTATTGCGCAAAGTTTTGGCACAGCCGAAGCTCTCAAGCAATGGATTGGTGGCCAGCACCATGTCCTTGATTTCTTGGATACTACTGTCTTCCCCTCCGGATACGGCTGCGATGTATTGCATGATCCGCTTCGCTGCCTCCGTCTTACCGGCTCCTGATTCGCCTGAGATGATTACGCATTGGTTTTCGTGATAAGCATTCATGTTGTAGTAGGCTGACTCCGCAATGCTGTAAACGTGTGGTGTCATTTCAAGTCGGTTCTTCCCCTTATAGCTTTGAAGGACAGTGTCGGTGTAGATACCCAGATCTGGATGTACATCTGAAAGGGATCGTGAAGCAGTAGATACACGACGCACCTCTGAATGGGTTGACAGATATCAGCACGGAACCGATATACGTGTATATGTCACCATTTTTCCACCGCTTCTCCAGATTTTCATTCACACTCTCATTGCTGATCTTCGTCAGAAGGGTCATGTCAGAAACTCCGACCTGCTTTTTCTTGAAACCCTCCTTCCAGTCCGCCTATCGTCAAGATGAGATATCGTCACAATGGGTGTGTGCGCCGCTACACGAACCTTCGCAAACTTTGCTCCAGTCCCACCAGACGCCCCACCTTTCTTGGGAGCCTGTATCACTTTCCTGCCAGCCTTCTTAGACGGCGCCTGCGGGACATGTAAATATGAACGACCTCTCGGAGTTGCGAAAAACTTGCCATGTTGATCGGACTGAAATCGAGGTTTGGATTATAACTCTAGCCGCTGTTCCAGGTTGTGTTGGCTGTGTGTCTCCAACGAGTTCCGCAGTGAGCAAGCAGCCTTGTGGCAAGAAGTCTGTGCGACGTCAATAGTTAACAGCAACGAGCCGCACACAGCAGGACCCTTAGGTGACATAATGCATGAATGACATAATGCCCCCAATTCGTCACACTTGCTATGGCTTCAGACGACGACAGCAGGTTAACCGTTCTCCTTGACAAGCTTAAGACGCCTCATGCACTTTCTTCTGAAGATTTATCGCATCTCATCACATGTTTCGTTCCTCAAAAGTCTCCATCTCTGCGATCCAAAGCATACCTGGTGCTTTCCTTGACATGCCAAAAGGCGAGGAGTGCAAGCCAACCAGCAGGTGATCCCGGCGACGATCCCGGCGCTGAGGCAATTCTGCAAATGTTCTCTCCCGGTGTCGTTGAGAGACTTGCAGACGTAGTGGAGCTTCCGTTGCTGGAAGCATTTTCATTCGTCGTCGCGTTGTTTGGCGTCGATGCACGCGCAGCCTCATCAATTTTCCAACAAGATGCATTTGAAGACTCCATGATGGATGCCTTAGAGCTCTTTCCGAAGTCAGTGTGGATACAGCAAACCGTTTCGAGCGTCCTAGCGCACGCCTGCGGGTACAAAGATTGCAGGGCTGTTCTTTCGCCTCGATCCTCATCTTGGCTGGATTCAGAACTGCATCGGACGACTGATTTGAAAACCCGAGAGACAGTCGCGTTGGCTCATATCAAGGGTTACCAGGGTCTCCTGACTGATTCCACCAGCGGCTCAGAAGCTATACGTACATTCCGACCTTACCAGGAGGTGCTACCGATCATCTCTGATATCATTTCGAATGCTCCCGGTCCGCTACAGACCGTTGGCGATGCTGTAGAAGGGCTCGCATACCTCAGTGCCATTCCTTCTATCAAAGACGACATAGTCGACGATGATCAACTAATGAAAAAAATTGCCTCATATCGACCCGTCTCCCCTAAGGCAATACCGAGCACTAGCGAAGAAGGTCCTACGACTGTTCTCTATGGCGTCAGCCTTCTGGCTTTAAATCTCTCCACATACCGACCTCGCCTGACAGAAGAGGAATTACAAATCGCGAAACTAAGACGAATGGCAAGTGCAAATGTTGTGAATGAGGAGAAGTTAGACGGCGATGAAGGAGACACCACCAATGATGATGATGAGCACGTACGGGAAAGAGGGAAGCGATTGATAAAAGGCGGAGTTGTTGATGTGCTGGTCGCGATTGTCCGAGCCACGGACAGTCGAACAACAAGGTCAACTGTTGGTCGCGCACTCTTGAATCTAGTCGAGGAAAAGGAAAACAGAGGGAAAATATTGCAAGCAGGCGGAGGCAAGGCTTTGATGACCATAATTCAAAGCTCATCAATTTCGGAGAACAGCCCAAATAACGCCGCTGATAGGTCTGACCTGTGTACCCTGCAAGCACTGGCCAAACTGGCCATCACAGCGTCGCCGTTGCAGGTTTTCGGACCTAACGAAGCCATCGCGTATGACGCAGTCAAGCCATTCACGAGTCTTCTTCTCCACTCATCGTCAACATTGTTGCAGCGCTTTGAAGCCATGATGGCTCTGACCAACCTCGCATCAGCAGGGCCAGAAGTGGCTACCCGCATTGCTAAGGCAGATGGCGTTATGAATAAAGTCGAATTTCTGTTGTTGGACGAGAACGTCTTGGTTCGGAGAGCAGCCACCGAGCTGCTGTGCAACCTTGCAGCTGGGAGCGAAGATGTATTCAACAGGTTCTCCGGTGAGAGTTCCTCGGGCGGCGAGGCGTCAGTAAAATCGCGCCTCCAGATTATCGTCGCGCTTTCGGATGTAGAGGACGATGCGACTAGGATGGCGGCTTCGGGAACGTTGGCAACACTAACAGCATCCCCTCGTGCATGTGAACTGCTACTCGCTCTGCAGCTCGAGCGACAACGAGTTTTACCAGTCCTGAAACAATTAATCGAGCCATCACCTGCGTCTGAGGACGATACTCATGGAAACTTCCCTGACCTAAATGCAGGCGCTCTCCACAGAGGTGTTGTCTGTCTTCGCAATCTACTGGCTAACACAACCGATGAATCGCAACGTCGGCTCGTCCAAGAATATGAGAATGCTAAACTTATTGCACCACTCATCGACATACTTAGAAGTTCGAAATCAAGAAACATTGACGAAGCGGTCCTTCGACCGACGGCTGAGTCACTCAAGCTCTTGATGAACGCAGGGATCGCAATACACATATAAATTGTACCCATCGATTCGACAGTGGCACGCATTCGTTTTACAGGTATAACCAGACACATCATGCATCATGTATTGTATTCAAAATCACAGAGTGTAAGCCTTTAACATCATCGAGTGCATCGCTACAAAGAAAGGGTTTCATAGCTTGGCGGTCTGTCTGCATGATCTCCTGACTGGCCAGCCATTAGTTGCTCAAACTTGGAATTCCTGTTAAGCAATGATTCTGAGGATGGTGTTCGTGTCAGTGGTGGGCGATCGGAAGATGCTCCACTAGAAATTGGTGCCAAAGAGTTTTCGCCACTGTCGTCATGAGTATATGTGCCATTGACCGTGCTGATCAATTGCGGTGGGTTGCTGGGCAATCGAGGGCCAGCACCGGAAGTGGACATGGAGTTTCCTATCCTGATGTCGCACAGACACATTTGTTTTTCGGCATTTAAGTCGCTCGCAAATAATGTGTACTGAGGCAGGGACGTCCACTCAGGGTTGCAATAACACTGCACGCATGAATTCGTCACCATCAATGAATTAGAGATCAAGCAAGAGTTCGTCGCGTGGACTCACTGATAGGATATGAATTGGAGTAGATATTGTGATGTCGAAGTGTTCCCTCCTCCCATTATTCACACAAGTGGGCTCCGCATCACCACGTTGGACGCGGAATGTTACTTTCAGAATGTGGCATATTCTAATTTTGCTAGCCTTGTGCTGATATGTGACGTGCATGCGATAGCATGTCTCTGGAAGTTGCAGCTCGTGAAGGATTGACCATGGACCAGGGCTTGCCATGGCGGCGGCAGCTGCATGATCTCTATCCTTAATTTCATGGAAGTCAGAGTCCATCAAACCACGAAGGGGAGATTCTGAGTAGTCTGAAGAAAGGGGTAATAGCGGTGGTGGATTTTTACTGGAATTTTTCAAGTCCATCAGTTGGAAGGATTTGGTAATCCGAACAGGTGAGAAGCCTTTAGCTTGTGTGCAGAGATCCGTGCGTTCTGTTGCAGATATCAGTAATGGAGAGTGGACGAAATATGTGTCATTTTGGACGAGACCTACCTTCGAGTACAGCGGAGATTTTATTGACCTTGACTGGTCCCAGTGGGACTAAAGTCAAACGTATCGGAACAATGCCGCCAATTGGAAACGCTTTGCCAGTTATTGCTACTCTGTAATGCAGGCGATCCTCCCATTGGCCTTCGACCTCAATATCATTGGATTCTTCGAGGTCATCATCACCGCGAGCGGCAACAAGTACGACTGGGTGCGTTGCGGTGAGGTTGCTTGAAAAAGCACCAGGTCGACGAACAGTGGCTTTCAACTGATACCCAACGCTTCCTTTATCACCGTCAAGTGTCGTCGGTGAGTTCGATGGAATGGCGAATGAGACCGGGAAAGTGTAATTGCCTAGTAATCTTTTTAAGATTTGAGTTCGTTTGAGTCTTGGAGCGTAAACTGCCTGCCTTTATTGAAAATTTTACAATCGCTTGCATGCTCCGAATCACCGTCACGGCGGCCGTTACCGTTGCCTGACCACTTGCCGGGTAAACGAAAAATGTTTGCTTCCGTCTTGCCTTTCTCCCGCTGTCGACCACGCTCCGTGTCTAAAGACTCAAATGGCGGCGGTTCATCGCCATTAGAGGAAAAGCCGCGTTCCAAATCGCCAGGGTGAATGCTGACTCCTCGGGCCTGAGCACGTTGTTCACAAGATGCGGCACAACTGCCGCGGTCGTCATCTGGTATGGGTCCTGCGGATCTGGTGCGACGGGACAACATCTTTGATGTTCGCGCATTAAAAAAGGTATGCGAGACGTAGAGTATTGTCCGCTCTTCTTTGCCTTCGCTAGTTTGACCTAGCATATAGTCAAAGTCAAATGGAGTACGAACAATGGCTGGAAACATTTTAGACACCTACCTTCTGGCCAACACGTTTTTGCTTTCCCTTCAAGCTCGATCTCAATGCTACTGATTCTCGTTGGCTTCACAAGAGTCATATTGAGCAAGCCACGAAGCATCCCAGGTGGCGCCGTTTGGGCTGGGCGACCATGAACTGCAGATTCAACAGACCCTCGGAGAAAGATGACTGACTCAATCAGACGAATAGCTAGGCCGTTCTTTGTTGACTTGACAGACATGGTGAGGGGGTTGAGTTTTCCAGTCGTATCTTCTATGTGACTCCCATCGTTTTCAAGAGCACTGAGCTTGAGATGACTCATGTTATTACTTTTATCCAAGGTTTTTCCCACTCTAGCTTAGTCACCGTATGTCCCAGCAATATCATCCTCTCCGACATCCTTGGCATCTCCGGTCCCATTCTTGTGCCTCTGGAAATGCACCGAAGATGCATTAGGGTCATCGTATCTGAAGGGGAAATGTCACTTGGCAAATTCCGATTCATGCGCGTCACGCAATACGCACACTTTGATTGCATGCAAAAGGAACCCTCCTGTGCCTGATGTGCTCATCGTTGGATGCGTGCGACCTGGTAAAACCTGCCGGAATTTTATTTGGGTATTCTGCTTTCATTGCAACGTGATTTCTTACTTGATACCTTCGAAGCCAAGATTCAGTAACAGACGGACCCAAGTATTGGGGCATGCGTCTCATCTTCCCCTGGAGGTCTGATAGAACCTATTGAAAAGCTCAGCAATAAGTTAAAGTCCCAGTGCGCCTGACAGACCTGAACGTGAGGGCTCTGCACGACAATCGAGGCTGATCCAGCGAGGTAAGGTGAGAGTTTCTCCAGGATTGACATGGGTTCGTATTCGCTCGCAATTATGAGGCTGTCGATTCATAAATCTGGGTGAGAACATGGACGCCAGTGGCGAAGCGCATACGCTTCAAATTCGCCCGCGAAAAGGTCGGCTCGGGTACTGAAGAGCAGGTCGTTCGCATTTTTTCTTTTGTTTTTACGAGACTTATGTCGTTCCGACTTGAATTCACCCGACGTAGGTTCAACCGGCGGTACAACTGAGAATCATGAACAGGATATTGAAAGAGCCGGAAACTAGTCTTACTTGGTGTATGATTCTCATCGGCAGTCGCCCAATTCAATGATGAAAGAACGGGGTGGATGGCGTCCTTCTCAAAATTTAGGTATGACATGATGGGATATGCTGGTGGTGAATCGACATCACAAATAGTTAGCAGTCGGCCTTGACCTGATCAACATATGAGTCTTTCCTGCATGAGACTCGCGTTGTCTATTCTCTTACCTCCCATTCGCGCCAAAATACTGCTGACGACCATGCCTGACGCTTCCTCAACAGCAATATAGCGACCTCCTGGTCGAATATTCGCCAGATTCAGCATTTGGGACAGCGTATCAGGCCTTATGTCGCGAATTCGATTGGGATCTTTGTTATACCAAAAGTCGCAGATGTTGGATAAATTTGGTACAATAGTCGTGAAGGTTTTCGAGTATCTGACACACCTGTGAGTGCTTCTGTAGTTGCTTCTGGCGTAACTCACTTTGCCTCCTTCCTCTTTTTGTATTTGTCTTTGCTGTATTCCGTCTTGAGGGCAAAATTGGCATGTTGCTCTATTTGCTTTTCAATGATTTCCTGAGGTTGTCCGTAAGCTCTGCAACATTGGCCGTGAACGAAACATAACCACACCGACGCATGAATCCCAGAATCTTTTAGTTCTTCAATATCAGCAAGTGTCAGAGGCTGTACGTGTTCTGCGTCGTTGATCATTTCATTTGTCGCGTCTGTATCCTCTGCAATTCAAAGTAATCAATGAAATACGACTTCTCGCACTACTTATGAAATACCTACCCAGTTCTTGTATGGTTTTGGGCGGTAGTACCTTTAGATTTTTTCCAATTATTTCATAACTCAATCCGTAGGGCTGGCCGATGAGGGCATTGGAGTCGAAGGATCCAAATTTTCCTAACGAAATGTTGCTTGAGGAGTGTGAGCGATGTACAGGGTGCGGAGATATTGGCGTACGAGTCTTTTGTCAACGATACATTTTTTATTTCACCACTAGGCAGTCTGATGAGTACGATATGACCAGCTTGTATGAGAGGTGGTGGTGACTGCATGCCAGTGCTTGATCACGTGCGCTGAGGCAATATCGATCCCGCTCATCCGCAACCCATCTAGTCTAGCAACCAGCATCACACAACATGGATGAAGAATACGACGTATGTTGCCCACTCCCCGTACAACGCGTCGCTCATGATTCTTAATAGGTCATTGTTCTCGGCACCGGCCTCACAGAGTGCATTCTCTCAGGGTTGCTGTCTGTCGAAGGGAAGAAGGTCCTACATATGGACAGGAATGATTACTACGGAGGCGATAGTGCCAGTCTTAATCTCACTCAGGTGAGATATCATTCGCTATCCCGAACCTCCATCACTGATTGCTGGCTTCAGTTGTACAGAAAGTTCAGACCAAACCAAGATCCACCCGCAGAGCTAGGCCGCGACAGGGACTATGCTGTTGACCTGGTCCCCAAGTTCATCATCGCGTCTGGTGAACTCACCAAAATATTGGTGCACACCGATGTAACACGTTATTTGGAATTCAAGCAGATCGCAGGCAGTTTCGTCTATCGAGATGGCAAGATCTCCAAAGTGCCCAGTACTGAAATGGAGGCTCTTAAGAGTCCATTGATGGGGTTGTTTGAGAAGCGGCGAGCGAAGAATTTTTTCCAGTTCCTGCAGAACTGGAGGGATGACGACCCTGCTACCCATCAAGGTGTGTTTGTTCCCCTAAACATCCGTGGTTCCTCGTCATATCGCACTTCACTAGGCATTGACCTCGATAAGGATAGCATGAAGACAGTGTATGAGAAATTCGGATTGGAACCTGGGACTCAAGACTTCGTGGGCCATGCCATGGCGCTGCATTTGGATGATGAGTGAGTCCTTGATATCCTCCAATATGCCCATCTAATACCTGAGTTAAGTTACATCACCAAATCTGCCCGACCAACGTACGACCGCATTATTCTTTATACATCTTCAATGGCCCGCTATGGGAAGTCACCATACATATATCCGTTGTATGGGCTAGGTGAACTCCCTCAATCTTTCGCTCGTCTGAGCGCCATCTATGGCGGGACATACATGCTTGACAAACCGGTGGATGAAATTGTCACGGACTCAAACGGAATGTTCGTCGGTGTTCGGAGTGGAGACGAGACCGTCAAAGCCAAGCAGGTGGTTGGTGATCCCAGCTATTTCGGCGCAGGCAAGGCCACTCCTGATGGTGGTAAAATGCGTGTCGTTGAAGAGGGGAAGGTTGTTCGTGCCATTTGTATCTTGAAGCATCCAATCCCTGGCACAGAAGACAGCGACAGTGTGCAAATCATCATTCCCCAAAACCAGGTTAAACGACGAAACGGTAAGTGATTTGACGCTATGCATCAGTAGGAAAGTGAACCGATTGCCTCTTCCTTTCAGACATTTATATTGCCATGGTTTCGTCGACTCACAATGTCTGCTCGAAGGATGTTTATATTGCCATCGTCAGTACCATTGTCGAGACAGATAAACCTGAACTTGAAATCCGGCCTGGTCTGGACCTTCTCGGTCCTATATATGATAAGTAAGTGTGAAATACAGATCTTACATTACAACCTCTCATTTGTCATAGGTTCGTATCTGTCTCGCCCTTGTACACGCCTACAGCGGATGGCCGTGCGGACAACATATTCATTACAAGATCGTACGATGCAACGTCCCATTTCGAAACAGTCGTGGAAGATGTGCACGAGGTGTGGAAGAGAGTTGTGGGCAAGGACCTCGTCCTGAAGAAGAGGGAAGTAGAGGTCGAGCAGTAGAGCATTCACGTTGTCCTCTTATACATTGATGGCGACCCAATTTTGTACTTGTCTAGCAGTCCCAATTGAACAACTCAGCATCACAAGGAATAGCATTAGAAAAATGCGCCCATATCGAACTCTGGCACTTTGACATCCTGCTTCGCTGATTTCATCAAGGTGCCTAGGCCACCGTGAAGTGGTGGAAGCTCTGCATCGGGCTGTTCGCTAACAATGGTTTGAGCAGGGGCTTGAGCGTCCTCTGGCACTTGGGCAAGCACGGGTGACGGTGCACGTGTTGGTGGGAGAGAAGGAACTTCCATGTCAATCACAATAGATGAGCGTCGTCTGATATGCGGGGGAAGTGCGAAACCCGGTCGACGAGCAAATGTGGGACTGTGCTGCTGGGGTTTCACAGTCTCATGTGTTGAAGTATCTTGTTTCTCGGGTGGCCTTAGAATGCTGGTCGCCCGGTCAAAGGACCAAGACTTCACCAGGTCAAGAGCGAGTACATGGCATCCTGGACACGTGGTTAGCGCTCCAGAGTAAGCAAAGTTCACATCATACAAACCCATTCGGCAGAAAACACGGGCAACCTGCAACACAAAATTGAACTCCGTTCGACCGGAAATCTCACTTGTGCCTTTCGCAGCTTGCAACGTTTTTGATTTCAGTTGGGAGAACAGCAATGCAAGACTTGGATCATCGTAGTTGGGGTCTCCAATTTCAGTGACCTGGATATCAAGGGATTTGTTGATTTCCTCCAGAGGGGTCTGATGTGTAACTTTATAAATTGGCATGACAGAAGAGCGTGGTGTAAACATACCAGTAGTATCCTGACCGATAAATCACGTCGCCGAAGCAGCCAAAAGGCCCAACTGCCCAGCCATCGATTTCCTTTCTCGAAAGCAAGAGGTATCACAGTAGTGGTGAGTAGATTTTTCAACACTGGGCCGTCGTCGCCGCCTTCAACAACTCTGGCAAGTGCGATCCCCAGTTGGAAGTCATTCAACTGCTTTACGCAAACATTGACTGCATCTCTCAGACCTCCTCCAAGTAAGAAGAATGCCGCAGCATATTCTGAGACACTTCAACATGGTGCGAGGACAAACACAAGGGTAACTCACCGTGTCGTTGCTTGCTCAGTAAGGCGAACGCGTTCTTGAGTGCCGCTGTCCGCCATCGCGGTTCACTGAAGTCATTCGAGAGAAATTTCAGCATGACCGCTTGCTCCCTGTGCCACGCAGCTTGCTTCCAGAGACCATGAACTAGTTTAACTTTTCCCAGTGCAAAATAGTACAAGCAACAAGCCGTCGGGTCGCGGTTGTCGCCTGCCATGTAGTGATTGCGTGCAATGACTTCTAAATGTGCTTTCTAAAACCTCCACGTTATGGCGAATTTCACTCAACCCCAATTGTATGTTCTCACCATTGAATCCAAAGAATTTAACCAGAGGAAAACGCCTAACGACCTAGCCTCTGGCCAAGTCATCTTATTTTCGCAGGCCGCGTTTGATGCCGACAGCAGGATTTCCTGGCTTTCACTATGGAATGCCCAGACAATATCACGAAACCGTAAGCGTTCACGTCGACCTGATGTACGCGCAATACCACTTCCTGAATCTTCTGGCGTAGTGGGTTCGGACGCCCGACGATTCAGGATGTAAAAGGAACGCATTGATATCAGATAACGGAGACCGTTGTCGTCTAGTGCTCTTCGTTGTTCCTCAATCTGTAGCGTTACGTCGATTGGGGGAAAGGAAGGCACATTGTGAAATCACCTACTTCAAGAGTTGTTTGAATTAGGACAACTAAATGTGCATGTTCGTTGGGGGTTAGATGCGCCAATGGCTCTGCCTCCAGTTGCTCGAGCAATTTCCGGACAAGCTCCCGAGAAAACATTCCATCTTCAGGCCTGAATGGGAATACGCATGAGCATCACGGATGACGGACAGGCCGGAGACAACCAACCCATCGTCCAACTGCTGAGGACCATTGAACAAAATAGAATACGGTCTCTTTTTTTTAGTCTGCAGTCTAGTGGTTAAACCGTGGGCAAGCAAATAGTGCATCGAACTAACCGTTGTCGAGCCAGAGTGATGCGAAGCTAAGAACCGCTCAACTGGCAAGCTTCGCCATTCACTGAACACGCGTTTGCCCTCTTCACTTGCCTTCTGCAGATCAAGCGCCAGGTTAACAATAATTTCTTTGACCAGCTCAACTTTGCCTAAAGTTCTATTAGTTACCACCTCAGCCAGACGAAAGACTAGCCCTTACCCCATAGCAGGCACTGAAGAATCATCTGCGGGTGATAATCTTCCAGAGGGCCGTTAACTCTCGCGACATACTCGAAAAGACCGGTCTCGCTCTCTGCGACGCCTGGTGGAAGAGGTGGACGTCCGAATTGAAAGATCTCGTGACCTGCACCTACGAGCAGCGATCCTCCAGTCAGCCAAATTGAGTCGCCGATAGTGTGAGGTGTCATACTTCAACCAAAAAAACGCATGAGCTCTGAAATACTTGAGAAGTAAATCTGAACGTACTGCCCGATATCGATTCGACAGCAGACTCCCCAAGCAGGTTCTTGGTCGAAATATGTCATCCTTTGTTGACATAGCAGAACGAAATGGTGTGCGAAGCCGACTGCAAGGATTGACTGCGAATCCGGCGTGGAAGTCCAATCCAAGTCATTGACAGTATCTGGGGTGCTATAACACGCAAACAGCCATCAGATCAAACACTGTACCAACGGGAACGTAGCGTCTACCTGAAAATATTTTTGTACTCCAAGCCGGTGGCAAATTCGGAGACTTTCGAATCCCATATGGTCAGCTCATCACCGTCAGGCGTTGAAATGACTACGCCATGGAATTAAGTAAGCAAACCATTCATGTTGGAACATATCACATACCAAGAGCTGACTTCTTTGCTGAGCTACACCGAGCCATTCTCATGCCACGTCTCCCAGTTCGTACGGAGCCTGTGCAAAACCATGAATCGTAGCCTTCGTTGGGGTGTCCAGCTGCCTTCGCTACCCAATACGATAGTTCGCCGTCTTCGGTAACACTCAGCAGCACGTCGTGTTTCCTTTCATCGGTATTTTTGCTTGCGTCACGGGATGCGTCACTCCACGCCATAGGATCTACGGGCATAATCATCTTGGGCGGCGTCTGCAAGGGAAGACGTGTCTGGGCGTACATCTTCATCGCTGGCGGGGTGATAGAGATCCCGGACACGCGAATGTGCACGATATCGCAATCAGGTGTAATCCCGATGACGGAGGTATTACTTTCGTTCGAGGGCAAGCAAAATAACGATGCAAGCTTGGGGACGACAAGAACAGTCGCAGGCTCTGCAGGCTGAAGGCTTAAGGTCTGCGAAGCCTCATTGTAAAGTAGCACACGTTTCCCATTGTCAAGAACGACGACGTGTGCAGCAGCAGGCCAACTTCCAATTCGGCGGAGGCCAATGTCGGCACCGCCTTTGCGAACATGCCATGCCTGGACGAATTCTTCCCGAAGAACAGCGAGACCCCTTCCCTCTGGCGTCCGAACTAACCGCACAATCTTTGACTCATCTCCGCTCGAGTGCTTCTCTGTTGGGTCAAGAATACGAGCGATGACCTCCAGGCCGTCAGGTTCGTTGTCAAAGAATGATAGTGGATCGAGAGAGAAGGATGTCAAAGGAGGTGACGCTACAAATGTAAGGTTGCCTGGCGTCCCCGAGGAACTCGGTAACAAAATGATATGCGAAGGCAATGATGTGAGTGTGGATGCCGGATAATGCAAAAAGTTGAATTGCTTCAGAATTGTTGGCGGTCTTCGATCGATATTCTGCGGTAAATTGGAGGTTTAGTTGGAAACAGCGGACATAATTGACGCACTGCTACGGCAGTCAATACAAGAGATCCATCCCATAACACTCTCATGAAGAAGTCCCAGCCTTCCTTATTCATTTGCTCAATCCTCTTGTAACGCGGATCATCGTCCAGATCTTGTGTTTTCTGGGAAAGAACAGTATCCAAAGATGCCGACAATACATCTCGTTCCAACCAGAATACTCTCGAACGACTGCTCAATTTATTAGGTGCATCAATGAACTCGCATGAATGAGTCGCGGAAAAAAGGTCAACAACCGCATGCAGTTGGAGCCGATGAGGAACATCCAGGACAGGTAGAAATATTCGAAGTGTGCCATCGGATGTTGTGGTGTACAGAATGAGGTCATCCCTTCAACCTGTGTTAAATCGTTATGAGAAGGATGGTTTAAGAGATTACCTGCTAGATTTGCGTGATGATCGCCAAATGACATTTTCCACTGGGCGGGGGTGGCGGATGGCTTGAATCTGGCGTCCTGCAGTTGTTGAATATATCCTCACAGTGTTATCGGTCTTAAAGGGAGTTAGCGTGCAACTGAAAAGTCACCTAGAAACGAACGCTCACATGAGATGAGGTCACTAAGAGAGTGAGAGATGGTGAAAATCGGACATGCAAGCACGGTTGTGTCCTTATATGCGGTCGAATCGCGCATGGTTCGCGAAGATAATGAAATGCATACTTACGTGATAGACCACTTCTTTGACCACGTCGGAAGATCATTCTCCAAAATAAGGGTAAATACTGATAAACCAAAGGGACTGGCAACGGCAAGTAGAGCTGCGCAAAATGAGCGCAGAGAACGCGTCGCAAACAATAGTACAGACCAGACTTGCAATCCAGTGATGTTACGGTGTGTCCTTCTGGTAGAGTCAATGACGAGTGGACTATCCAAGTATCTTGTCGAACTCCTGAGAGGGACCAGACGGCGACCTGAGATCCTAGGGAGGCAATAATCTGACATGGGCATTACGATAAGACGAAGTGTGGTGGTTGGTGGCGAACGAACAAGTTTCATTCCCGCATCGGAAGCAATGCAGTTGATGAGCTGCTTTGACCCATGTGTCCCTGGAAAGACCTCCCAAAAGGCGAGAGATTTTACGAAGGTGAGGTCGCGCGAGTTGATGAGAACGACGCAGTCTCCTGCTGGGTAGATCTAGTGTAAGGATTAGATGATATTATGATGTGTAGAGATGTGGCAGTACCAGAAGAGACTGGTTTGGTGTGAGGAGGTACTTGAGGTGAGAAGCTGGTGCGCCGACATAGGCATGAACGAGGTCGAGCATTGCCCCGACGCTGACGTTGAGGATGGACGCGTCTTGAGTGTGTACACGTGTTTGCAATGTGGCGTCATGAGCGTCAGAGGATGAGGCTGAGAGGCCGCAGCTTACGGGTTTCTCTTTGACTGCCATCCATGCACCTCTCTCTCACCATCCCCCTCACTCTCCTCATCTCCCTCCCCCTCGTCGCTTCATCCCAACTCTCCTTCAACCTACCACATCCATCCCGCGCGACTACCATTATAGATTTCCTTTCAGCGGACAAGGACTACACTTCTCTTCTCAAGCTTCTTCAGCTCGCTCGCCTCATCCCAACCGTCAACAAGCTCAACGGGAGCACTCTCTTTGCACCGACTAACGATGCTATTGAACGTCATTCCTTATGGCGCGCGTGGGTCGCAGACACAATAATTCAAGACAATGTACACGAGCAATTGCGCCAGGAATTGCTATACCACATGTTAAATTACTCCCTCCCAGTATTTTCGGCGGAGCAAGAACTACAAACACACATGACCCTCCTATACCCCCGCAAACCGTTGGATCCCCCTTCACGTGAACCACCGCCAGGTCCGCCGTGGATGCCTATTCCCGGAGGCACTTTAGGCGGCCAACCCCAGCGGGTGAGGCTTTCCACACGTGGAGAACAAGGCATATGGGTCGGAGTGGATGCAATGGGTGAAGGTGGCGCCAACGTTGTCAAAGGCCAGGTGGATGCCGGCAATGGCATTCTTTTAGGCATTGGAGATGTCTTACAGGTTCCCCCAGACCTCGGTATGCTTCTGTCAAATTATCTTGCTTGTCCCTCACCGATATCAGCGTCCAGCAACGATCGTATCCCGCCATCCCTCTTTGACATATTTGAACAACATATTAAAACCATCAGTTATTGATATATTGAACAACACTTCGGAGAGCACCATCTTCTTACCTGTAGACTCCGCATGGGAGACACTGGATCCCATAGAACGCCTCTACCTTGAAAGCGAATTTGCCTCCGACGACGTTCTTAGCATCCTCAACATGCATTCCGTTCATGCTAAAGGCGTTCACTGGTCAGATTCATTTTGGCCGTCAAGAAATTGTGAGTGAATACTTTTTTTTATTATGTTTTATCAAGAATTTTTCATTGGCCTCTCGTACATCAGTGACAACAGTGTGGGGACATAAGCTTGAGATAGTGGTGGGAGAAGACAAAACCCTTGTCTCTGGTGCCGAACTGATCGAGCCAGACGTTTACGCATCGAACGGCGTACTTCACACTGTCTCTAACTTGCTCATACCCCCCGGTGCTCTACAGCTAACTCCGGAGAAATATCTGCTAGCCTTGAACTGCACTTCTTTTGTGTCCTTGCTGCACTCCGTGGATCTGACATGGCTGATTAATTCCACTGAAACTCAGTATACCATCCTAGCCCCGAATGACGACGTATTGGAGCTATTTGGAGGAGATGATTTGCCAGAGAAAGGCACCGATCAACTTAGGAAGCTCCTTAGTTACCACTTCATACCTGGGAAATGGTCTGTCGAAAATTTGAAGGATAAAATGTTACTTGAGACTGCCTTGGTTGAGGAAGGTTTAGATGGTGGTAGACAGGTTCTGGAAGTCGAAGTCACTTCTGAGGATGGCAAGAAGAAGAAGGACAGGTCCGTTCGCTTTGGCGATGTCGGAGTCATTGGGGACCATGGTATGTATATTCCATTCTACAGGACAATGCCGGATACCCAATACTCATTAATTGATCCAGTTGAGGTCGACAACACATTGATTTATTTCTTGTCACGTCCACTCGTTCCCCCATCGGATCCTTTGACAACTGCACTCCCTTCGCTAGACATGTCCTCGTTCCTCGCCGCGGTCTTCTCAACGTCTCTCGCTGAGGTTCTGAAGCAGACTCCCCGCACGACATTCCTTATACCACGAAACAGTGCCTTTAAACGATTAGGGCTTCTCGTCAGCGCGCACCTCCTCTCCGTTTCCTCCAAGACTGACCTCGAGAACGTCATCTCGCACCACGTACTAGATGGCGTTGAGTATGCTCGTTCGTTTACGAACAGCTCGAAACAGACCTTCGCTACGCTAGACGGCTCGGATGTGCGGTTTACTCGGCACTCGAACGGTACCCTGAACGTTAGTCCGAGCGGAGGGTGGCCGGGCATGCATAGCATTGTCACTCCGCGCAACATACTCACGCAGACTGGCGTCATTCACGAACTTTCTGATATCATCCTTCCTCGATCTGTTGAACTTACCGTTGGCAAGCTTGTCAAAGCCGCACGAGGGAACACGATGGCGACAGTAATCACACGTGCCGGCATGGATTGGATCTTGAATGGCACTGCTCCGCCGGACGGTTCCCCGTGGGCAGACGCGGGCATGGACGGCGCTGGGTGGACGCTTTTATGTCCAACTGATGAAGCCTTTAACGGATACAATCTCACACGACTGTACAGCGACGTCGAGGCCCTTCGCGAGATGGTGCAGCAACATCTTATTCCTATGCCCGACACATCCTCGGTGCCAGTGCGAGCCGAGGACGATCCTCTGCGGACGAATTCTCCTATCCCACTGGAGGACTCTGCGACATATACCACACTCGAGTCCCGAAATTCTGCGTACGGAGATATCGTGTTCCGGTCTGCTGCAGAGGACGGCAAGAGCGGGTCGATATACCTCGTTGGCATCAAGAACGCGCGTGGCACCGAGGGGAAGCAAGATTGGGCGCGTGTGCTAGCTTGGGGGCGGAGTACGACGGGAGGTGGCTCGGGCGGCGTGATCCAGATCGATCAGTTGCTTGTGCCGTACCGGCCACCGTTCTGGTATGAATACGGTGCTCCGGTTGCAACGGGCATTGGCGGTGTGATTTTAATCTGCTTATTCTTCCTCGGAGTGAGAGCGATTTGGCGGCGAGATACCACAGAGGCGACGTATGAGCCGGTCGGTGGATATGGAGAAGACGACTAGTTCTTCGGTATAGACATCCAGAATGTAATAATGTATAAGCAGTAGACACGAAAGCAGATGAATTATGTATCAAGCGCCGATTGGTGAACCACAAATATTATTAAATCTATACATGCATTCCAATGGTGGTCTAGATGTATTTATCTAATAGCTTGCGTGATGCCTCTACTCCGAGCTGTTGTGAAGCACTTTCAGTATCAAATGGTAGGTTCAATCTGAAATTGACTCACGAAAGTTGCTGCGTTTGCAGGGAATGCCTGTAGAGAGAAACAATCCGATAAATTGGCGTTTGAAAAATGAAATCAAAATAAGCATACCCGTGCCATAGCAGGACCAAAACCCTTCCATAATGCGGTGACACCATCAGCGGCAATCGTTTTGCGAGCACAATCGAGGAATCCCGAATATGTGCCGTTTGGTGCGGATTGCAGACGGGATTTCAGGACCTTGGAGGGCAACGAAATGAATTAATGGATGCCAAACAAAGTCCACTACTTACATCCGGAGGTATGGCGATACTCCACATGGCAACTCCAGCCATGCCACCTGCAAATATCACTGCACCGAGGTTCAGGTCAGAGGGAGAAGAGCCGGCAGGAGTGAGAGCCTTTTTCGTTACTTCGTACGCCGCAAAATATCTTTGGATTGAATAAAGTCAGTCGATATTCCTCCTGTATTATAATGAGATAGAGATTACGCTGCGCTCCCAGGTCCATCTCTTGCAAGTGTCGCGAACGAGCCTCTGTATATGCTCCGGATGCCTCCCTCCTTGTACAATACCCGGACAACATCGATGACGCCTTTGTACTTTTGTTCGTTTCCGCCTTGTCCTTGGACCTAACAATGGATGAAATGTGACAATACGATCGTGGATATAGTGAAAGACTAACTTGGAGGAGAACTTTGGCCCGCTCCACGGGAGCAGCAACGAGTGTCTGAGGGACGGCGGAAATAAATCCAGCGACAGCATATTCCGATGTGCTGAGTTTTTTGCTTTCACGGGTCGGCGTGAAACGGAAAATGAGTTTTTGCCCGAGGTCGTAACCCTTTCATAAATTGAGAGAAATTAACGATGCAGCCGGCGTTTGGACGTGCTACGGCTCACCCAGAATGAGACGGCGAATATTGGAGTAACGCCTAGTAACGGAGGTACGATGCCTCGATACATGCTGCGCGAAACTGCATTTATAATGTGTCAATTCGACCAATATGCCTTGCTCACCCCGAAACGCCATCTCGTGCGAGTGTTTTCTTGACAACATCCACGGCGCCTGTATACACACCGGGACCTGCTGTCTGCAAGCGCGTCTTTGTCAAATCGAACGGATGGCCTGGTAGAGGTGAGTATTCTGAACGCAACAGAACGCATAAACTGACCAACTAGGACTGCAGAAACGCCGCCAAAGCCTCCAGAAATGAAGGACTTGATCGAGGATGCGGTTGACGAGGATGGTTGAGCATTGGGTGTGCCATCGCCTGGCGCAGCATCCTGGGATGACTAAGGGTAATAGGTTAGATGGAATGGCACTTGCAGAAGAGACTGCTCACCATTGGTAGTGGAAGGGGAAGTGTTGTAGACTAGGCTACATGCCAGTTTTGACCGGAAGCGCCTGTGATTCCCCCACCCGGCTACTGCCGCTTTCACCCGTTCTCTTCACCGTTGAGCTGGCTATCGGCCGTCATCCATTGCCTCCACCTATCGTTCGGATCTATGCACCAATTTCTTTCTTCATCGGGTGCTGGTGTGTAAAACTTGCATGCTACTGGATCCAGCACACAAGCGGTACTATCTTCTTGGCGCCACACAGACCTTAGACGACAATCTCTAGGAAACGCTGAGCTGTCGCGGCCACAGGTTACTGGCGCTAGAGGCGACGCTCGGCGATCACGATCCTAATTGAGGGCTGCACACTTACCTTGTCACCCCCGCCGATAATCTCGGCGGCGTCTCTGGAAGTTTGTGCGCGTCTACTGAAGTGAGTTGCATAGCCGTGTTCAACTTGGATCTTCCCCCAGCGTGGTTAACATTGGTACTACCCTTGTCCTTCCCATCGCAACCATCGATTTGCCTTCTGCATTGTTCGAATAACAAGCATTCCACTTTCGAATAATGACTTGCGCCTCACTTGCCATAGCTAGATTCATGCATGTGTGTGCGCTCATCTCCGGATATCTACTTTGACGCTAGCTTCAAGTTGATCATGACATCCACGGGATACCGCCCGCGCGCGTCTATTCCAACTACGCAGGAAGTTGACTCTACATTGCATTCCCATCAGGCATTCCAGAGCACTTATGAAGCCGAAGTCATGATCATGAAACACAATGCCCTCCTCGGAAGGTGCACGGGTTCCTACTATCCGGATGGGATGGGATGCACGTTCCCAATTTACCTTATTCGAATATTCCGATTTGCTACGAAAGTGCGCTCAAAGCGCTATGAGGGGCAGATGCTCATCTGGACAGAGGGATTGAGGCTATTGGAGGTCCAAAGAGCATCCAAGCTTGTCTGTACAGTAGTTAAGAGTGCGCGCTCAAAACGCCATAAGACGTGCATCGGGATTTCGGCGGTATCTAATCTAATCTAATGCCTGATCGGTGAAAAAATTTGTTGGAACGCCCTAATAGAAGTCGGCTAACGCTGTGAAGCCAACAGCATCCTCTACATGAGCCATGCAATTCCGTGACTCATATAAAATACCGCCAGACACCTCCCCAGCCTCCTGCCTTGCCCTCTAGTTCCCCAGTCCAATCCATGCTAGCCTCAGGTCGTTCCCGCTTGCAAGCATCCCGCTCTGTCCTGCCGAAACAGTGCAGTCATACCACACAGGCCTCAAATACCTTTAAAGCATTCTACGCAGTTCGTTCACATCCTCCGTACTGATATCTCGCGCTCAATTGAGCATCGTGCGCCTTTTCAGACAGTTAGAGGCTTGCGTGACGTTGCCCCACCAGAAGACGAACCAGACCCTGCGGCCAATGTTCGTTTAAACATGCCTTGTCGACGTTGTGCGCACCGCTAAAATTATCTTAGGACTTCATTCTATCCATTCTGAAAGCCAATCCATCAATACGAGACACAAAATCATATCTAGCCTCGTTCGGCCCCCGCGCACTTCCAACTCGACAAAAGACGGGCATACCCCCAGACCTAACCCTCCCGCCTTTACCGACAACCGCATCTCGTGATGTTACGCAACTTCAACAGACTTCGCCGAAACCCAGCCCAGTTATCTCATCAATATTAAATCCCGTTTACCGGCGAACTGCACTGGTCAAATTGCAGGGTCCATTCACCGATCGTCAATTGGAAAGCGTCACTCGAGGAATGGTCTATCTTGAAAAACTCGGCCTCGTCAGTGTCATTGTTGTTGAGCTTGATAATTGGGTCCGGGGAGAACCCGGCGAAAAGACGGCCGTCTTGGAGGAAACAATGCGAATCGTATCTGCCCTGGAGAAACAAGGCGCCCGTGCTCGTCCTGTGCTTCAGGCGGCAGTGCGATTAGGTCCAAAGCCGAATGATACCCCTCCACCAGAAGGAGGCTTTGACGTCCCCGAGGCGCACACATTCCCAAGCGACCTCGTCTCGATTCGCTCCGCGTTACGAGCAGGCGAAATCCCCGTTCTCCCGCCCATTGCGCTCGATTCGTTTTGCCGCTCTGTCCGCATACACTCTAATGACGTCATCGCAGCTCTTGCTCGGGGAATGGTCGAAGCAGTAGGATCTTCTGGCGCAGCAGGCCACAAAACGGGCGAACCTGCGGCGCAATCAGAGGAGGAAGTTGACCTCACACCGTTGCGACTTATGATAATCAACCGAGAAGGTGGCATTCCTTCGTATGCACGATCGGGGTTGCCTCATCTCCTCGTCAACTTGTCAGGCGAGTCCGAATACATCCAGGAGACTTTTCACCCATCCTGGAAGACAACCCACCCCACGGCGCTATCGAACCTTTCTTTGGCCCGCACATGTATGGCGTACATGCCGCCGACATCTTCGGCGATCATGGTCTCGCATCGCTCTCCAAAATCTCTCATAGCCAACCTCATCACAAACAAACCTGAGCTGAGCTCAAGTCTCCCCCATGCTCTGTTACAGAACAATGGCAAGCTCACTGAACACACTCCCACGATTCTTCGCCGCGGCTCTCCGGTCCGCGTTGTACGCACACTCGCTGACCTCAATAAGACAAAGATGAAGGCACTCCTTGAACAGTCCTTCCGCCGGACGCTGGACGAAGAGGCATTTTACGCCCGCCTTGAGAAATGCATGGACTTCGCCATCATTGCTGGGGATTACGCCGGTGCTGCGATCGTAACAAATGAGTCAGCTCCTGGCCACGCTCAACCCATTGCATACCTCGACAAGTTCGCAGTTTTGCCGAAGCATCAAGGAGACGGAACTGTTGATTTTCTTTGGGTTGCATTGCATGACGAGTCTTATGGCCTCGGACTGTCATTCTCTGTCAATCCGAATGGCGGCAAGCAAGGCAAAGGCGAGGGTCGCGATCTTGTCTGGCGCAGTCGAGTTGACAACCCGGTCAACAAATGGTACTTCGAGCGTAGCACTGGCCACATGCGTATGGGCGACTGGGTTATGTTTTGGTGTGACGCCGAGAAGCATCTCAAGACCGAAGAAGGTCGTCGAGGGAGTGCCGGCCTCTCATACTTGGAGTCATGGGAGACTGGGCGATTTGCGACTTGGGCAGACGTAGTACCGAAGATTCCTTCCAGCTGGAAATAACTTCCACACGTTCGGTTGATATTCAACATGTATTCACTGCTATGGAGGGTGTCGCGTTAGGGTCATAAGTACATCATATCGTCATGTAATGCTACAATGTTATTGAATACGAATCGGAAGGTCAAAAGTTATCGCGCGTCTTTTCTATGTTCCACTCGCTTGGCTGTTTGTTTCTTTGACTTCAAAGGAACCTTCGGACCATCTGTTCTACCCTCAGGAGGTACGTTTTCGGAGTTTCTTCTACTCGCATCTGAAAGGACCGCCAATACGTTACCATCGTGGCGCTTCCAAGGAAAGTAACTTTCGTTTCCTTTCACAACTGCACGGGCAAGTTGTTTAATTCCAAGCTCCACGCGGTCCCGAAATCGGCCAGCAGTCCAAACGTCAATATTCCGTATTAGAATGTAAACTTCCAATATATCAGCAGGTAGGTCAAGATTCCATTCATGGAACATAGCAGTGTTGTGATTATCTGTATCTTTGCCCGGATACGGGGCAGAGTGCACAGTCTGCAGAGAAAATATTAACGACAATCCCTCTGCACATGGCGGCGTTTACTCACTACTCGTTGGTCTGAATCGCACGCCCACCAATCGACATGTGCGCGAACAGTGCCATTCGCCCACACCAGCCCGAACACAGGAGCCTGGATGCGCAATGAATGCAAATGACGCACTGCAGCTGTGGTTGCCATTCTGTTTTGTCGGTAAGCCTGCTCAAGCAGCTCATGGGCTGGTTTCTTGTCTTCCCAGAAACTGCTGATGAACTCGAAACATGCAGATTCCGGAAGTTGAGCGCATGGAGAGGTCTGGTATCTGAATGCTGACTCGTTGCGCGGATTGCAATTGTTCTTTACGCTAGGCTGGCTGTTCAATGTTTTCCACGGCGAAGATTTGGATAATGACAGATGTCGGATGTCGTCTGCACGAACGAAAATAGCACAATCCGGCATCACGGTGCGAGCACGGAGAACTCGTGTCGCCTGCGTTGTCGGTTTAGGATGAGGGAAATGTTGTGGCAGTGAAATAGAGCATTGAGTCCTGTTGCAAGATTTTAATGGATGACGGGTAGTATTTCACCCAATAAGACTAACCGGTGAGCACTTCGACGAATAGCTGGAGTCCTGAAGACATTGTAAACGTTTGCAGCGAAGTCAGCTTCGGACCACTTTTCTTTCGCGCTCCGCATGTCCTGGAGTTGTCTCCATGCCACAAAAACACAATTGAGCTCGCTGAACAAGTCTTTGCATTTCTCCGTGCCAAATTGATTGGTGAAAAGCGCGGGCTTCGCTGTATGCGCTGTTTGGATGAATTTCACCAGATCGGGTGAGTGTTCAATTAGACATTGAAGAATTTCCGAGGACTATCTCAGAAAATTAATGATTGCTTTCACCGAGCGCAAGAAGCCCATTGCGTACCCCCTTTACCCAGGACAAAGGCAATTGTCCGTCGAATTCGAATACTTTGCTGACGTCCAATTGTAGTTCACTGGGGATATCAGAATATGCTACCTGTTCGCAAGACTGGAAGGTAGACCAAGTTTCGAACAGTCTGAGACTCCGTGCAACCCTGCAAATATTTCCACATATAAATTTGCTTCCGTACAAGAACTTTTGAAAGAATAAACGCACTCGGATGCAGACACAGTGCGATTGGACGGAGTCTTCTGTTCGGTCATATTACCGGGTTTCGCTAATCGTTAGAGAGTGACTATGAGTGAGCTTGTACTGTATCGTCGTAAATTGTCGTGAGCAGAAGGAGAAAGAAAGGACAATCAGGAACAACGGAAGCAAATCTGAACGCGGTCACGTGCTTGTGCTTTCGTGGATCTCCTAATTAGGACGAGGCGTTTGCAAGCTAGGGCGCTTGTATCCGTCGCCCAACCTTCACCGGCATAACAATGACGCCCCCCGTCAAAGAAGCAGTTGAAATTATGCTCACGTACGTCATGGAACCGGTGGTCTCGTTGAAATTGGATCCGCAACATACCACCAACCAAAAATTGGTGGTCTTTTCGCGGACAAAGAGGCTACTGACGTCCGCTATGGAGCAGTATGTTCTTGGGAGGGTCGTGAACGACACCGAACAGAGCTTTATTTGGGAGCAAATCCAAAGCTTGATGGATTGGGATTTCCGAGAATGCCATCCCGACATCTTGGCAGAAGTCTTCCCAGACTCCGATTATTCTTCTGATTTTCAGCCTGATGACTGCGAGTCCGCTACAGGAAGTACGAAACATGGTCAGAAACCTGTACCTGAAAAGCTCCTAGAAATTGCGAGCGCTGTCCACAAATCCGCCTCCGCCCTGACGGACGAGGCAAGTGATCAAATGTGGCTCACAGAATGTCACAAGCTGCTGATAGAAGGCGCCTCCGGCGGGCGCATACTCGGGTGAGTGCCATCATTGTTGGTCTCACGACCTACTCACTTTTCAAACAGTTCTGACGAACATTGGTCATTACCCAACTTTGTTGACTCGTCCAAGTACAGTGCAGTTCGCCACCCCGGAATTAGGGATGCCCTTAGTATCAAAAAGGTTTTGCCTGCAGGAGCCATACAGATGCCACTAAGTGATACGGCATTGAAAAAATTATTTGGACCATTCACTGACTCCACATCATTCAAATCCAATGCAATTGCCAAACGCACCATACCATTTTTGATGGAATCTCAGTCCCCGTCTTTAGTGGTCACAACACCTGCGTTCTATAGCACGGTTTTCTCCACCCCTGCGCAAGGTCCATCTGATTTTCCTAAGGATTCGAAAGAGTCATTCGCTGTGTTACGCCGGTTTAACCGACTTGCCACGACCTCCCTTCTCCGACAGCTTCAAGCTTACGGTATTACTAACTTACCAATATTTGGTGTTGCATTGTCAAAATCTCTAGTCGCCATTCATGCTGAATGGAAGTTTGTGTGTGACGGTGACGAGGTGAGTCTCATTAGTCTAACCGTATAGTCAGACTTGGCCGTAAACTCTCTCCGCTATGTTAGATGTTGGCGTCGGCATTTGCCCCTCTGTCCATTGATGAAGAGCTTGAATCCATAGACAGCAGTTTGGATGATGATATAATGGTCAATCCTATGAAAGTTTGGGACCTTCGAAAGCCTGCCGAGGCCCTTCAGGTTGTGAAAATCCTCCACAACATGCATGAGTTTACCTTGAAGACATTCGCTGCCCGTGTTGCAGGAGGAATCCTGTCGTCCCGTGCAAGGATCCTTAAAGGTGACTTCAAGCCATGGAAATGGGATTTTGACCGAAGCAAAGGAAACATTGAATATTTCCGAACACCAATGGATAAGAACCAGAATGTCATTGACGGAAAGAAGCCAGACATGGTTCTCAACATTCCAATGCCAGATGTTGACATTACAGGGCTATTTCTGATACAGCTACACATTCTGGATGATCTCGTTAAGGAAACGGCGTAGATGAGGAGTTTAGGTGGCGAGTTAGTGGTCGAGCAACGAAAATTTCGAGTCTCAAACAAATATGACAATTACCCCCTTCAAGTTATTCTATACTTTTTCCATAATTTGAGATGCACTTTACAAATCCTTTTCAACGATATCCTCATTATAGTGTGAAAACAAGCACCATCCCAAACGATTCCCGCTACATTTACAAGGTATACGACGACGACTAGTTAGATTTAAACTCGTCGATCCATAGAGCGTTGTTTAGCAATCGCCAAATCCCGTTCGAAACTTTCATTGTGCTCCGAACTTGAACGCCTCGGTTGTGCCGGTTGAATTGGCACGTCTGCGGGAGCTGAAATTTGTGTTTCAGCCATTGTTTGAGGCTCGTCTTTGCCTGCTGATAATGCCTCTACTGCGGCAGTTGCGTACTGACTCTTCCTCTCAGCGGAAGTGGCTTCCATATCCTTGAATTTCCTCATGACAGCATTACGCGCCTCTCGAGAGCTGCTCTTGACGTCCTCAACGCCATCCGAAATTCGCGTTGCGCGCTGCTTCGGTTCGTGTTTTTGTGCCCATCCTTTTTGCATGCTCTTCCAAACACCTTGGAGAGGATTGGCAACGAGCCCAACAATACCAGCGGCCGGTCGCACGGTGACGTTTACAACTGCGGAGAGTTTAGAGATACGACGTCGTCAGAAATATATTGACTGACAGCTGCGAGCTGAGCCTTTGATGGCACCCATAAATCCCTGCTTAATTGTCATTTGAAGGCCAAAATATGTGCTCAAAGTGGCCTTACCTCCTTCTTCGCCCCTTGCATTGGCTCGGTGAGGAGGCCGGTTATGCCGTCGTAATACCCGTAAAAGAAATCCTGAGATAGGAAACCACGTTCGTTCGTGTAAAGGCAATCACCACCCTTCTAAAACTCACCTTTCCAGCTTTCTTCATACCGCTTTCAAAGTCTTCCACTTTGCCTGTGTCACGAACTTTAGAACCATATAGCTTTGGCACATTATGCAGGCCCTCGTGGATGGATGCCACGATTTTGTAGACACCTTTCACACACGTTATTACACTGTCATGCATGACGATTGAATAGTTACCTCGAGGTATCGCCGTTGTCGTGTGGATGATGCCTTTCACTGGTTGACTACACGACTGTCAGGACGCTGGTCAGTCATCATACGAAAATAAACCTACTAAAAGATTTCCGCTATACCCGCATAATAATGTGTAACCGTCCAGAATATGGCAGCTCCACCGCCAGTAAATGGATCCGATACAGCTCTGAGCACATCGTATTCCTTTGGTCCTGGAGAACCAAATTTTAAAGTGGTTGTTGGATGCGGAGCAAAACATACGATGCAGGTCAAGGTCTTTCAAGTTGATGATTCGCGCATCAGCCAAGGTCTGTGCAGCAAATGCGCTTAATTTGAGGCACTGCATTACAAGCAAAACAAGTCAATAACCACCCAATGTCAGTGTGTCCGATGTAAACTGACGTGTTTGGTCGACCACCAGACAGCAACGCGTGATGGATCCAAGTCGCACCTACGATCCTGGAGTTAAATGCCCATTGACACAATCAAACAATAAAATGGCTTACCGCATATTCAAAAGAGGTAAATGTTTGTAAAATGATGATGCACCGTTCGCTACGCCATCCTACAAGTTCAGAGTCATTTATCAATGTCCCTAATGCACTTTTTGGAATTATGATTGCACTAACTTCGTTTCTAATTTCCTGCCCCATGCGTTTAGCCGCGGCTTGAGCTTCAGGTCTCAGGGTAAATTTAATTGCGTCAGTCAGATTATCCTCGCTTAGCTCCTTCTGTGGGATTGGCGCTGGACCAGCACCGGCGTCATGCACCATCATCCCTACATTTCCAAAACCCGTCAGATATTCTATCCTCCCAAATGTACGAACGAGCTGTAAATCGGAAACTCACCCCAAAAGGGTTGGTCCCCGAAGAAAGGAACAATGATGGTTGGCTTCCCCATGCGCAAACCAATAGCAGTGGTCCCTGCTCCACCATGGTGACAGACGGCTGAGACACGGTCGAACAACCAGTCGTGTGGGACGTTGCCGAGGATGAACACGTCTTTGTCGGCGAGTATCGCACCACCAATACCTCCCCAGCCCGCCGAGACCAGTGCGCGTACGCCAGCACGCTTGACGGCCTTCAGAATGATGTCTATGTGATATTCTGATATTCAATATGTTTATTTCGAACATAAATGCATTGGAGGGGTACCAGTCATCGCCTTGGGGTCAGAAACCACGACAGAACCAAACCTGCGATATATAATTGCGTCAGAGACCCGGAGTCTACATTGGAAATAGCTAACCCGATATATATAGGTGGTGGGCCAGCGGTGAGAAATTTCTCAAGCTCTTGTGGTGGTTTGTAATTGGCGGAAAGCTCAAGGAAGTAGAAGCCCACAACATCTTTGCAACGACATTGGTGAGCGAATAAGAGATATATTGTGTTCAGCTCACCAATATGATTTGTCCAATCGTCTGGTTTTGGAACAAGAGCAGGGCTCATGCAGTACGTCCATGGTATCTTAAGTCTGTCGACCACACCCGGGCCAGATCGCAACGAGAGCGGCGCAAGGCCTAGTGTCCTTGTCCGAAACCGGTCAACTATGTCACCCATGCTACGCACTGTGAACTTGTGGTATACAGTAATCAGAGAAGTCCGTACCCTTGCCATGTCAAGAGGTCAACTAGACTGTAGCTAAGATAATTCGTGAGGCCTCGCTTAGCATTGGACTGTTTGATGTTCACTAGGGGGTGCGGAAATGATGTAGTTGGACACCTGTACTATCTGTATGTCAACATTTTATTGTCAATTGCGATGGCATCATCTTTACCAAGGCATAGCTAAAAAAACAAATAGAAGTTTAAGTCTGGTTGTAATTCCAGGATGGGACGACCTACTGAATGAAAGTAACAGTGGAATGCCGAGTGCCTCTGCACAATGGACGTGTGCGAATGTTGGGGGATTAGAGATGATAGCATCGGCAGCAAATGCTTTGCCGGAGTCTTCATCTGGCTCATAACAGGCCGTCCAGCAGCCGTCCAGCATCTGTCGCGAATTTTTACGACGCATATATGCACCAAATGGAAGATGCACGGACCTCCCCTAGCATCTTGCGCTTTCGGCCAATGTCGCCGTTTACGAGAGAGTCAAAACCTGGAACGAGTCCCGGGTCTATCAAATATTTTAGTGCGTCGTTATTGAGGATATCATTGGTATGCACTTTTTACCATGTAGCTCATTAACTCCTGTGGGTCGCCACCGATGTTGAAGAACTCCAGGTCAGCATCCTTAACAAAAGATCGGAACGTGTTGTGGGTAGCTATGCGGACGCGGTGGCCGTGGCTAACGAGTCGTTTCCCAAGTGCCAAGAATGGTTGCACGTCGCCTTAATAAAAACATAATATATGAGCCACTGGGTTCAAGCATACTGTAAGGTTGGACAAGCACCCCGACTTCCAACAATCATGATGACAATATTGATCTTGGGGGGTAGATCAAAAGTTTTGGGGTCGACGGCGAATTCCTTTACGGTCTTTGCGTAGTCCTTTGGGAGATCTGGGAGCTTTTGCTTCAGGTTCAGCGTAATGACGATTCGGCCGTCGTCCGTCATGCGAGCGAACGAGTCCAAGCCTTTCCCCGATGCTTTGTATTCAGCATAGTCTGCAATTGCGGTGAGGCATGCAGTGATACACTGAATAAATTTTTGAACTGACTGATGTTCGGTCTGGTTTGAATGCTTCCGAGTTCGACCTCGACCTCGTCCGAAACAGTTGATTCATGAATTTCCTCATCGCGCATGTACAGAGGGGGACTATGTGTGTCGGAGGCCATTTGTCAACCTGCAAAGCCGCTGTTCTGAAATTGAAGGAGATGTACAGTACCCCACTAGATGAGGTCATTGTATGACGGGCGCCGCGGCGATCCTTCCGCAAGCGGTCACTGCATCGCTTTTCGACGCCACCACGACGTCGGCCTGCAGCCGGCCAATCGTTCTCACCGTCACCGCCATACTATGGACTAGTCGTCGAGCATAGTTCAAAGGACATGTAGACGTGAAAATCGTAGTTGTTAGTGTTCGTGATAGGGCCGATCAGTTGTCAGTGAATATCAATTTCGGTTGGCTGCGTGTGCCCAAGCGAAGCCAACAATACGAAAGTGACCTATTCTGAGATAAACGGTGTGTGTGAGAGTCGGGTCATGGCAACGGATATGATAGAAACAAGTTGTTCATGATATTTTTGTTGTAAAAGCGGATCTGTATATGGGATCTGCATCTGTCGGAGTCTGAAACGACCCTTTCCCGTCATTCACCTCCAAACTCCACCGACCACCGACCCACCGACTCTCCCTCCACCTACTTCTACTTCTACGACATCCATATTCCTCTAATCTCTCTTCGTCGTCGTTGCTCACGGCGTCCATGATCCCGTCAAAATCCAGTCCTCAAAGGAGACCGTATGGCAGCGCCAACGCCAATATAGCATCACCTTCCACAGCTAGCCTGCTTCCTCCTGTCTCTGGGACAGGCCCCGGCGTGCAGGCCACGTTCGCTCGAGGACCCACTCTTCGCAATTATCCCAGTACTGCCTCTCTCGTGCGTCCTATTCTCCTCAACATATTTTCAATACCAATCTCCCATCATCTTTTCATTCACTCACTCATTTACGTATCCCTTCTGGCACCCACACAGAACGAGACACCCTACTCGGCGGCCAGCATCCGTGGCAACAACTCCCAACTCTCTATCGCCCACTCTATCTCAGACAAGGTGTGTCGGTCATCGACAACAACTTGTCCTAATTAGGCAACTTATCCCGCTCCACAGTATTCGCTATCCCCGGACCCGTCGTCATGGGGCTCTGAACTCTCCCCGGGCTTCATCGAGTCCGACGACTATTTGCATAACCCTGATCCCAAGCGGGACAGAAGAGTCGACAAGGGTGGTACCGTCTTAACAAGCAGAGGTCTCGCAAATTTGGGATGTTTAGTACGTTCCGTAACTTCGATTGTCGCCTTGGCGCGCTTGGCTAACATGTCAAAAATTTCAGCTGGTGCTCTGCGTTGGCCTTGTTACCCTCTTGTACGTTAAACGTCTGTGCCGTATTTCACACCAAGTTCAAGCTTTCCCACACAGTGCTGGATATCCATTAATCACATTTTTCACAAAACATCCTATCTCGACGCTCGGAGGTTTCAATCTTGGAGGTATCAATGCAACTGGACAAGTTCCCTCTATGGCTGGTAACTGGGGTCTTATCGACATCGAAACGCCACAAGAAGCGTACACAATGAGTTCCTTCAATGGTGGCGATGATATGGAGCTCGTATTCTCCGATGAATTCAATACGGATGGTCGTTCGTTTTATCCGGGAGGTACGTAGTTCCTCTATAAAGGGGAGATAGCCTCTGACAATGCAACCGTAGACGACCCGTACTGGGAAGCTGTCGATCTCCATTATTGGCAAACAAACAACTTGGAATGGTATAATCATCTACCCCTGTATGTTGGCCCGTTAATCTTAACCACGTCATAGGTATGATCCCGAGGCAATCACGACCAAAGACGGATCTCTCCAAATTACACTGTCCCGGAAGGAAACACACGACCTGAATTTCGAAGGAGGGATGTTATCGACATGGAACAAGTTCTGCTTTACCGGCGGTTATATCGAAGCGAATGTCATGCTTCCTGGCGTGAGCAACATTGTGTACGTGTTCCCCCCTTGGATTAACTCCTGTGATACTGAGACGTACAATGCTTTAGAGGACTTTGGCCTGCCGTGTAGGTCTAGCCTTTGACCATATGTGAAGTGGCAACTCACAATTTTGTATCCAGTTGGACGATGGGAAATCTTGGCCGTGCAGGATATGGTGCGTCACTGGAAGGCATGTGGCCCTATACCTATGATGCTTGTGATATCGGTACCGTGAAGAATCAGTCAATCAACGGCCTTCCTATTGCGTGAGTATCCGATAATCAGGGCTTGTGTACCATTTTCTCATCTCCTCCACAGCGCTACCGTTAATGGTGACGCATCCGTCGGTGGGGTGCTGTCCTTCCTCCCTGGTCAACGACTCTCCCGTTGCACATGCTCAGGTGAATCACATCCGGGCCCAGTTCACTCAGACGGGACATACGTAGGACGGAGTGCTCCTGAGATCGATATCTTCGAAGCTCAGATCACCGGGACTCCTCTCACTGGTCAGGTCTCGCAATCTGCTCAATGGGGGCCGTTCAATGCGAATCAGTACGTCTATTTGCTCATAGAACTAGGTCTTAAAGCTCATCATATCGTCCAGCTACTCGTGGTTCAATACATCTGCGAATTTTATCATTAATGACCCCACCATTTCGGAGCTGAACGGGTACACAGGAGGCGCATTCCAACAGGCAACTTCGGTCGTGACTGAAACAAATCAGTTGTGTTACGAGCAGAGCGACAGTCCTTGCTTCAGCCGGTACGGCTTCGAATACGTACCAGGGTTCGACAAGGCGTATATCACATGGATATCCAATGGCAAAGCGGCATGGACGTTGAACGCTCCCGGTATGGCTGCCGACACGCGTACGGAGATTAGCGCTAGGCCTGTGCCGCAGGAGCCAATGTATATCATTGCCAACTTGGGTATGTCGACGAATTTCGGCAAAGTCGACCTTCAGCACCTTCCGTTCCCTGTGACGATGAAAATCGATTACATTCGCGTATATCAGCCTAAAGGCCAGAAGAACATTGGATGCGACCCGTCAGATTTCCCGACACAGGCGTACATCAACCAGTTTCGTCACGTCCAGTTATTTAGCGCGATCGTTGCTAACCAAACCGTATAGGTACATCGAGGCATATACCAATCCCAATCTCACTACATGGACGGATGACTTCGTAAGCCACATTTGCGCAGTCGCGCCTCTTCGCGTTGCTGATATATGCATAATTAGAAACAACCATTCCCTAAGAACAGCTTTTTGGGCCAATGCTAACCAAGGCATCGTCCAAAAGTCATTCCTCTTCCTCTTATAGTCTACACGAATCATGACACGTACACTCTTCACCCACACATCATTGCATCGTCCTCCACATAACCCATTTATTCGCTATCCAATAAATACACCAACCAACCCGCCACCCGTTTGCCAGACGTACTGACCTAACCCGGGTACTGTCTATCCCTCCTGTTGTCTCTCCAGTCATGAGCGTCTACCACGGCCAAGTGATAGTTCACTATCACATAGCCTTCCCCTCCTTGAGGACCTTGGACAGGACTGAGTGTAAACTATTTATCTATTTCTTCACCCAGCCTGGTGCAAGCAGACCTTCTTTATACCATTTGGAATCCTTTACGTTAGACGCCTTCTTTTGTAATTTCGCTTTGCGGCGGGTGTCGTTTCGAATTTGAAGCTGTATTATGCCCAATCCAGATCGATTTGATTGACTCAGTGAACAGTGCGAAGTACAATGTTGGGTTTCACAGATGCTATAACGATATTCAAACAGACAGAAAATATGCGTGATGCTATGAATGGGTCGACAGCTGCGGTGGCGCGCGTCGGATGGCTTCCAGTTTATCTAACGTCCGTGTCAGTGTGATCATACCGCCCGCCGTCAACCGCGGTACGGCAGACTCCTTGTCCTCTTCACCGTCTCTCGAAGGAAGCTTGCTCTTTTCGATGAGCCGCCTCGCAGTACGAATAACCTTCTCCAGTCTGCCGAAACTGAAGTATATTTCGTTCATTTCTTCTTCCAATCCGCCCAGAGGAATCTCAAGCGCGCGACGGACGAAGCCACGGGACAGCACATATGCTTTCTCACTGTACAGGCGACTGTTATATGGATAAGAAAAAATACGTTTGATCAGAAAAGCAGGATAGTAACCTGTTCACCATGCCTTCCTCCGTTCCTCGAAGCTTCTCGTATGCCGGTTCGCAGAACCACCTGCAGGCAACAGTGATCGTCAGTGTCTCCACGTCATTGCACAAAGTCACTTACGGTTCCTTTACCAATACAAGGCCTTGGATGGACACAAACGCCTGCAACAATGACGATCGTGCAGCACTCCACGATTCACTCCGGTCTCCTGCCCATGTTCCCAGGATCGAAAGGCAGACTTTACCTTCCTCATATAGATTCCTTGAGGAGACTGAGATTCAATCCGAAAATCACGACGGATGACACTACTCACGGGTTCACTGGATTTTGTATTGATCAGGGGAATTCTCAGTATCAATTTTTAACAGAATCACTTACCTCGTCCATTGCCGTTCGTCCAACTAAGGAAATGAGCTATTGGAGGGGATTGGGGAAAGTTCGAGTCCAACATCCAATCGATAACAAATGGGGCATCCTCGTACGGCGTGTTCTCCGGACCTATGATAAGGCTTCGAAGAAGGTCCGTTCTGTCCTCGTATGCTCGAACAATGATGGATTCTGAAAGAACGCATCAGCCACTCAGTGACTAACTTGGAAAGGGTTCGTACCAGGCAAACTCGACGACAAGACTCGATATTCCTTGCTTAATCGACCAAGGAAAGGCTTTGATGGCTGGGCCGGTGGAGTTCCATAGAACGCATGATCTACTGGAGCAGATTCAAGGATGCTGAATCGTTTCCAAGGGCTATCATCCTCCTTCTCCTCATTCGTTACAACCCGTTCATTGTCCTTCGGCTCGTCTTCACGTGGCTCGAACGAAGGAGAAAGGCGAGATGTGGGAGTTTGATCGGCTGACGTCGTTGGACTGATAATAGGCATAGCAAGACCAGCTACCGTCGCAGGAGTGGTCACGGATTGCGGAGGAGTTTGGATCGTAGTCTGATCGTCGACGTCCATACTGCTATCGTCAGTTTCACCATCCGCCGACTCCTCCTCCCAATCATCACCGTCATCACCGTCATAAGCTTGCCATGTTCCGTCATCGTACTGGATCTCGACAGCACCCTCTCCTTGGTGGTGGTGGTGGTGGTGGTGGTGATGAACGTCCTCGCCCTCGTATTCCCCTTCAAAGCTCTGAGAATCCGAGAAACCTTCATTCCACATATCTTCAAGTTGCTCGAGTCCGTCATGGAGGCGAGTCAACCGCTGAAGGGGTACTACCGCAACGCTGTCATCTGGCAGGTATACCTCAATGAGACCATCAAGTCGCAGCTGCAACATTCAGTCAATTTCACGGGTGCGATCTGGACATAACTCACATTTAAAACCTCGCCAAACCAATTAAATGACCGAGAATCTTTGGACGGTCTATGCACCGCTCCGTCATCCAGCAACTCCTTCCCCCTCGCCTGGGCAATCTGTGAGCCGATAGTATCCAGTTCCCGCCGCCATCCGCCCAATTGCCCATCTTCCTCTACGAAAGGTGGCTCTCGGGCCCATTCTTCCAACTCTCCAATCCGTGGTACCTTCGGCACTTCACAACCATTGGTTGTACCTTCGCGGTGAATAAACACATAGTCACCACGGCGCACGCCAAATGCCTCTGGCGCGTTACCTAAATTTGGGTCCGAGCCATGCGGGTCAAGTTCGAGGACGGAGGCGAGTTCGCAGGTGCTATCGGGTAATAGAATGGATGCAGTACGCTCAGTGGCATTTACAGACTGTACAACCGCTGGTCGCTTTCCATCTTCATTCTTCCAAACAACGTGATCTCCTGGCCTAAAGGACAAAAAAAAACACATCGACCAGTAATGAACATGGTAAAAAAATAAACTCACCAACAGTCATACTCATCAGGATTTAAATACGGGATAAGTTCGGTTGACTTTAGTGTATCCACGGTGCCGTCCTGCCACAACACCTTCACAGTCGTCTGAGTCTCTTTCACCATGCAATGCGCCACTTTAATGGTCCCAGATAGTTCATCATCGCGGCCGTGCTTCGTGATCAACTCTGGAGGTGTGCTCTTCAGGGTGACTTTATCCCCGACACGGACAATGCGATCAGAAAGACCACGGAGAAGTGTTAACTTGTTCAAATCATCACTATGCCAAAAGCGTGGTGGTCGTTGGCGTCCAGCTGCTTCTGCGGGAGTAAGCTGGGATGAAGTGAGTGGTCGATTTTTGCACGAGAACGAAAATATATACCGATTGATCAACCGCCATCCATGCCACGGCGAGCACGGTGTGTTTGACGGCGACAACCGTATCAGCCTGTGAAGGACGCGCGTTTCGCATGAAGAAGGCGAATATGCCTTGAGAGTTAGGAACTGGTGCTGGCAAGATGTCCTGCCGAAAATTGAATATCCTAATCTGAGTAGCAGATATGTGTAATCTCACCGAACCCTTGTCGCCAACTGTTAGTCTGGCACTGATTTCTGGAAGCCGTACGAGTTGGCCGTCAGCGATCTCAACTATTGATTCATCGAACATCTTCTCTCTTAAGTTAGTCAGATAGCCTTCACCATGAAACATGCATAAATGCTACCTCTTGCACCTTTCATGAAAGTTTAACTCAAATGTTTATTACGAAAGGACATATGGAACGCACCTGCCCAATCCAATGATTGTATGTTACATAGTCACCAACAGAAACATCCATGACCATGTCCAAGTCGTCCACGGTCTTCCACTCGTCGATAAGCACTCCACTTATTGCATGTTGCGCCTTCAGTCTCACATCAACGCCTACAACGATCCCTGATTGCATATCCTCGACGCTACGCTTGCACAGGTGACCAGGCTCAAACAAACGATCGACAAGTGTAAAGTCGGATTCGGAGAGAATGTCCCGAAGATGATCTGGGAAGAAGGATACGCCTACTTCGCCGCGTTTGAGCGGCCTAAGGAGAGGATCACTTGGAGATGCAACAGGAGGGTAGTCCTCGGCGTCGTGCCAACAACGCTGTATTGCATGCCACATGTATAAGCCACCACATAGCATCTGGCCACTCCGAAACCAACCTGGACGACACCGTACACGTTAGGTCTGGCATTATGTTGTACAATATCTTCCTGGTAAAACTGTGCGATCCATGAATACACCATACAACTCCAGATCAAGATATACGCACTTTAGTTTGTGAACGATTGTCGTCGGTGAGAGACATGGTTGAGAGTGAAGTCACTGACCAGGCCACCACACTTAGCTAATAAGACGCACTGTTCGGCTATTTCCGGCCTAACTTTTTCTCCACCCACCACTAGCAGGCATTTGCGCATGGCGGCAACGCAAGTGTCGTCCCCTGGCCGACGCAATGCCAACCTTACACCGAAACCGACGACTAAAAAAGTGGCACGGAAATCTACTAAAGGCAAAGAGAAAGAGTCAGGCAATTCCGAGCCTTCATCGACCTTACAGAGCGCACGACCGATACCGACGCTCAATGAAGAACACTCGTCATGGGCATGGACTACTCTTGCAGAAGCATCAGCGAGCACACATCCAGCTGTATTTACCAAGGACGGCGGGTAGGAAGTTTTCTTCACTTTTCAAGGTTTTTTTATTGAAGTCGTAATGTTGCAGTTACTTCTTCTCTATAGTTGGACCTTCGGTCAAAATTTACTCTACCGTGACTGGGAAAGTGGTGTCTACTATATCACCGAGCTCCTCAGGGAGTTCGGCGTCTCGTTCATCCTGCGGGCAAGGTCATACAGATCTGGTCACCGCTGCAATCCTTCATCCGCAAAATCCTTTCCAATTGCTTACAGCTTCTCTGGACGGATTTGTTAAAATTTGGGATTTCCTTGATGCGGTACTACTTCAGAGTATCGACGTGGGCATGCCGATATCTCACATGTGCGCCAACAACAAACTACTTGGCCATGTCTTTCTATCGGTACAATCAAAAAATCGCCGTGAGTTCTTTCGCTACTATCAAGAGCTTGAATGATTTAGTGATTTTGTCTATCAGCCAACAATTCCAGGGCAAATTCTTCGATTCTTCGAGTCTCCTTGGATCCAGCAAATACAACTCAGCCAGACGTTCAAGGCATCAAACGTGTAGGCACGATGAAGTCTACGAACGCGCTCGAAATTTCTCCTAGTGGAGAGTGGTTGGTTGCCATTGCAGGCTGTAAGGCGTACGCTGCTAGGACATCGTCCTTGGAATCCGGGTTCGCGAAATTTGTTTCACCCTACAAGCTGACGTGTTTGGCTTTCCATCCGTCGGAAGAATACTTTGCCACGGGCGATCAGCAAGGTCAAATTCGGTTGTGGTTCTGCCTCAATGAACAAACTACTACTTCGCCCACCGACACCGAACGGAGGACTCAGACCACTGTGATGCATTGGCATGCTCATGCTGTATCCACACTTGCCTTCACCCCAAATGGTGCTTACCTCCTCAGCGGCGGAGAAGAATGTGTTCTAGTTATTTGGCAGCTTCACACAGGAAAAAAAGAATTTGTTCCAAGAGTTGGTGCCCCGATTCTCAGTATTGCCATCCGTGCTGGCGAAAGTTCTGAGGAATACTTGCTGGGTTTGGCAGACAGTAGTTTTATTACAGTCAACTCGGGCACATTGTCGATCTCCCGCACAATCTCAAGGATTAGAATAGGTGGGTAGTGCCAGTCTTTCTGCGGCCATTCGCTGACAGAACACTCAGACCCTGTCGTATCCACTCATAAACTACCACTATCGGAACCCGTTCCTCTGGCCGCTCATCCCCTTTCCTCAAGCTTAATTTTACCATCATCACATCCCTCTTTTTTACAGACATATTCACCTTCAACAGCAACATTATTGTCTGAACTGGAAGTTTCGCCCTCTAATCGAGTGTCACGACGAGATGAAATGCCAATAGAGCCTTCGCGTGTTGAGCGAGTTGTCATTTGCGAATCTGGGGAATGGATGGCCACGTTAGACCGGAGGGGGGGTGATGACAATTTCAGTGCAGAAATGCACTTGAAGTTATGGCATTGGCAATCCACTTGGATTCTGAATTCGAGAGTTGATCGGCCTCACGGCGTGAAGAGTATCACAGCCATGGAGTTTTCTCCGTGCCGCGTGGACAAACTGGGATGGGTGCTTGCGACATCAGGGCTAGATGGCTCCGTCAAGACATGGAGTATTCGCGCGATCAAATCAAAAAATGGCAAAACTGATGGTGGGTGCATTCCTTTCATTCATTCGACGGTGCATCATTGGATCTGCTTAGATATATGGATAAACCGTTCTTCTCTGTCCTTCCGAGGACAACTCCCCTCGGACCTTTCATGGTCGCCGGATGCATCATTGCTTGTGGTCACTTTTGAGCGCCACATCACAATTCATGACCCGGTGACGAATGCCCTCTTGGACTCGCTGACATCGTCGGAGATTCGAGCACCACACTCTAACTGCTTCGTAGGCCGCAGTGGTAGATATCTCGCCACTCACAACGAAAGGGAACTGATCCTGTGGGACTTGGTCACTCGTTCTGGTGCGTTCATTGTTACATTCGAAGCGAGCCGACACTAACGCTGCGGTTGTCAAGTCTGCTTGCAACATCGCTCTCCACACCTCATTGCGCGAGTCGTTCCACATCCTAATGAAGATCTTGTTGCTATTTTCGAACACCCGTTTATCGAGGGTGATAATCCTCGTCTCTCCACCCGCGTCACTGTGTTTCGACCGTCTTCCGGCTTTCCCGAGGAGATTAAGAACCTGCCATTTCGTCTTCGCATGGTAACCTGGTTTTCCGATTTGCGATCTCGCTTTAGCTTGGCAGGCATCACGTATTCATGGGATATCGTGCTTTTCGGTGACCACGTTCACTTGCTCGAGGAAGAGGGGACTTCGTCGCGCGAAATCGTCACCGACATTGGTGCTGTGCAACGCCGGACATTGTTTCAGGATATCTTTGGGGATTCGTCGTTTGGGCAGCCGCCAACCTCTTTGGACCCACCGATGCATGCCATCTCCGGCGGGACCCAGGACACTCTGAACGTCTTCAGTGCTCCGACTTACTTATCCCCACCGTTAGAAACGATGTATTCGTCGCTGCTGCAGGGACTTTTAAGAACGCGCAATGACGAGAAAAGCACGGGCACGAGTCATATGCATGATGATGTCGACGAGGACGTTGCGATGGACATTGAAACGACCCAGACTGTTTCCACAGCACGGCGAGTTGTCGATGACGGCGAAATTGGAAACTTAGTGGGTTTATTTAAAAGCCAAGCAATCAGGCGTAAGTTGCTTTAACATCTCGACTTCGCTAGTCATCCTCATATTCATCCATAGCGCCTACTGTGATTCCGCCTGACCGAAAAAATGGTGTCCCTAATGGTGTGCACAAGACGGTACTGAATGGTGCAAGCCATCCGAAATCGTTGTTGCCCAATACACATCGCACGCCGCCACATCCAGTGCAGCAAAATGTTCAAACCAGTGTCACTTCGTCCTCAACAACCACGTCTTCACCTTCGGCACCGACTCCGACATTGACGAGTACTAATAAAAAAAGAAAAAAACTTTCAGCATGACTAACATCTCCAGTAAAGCTTTGATTCAAGTTATGTTTTGATTGCACCTTACAACAACATCACGTATCTATTGCAAGCATCTTATACATAATCACAATGTCTGTAGTTATCGCAATAGTTCCTTGGATTTAGTTTCCCAGCAAATGTCTATGTCCGATTTTAATCTGTGACTGTACATGCCACGTATTGGTCCAGCCAAACACTAGAAAGTCTGAGGGTAGTATCGCGTTTTCGAGTCTCGCATGAGAAGAAGGGCGCATGCCACCTGAAGGTCGTCATTGGGGTAGAGCTCAAGGAGATGGGTTGGTATCTGGACGTGCAAACCGGTAGGCAAACTTGACGTATTGACTCGAGCTGTGGGCGGATCACCGATTGTTAAATTGCTGTTGCTTGTGAACTTTTCGTCGCTCTCCACCTCTGTTGAATACTCAGTACCAAACCCAGTGCGATCGCTCCCCGATGAGACTCTGCCATCGTCAGTGTCTATGGGACCTGTCCGGGAGCGCTTCCGTGTGCGACCATGAACATCGTTGTTGCATGCCCATTCAAGTGTATGCTGTCCTGTGTTGGAGAGGGCTGCGTTGGACTCGGGTGGGATCATGCACGAATTGAAGGAACCACCTAAAGGAAGCTTTCTGCGCTCAAGGGGGGTAAAGGAGAAAAGACCGGGAAGGGCTTTAGATCTCTTAGATGTGTCGTGCATGTTTGAGGTCGGATGATTGAGAGAGCGACAATCCAACGGGTGTGGCTTGAGTCTGTCAAATGTAGTCTCTGAGTTCGGCCCCGGGTCGCGTTCCTCCGTGAATGACTCTTGTGCAAGAGGAGAAGAGACAACAGGTTGGTATGAAGGCCTTCTCGATGCGGTCTCGCGGCGTCGCAACCTCCTTCCAGTCGTATCATTCTTCTTCGCAGTCTGTCGCTTATTTTGAAACCATATATTGATAAACTGAAGCTCTCTGCATGTGAAATTTTAGGTTGGTTTTATTCGGTGCAAACGTAACGTACAAGTTTGTGTCGTTCGCGAGGACCCGCCTCGCAGCCATGGATGGCGACCGTTCACGAAGATACACCTGCTCCAGAGCAGCAAGCTGTTCCTCTGATGGCTTGAATCTCGTCTTCTTCTGCGCTGTGTTTTTGGGACTGTGTAGTTCTAGTTCGCTGGCGACGGCTTGAGCAATTGGTGTTGATGTGGCTGCCAGTGCCAGAGTAGGTGACGACCTGGACACAATGGCGTTGAGAGAACCCCTGAGCAGTGTGGAACGCGTTGAACGATTGGGAGGTAGCATAGCTTGGTATAAATCTTGAACGATAGTAAATAATGTGTCCTTGTAGGAGTAGGTGGTGAGCCGTGGGTCCGCGTCGACCCGAATTGTTAAATCCGTGACGTGACATAACGCATTTCGTGTTAGATACAATTTATGACATAATGACATTGTGGATAGCACTGCAATTGCAATGTGTTGTGAAGAAACGACGTGGAGATTTCGCCCTCATAGCGGTTACCGACCCGCCATCAAATCCAAAAGCCCCATCGCAGCGTCCATATCAACGGACCGTCTATGCGAAGATGCATGTCTTACGCGTTGCGATTGCCCTTTCGAATCATCTCTTGTTCCGAATACAGGTTTGGCATTGAAGATGGGAAGGGAAGCGGAGGTGATATCCGGTGTTATAGCCTCCATCTCCTCGTCCGAATCAGTGTCAAAGTCCGTGCACCTTTCTGACATGGACCGATCAGAGCTTTTCCCTCCCGCCGCGATATTTTCCCGATCCTGGACCACCCCGTCCGTTTCCTCAAATTCATCGAACCTTTTTACACCCCGAGCTTTAGCGCATGCCCATTCCAGTGAGCGAAATGACTTTGAGTTGGTCGGCAAGGCGAGGATTCGCGTTCGGTCCAACGCAGGAGATGATGGCGGACCTAGTGGTGAAGACGGCATATGGTTCCACAACCCTTCCTTCCTGTCTGTGGTTGGCGACCCCGGATAACAACCGGAAGGCGCGATCTTTGTCGTGTTTATATTCCTAAGTGTGAATGGCGTGCGAGTGTTGGCTAATTTTGCCAGGGGTGCAGGAAGCTCCGTGAACGAGGCGATTTGGTCAAGAGTCATATGGCTGGTGAGTTTTCGCCGTGGAGGGGCTTCGAACGTTGCGCTCGCAGTCTGCGAGCGAGTTCTGCGTAACGCCATGGAGGAGGTCCGTTGCAGTTGGCCCAGCGAAGTAGATCGCTTGACAGACTGTCGCCTGTTCTGAAACCAAATGGAGACCGTCTTTAAATTTCTAGAAGCACGTTAAACTTCGTACATCATGGACGACAACGATGTACGAACATTCCAATTTCCAACGCAAGAGCAACCCTCTCCTCCTTAGACGGATGAGATTTCTGATCAAAAAGTCTTTGCAGAGACAATATCTGCGCAGGCGTCATACGCTTTCGAGTGACAGCATTGGTCGTGCTGGCATACAGTGCAAGACTGCTGGTCGTTGAGGTTGAGGTTGAGGTTGACAAGGATGAACACGATGATGCAATGGAGTCGCGACGCTCGATGAGCAGCGGGGACATATTAGGGTATGAGATGCGAGGGTATATGGCGATCAAGAGTGAACCTATTAAGCGAGACTGGCCGCGGGTTTATGGACGGAACCAAATAATGCAACACCAAGCGCGTCGACGCGTGCTCACGTGATGATCGACGCGCGAACCATTTAGTAGTCCGCATCGGGCCGCTCCGACCCGCATTTCTGCGGAGGCGGACCAAACGTCATGAACTCCATGCAAACACGACAGTCCCGAGCACACCGCCATTAGCGCGTACTGGCTAGGTGGAAAGTATGACATTGATATCCCACCTAGCTAAAATTACGACCGTTGATGTATGCATGTCCGAGCAAAGAAAACCAACTTTCGCGTATTCGCAGTGCAAAAGGAACACAAAATACAGAAAATTTATTACATGAACGTCATCATCCGGGTATTAAAGAAAAAATGAGCAGGTGAACTAGAGACCAAATATCCGTACTTCCAAAATAACTTTGCGGCGCGATTACGCTGCCAGACCAAGGGCTTTCCTTGTCATTCCAACGAAGAGACCCTTCGACTTTGCCATGCCCACAACGGAGTTGCCAAACATAAGTCCCCACATCACGCCCATGTATCCAGCGCCGCCCGACTAAATCACAGCACTTGAATTAGCATGATCCATCGAAATTGGGCAACGACGTACCTTTCCGTTGGTAACGAATATAGCCTCAAACGTCCCCTTGTACTCCTTCTTGGGTGGTTGATCTTTGAGGATGCTGAGAAGATTTGCAGCAACAACTCCAACGTGACCAGGAACTTTCGCGACCTGCTTTTGCTCTTTGAAGTCGATAATGTCCCCAGCGGCAAAAATTTCGGGGTGCGACTGAAGCTGAAGAGTGGGTTTGACCTTTACGAGTCCGAAGTCAGTGAGAACATCGGCGCCTAATGACTTGAGGAATGCAGTGTTGGGTCTGCCGCCAGGAGTGGGAACCTGTGCATGGATGCGTTCAGTGAAAATTTGGAATTTGGAATTGTATTGAACGCACGAAGAGATCGGCACTAATTTTCTTCCCATTGCGCGTGGTTGCAGTCGTTTCACCCTCGCTTGGCATGTTATCGATGTAATCACCCAGAATGAGGTCGATATTTCTGGCCCGAAGCCTCTGCTCAAGATCTTTACGGAATTTGTTGGGATAGGCGTCGTTTAGAAGTTGCTTTCCTCCATGGACAATGGTAATTTTCCTTTTCTATCAGGATTATGTTTGTCAGTCAAGCGATATGTATAAAGGATCGAGTAATCGCACAGGATAGACGTCCCGCAATTCTCCGGAAAGCTCTAATATGCAATGTGTTAGATGATGATGATGAAATCCGATGGTCAGACATTACCGGAACCGACTGCACCTCCTCCGACAATGACGATATTTTCTGAGTTCGCAAATTTCTTGCGCCAGTCGTTAATGTGGGCTGCAACATTGTCTGGCTCGGCAGGGAATGCCACAGGGCCTTGCCACTGGGAACCCGTAGCAAGGACAAGGTAGGTGAAGGGGATCTTCTCGCCATCCTCCAGCACGACTGCGCCACCTTTACCACTTGCTGCCTTCTCTATAGATGCAGCCTTGCCGATCTTGAGCTTGCCATTGCCGTTAAGGAACAAGGATGTGTAAGGTATGAGGGCGAGGTCTTCAAGTTTACCCTCATCCGTGACGACCATGCGAAGAGTGGCAGGAAGGTGGACATATTTGTCGCGATCGTTGATGAGGACGAGGTTATACTTCGACGCGTCGAGTTTTTCAGAAAGTGTACGAGCCAGGTTGGCACCGGCGCCACCAGCACCGAGAATAACGATGTTAGCTTTCGACATTTTGGACGAGGGGGGATGGTTGGTATGGCTGAATACGACATATGGGAGGCATTTTATGCGGACACAGTTGGAGTGTGGCAAAGTTACAGGCTGACCATGCAACGCGTAAAAGTGCTTACTCGTGCTTACCAAGCGTTGTCGGGCTCGTCAAAACGCTGACGACACGACACACTGTCATAGACATTACCATTCTGGCTGGATGCCGCGAAGAAAACCGCAGTCTGCGAAACAGCACAAGGCTCAACTGCAACTCAAGCGTGCTGTAAAGCGCGGTAACATTCAACCTGAAACTTCAATAACCTCGTCTCGTCACGGTGCGACTGTGACTGAAGGAGGACCTTCGTCTCGCCGCTTACAGTCCTCATTTGTCAAGCTATCTCGTGAATTCCTTGACGATGCAAAACGCAGAGCATTATCCGTTCCTCTTCCTCGGCCAATCCCTGCTGAGATAGCCGTATACCCTGAAAATTTCGACGTTGCTTCGAACACACTAAACGTTCCTCGACGTCCTAAATGGAACTACGACATGGAAAAGAAACAGGTTGAGAAAAACGAAGAAGCTGTCTTTGCCAAGTGGCGTTGTGAAACAGATAAAGTGATCGCGGGGTGGCTCGATTCCAAGAAAACCACAGTCAACCCCGAAGACCAGGGACAAACTGAGCTCGCAAATGACTTCGTGTTGCATCCGTCTCCCACTCATTACGAGCAGAATCTGGAAGTGTGGAGACAACTGTAAGTTCATTTCGTTAGTTTCGCTTTACCTGTCAACAATTTTCATATACCTTTTCAGATGGCGTGTTGCAGAGATAAGTCAGATCCTCATGATTCTACTTGACTCTCGCTGTCCTCCACTCCACTTTCCTCAATCTCTACATTCATATGTCACATCGCTGCGACCTCCACGCAGGATAATCCTTGTGCTCACGAAGGTAGACATCAGTGGTGTTGCTAGGAGCGCGGCTTGGTCAAAATATCTATTGGCCAACTATCCTGATGTTCGTGTTGTGCAAGTTGAGAGCTATGTCGAACGCGAGATTGGCGCTGGCCAAGGCAAAAGAAAACTCTTTGATCCACACATCCCGAGCGCGTTCAAATTAACACTTGTCGAGGCTTTGAAAGCAGCGCATGAGGACTTATGCACACCTCCTGTGCACGCCAGAGAGAACGAGGAACGTTCAAAAGGGTGGCGCCCAACCGTAAGACCTGTAGTCGATTGGGAGGCAGTGCTGACCGCAGGAGGAGACGCGGGGAAGGAAATCGGTGGTGCTCTAGCACCCCAGTTGGAAGCCACGCCAGTTGTGGACGAGGACAGCGTCGACTTTCTTACAGTCGGAGTGATCGGTATGCTGCACTGACGGAGGCGTCAATTTTCTCAACCTGATTTCTTTCCGAAGGTCAACCGAATGTCGGGAAGTCATCGCTGCTCAATGCTCTATTCGGAACACGAAGGGTTAAGGCATCCCGCACACCTGGCAAAGTACGAACGCATTCCTTACATTCACTTTTTTTATTTCACCCAACATGACTTCCTCTCACAGACGAAGCATTTCCAAACGCTTTTCTGGACCTCTCATGTGCGCTTGGTCGACTGTCCTGGACTTGTCTTCCCAAATTTCATCCCAATAGAGATGCAAGTACTTGCAGGCGTTCTACCCATTGCGCAAGTTGCCAGTATTCCATCCTGTGTCCACCACGCCCTTATTTATCTTCCCCTTGAACGCATATTCGGTCTGGTCCACCCCAATGCCAAAGTAGAGGAAACAGAAGACAAAAGGACATGGCGACAAGGAACCAGAGTGGCGAAGAAAACTGAGATATACTGGACTGCCATGGACGTAATGACCGCATTTGCAACTTTGAAAGGATGGGTCACTGCCAAGGCAGGTAGACCTGATGTCAATAGAGCAGGCAATCATAGTGAGCAATCTCCTCTGCGCCATGACATTGTGCATTGTACATTCAATTATCATAACAGTCCTCAGGATCCTAGCCGAGGGCAGAATAAAATGGGCGTTCTGGCCGCCCGGGACCCAGATTGCTCAAGAGGATGAGTCTGAAGGGGCTGGCATTTGGATCCAGTCGAATGAAGAAACCTTGGACTACGATGGCTCCGGGGAGGACGCCGATGGTTCCGATCATACCCCGGCCGTCGAAGAGAACCCAAACGAAAGCGACGACACGGGGTCAATCCACGAACCGGTCCGTAACCTTGGTATGTTAAACGAAGGGAGGTTTGGTGCGCTGGCTCTGGATGACAGCGACGAGAGTGACGACCAAAGCACACAAATGGATGATGAAGAAAATCACCAATCAGATGAACGTCGATGAACGTCCCCGAAATTTGAGCTGCACCAGCGAAACGAGTGCAGATCGAAGAAATTTGACCACTGGTCGTGGAAACGCGCGAAGAAAGGAATGGATCGACAGAACAATGGCCCGCAATCAGATGCTAAGCACGGCCTAACTGTTTGCACGAAGGAGGCCAGGACAGAGATTTTATGCCAGTATCTCTGGAAGTCGGTGCCTCGGGTGTAGTTTCAGTGCAATTTTACACAACGAAATATGCATATTACAGACTCGGTGCTATTTATTTTGTGCGCATTTAGCTTACCTCGAAATGTTCGAGGTGATAATGGTATGTACCGGTCCTTCGTTTTATAGCACGATCTACCGTAACGTGAAGGATGTCCTTACGGTTGCCAGAAGCTGGGGCAGTGTTAAACCAATATCGATATGCTTCTTTTCCGTCCCGTATTATTACCATCCTTCAATCTTCAGTTGGTTCCCCGCAGATGTTCCATGCTGCCAGTGCTATCATGGTCGAAGTTCGTAGGTGATATCGATTGTGCAAAGCTTTCAGAACTATTTCGAACAAAGTTAGGTTGCAACTAATGCACTGACGGATTTTGTCCCTTCATTCAACTCGATAAAGGTTGGTGTGCAGCACCGTGACGACGTAAAGAAATGACGGAACTCTACTACTGAAGCAATTTTGATCCCGTTGGCACGGGCTCAAGTGGAAAGGTACCGTTGAATATGCGCGCAATACATCGTACTTCAAAGTGCCTCGAGGCTTTGCCACGCTTGCTTCCGAGGGACAGTATCGCGGTAGGATAGGAAACACAAGGTAACTCGGTTCCTGCATCTGAGATTTCGGTTCAATCCATAATTGCGGATAGAAAACTAACTGAAATCCGGACACGATTTGTATTGGAGCGATCAGCGGTACATTTATCGGAAGTGGTACCCGTAACAAGCGGAAGTTTAACAACTTGAGGGGTACTTGCTGGTTCGTGCTGCAACTCCTTTGTGTCGATTGAGTGAGAACTCGAACTACATTCCAAATGGATCCTTGGCCGCCGGATACAGATTGCCACAGTACCCCGAAAAGGGAACTTATGTATCCATCGGAATCGGCGAAATAGGTCACACACCATGGTAGTTTGCTTACTTGTTCTATGACGACCCCCGACTCTTCCATCCTCCCTTCCACAAATGGCCAACGGTCGCCTCCTACCCCCTCCTGAATCCCCCCAAGACCCTCGCAGGCGTTCTATGTTAATCAAACAATCTCAGTTTCTACTCAAGCATGGGAAACGCCACCACAGTTTCGATCGCGAGAAAGCACCATATCCTTTGAATTACGACAAGGAAACTATCGACCTGTAGGTATCTTTCAAAGAGAGCTTTGCGTTATCTCATACGCCAAATTCGCACAGTGATGTCCTTGATCATCTTTTCTTCAAGCAAATGAAACAGAGTGTCTCATACATCGACCTCAAGGACGGTCACCCTGAACGCTCTCTTGATCTGGGCTGCGGGGTATGTGGTACCATCCTCTAATCTGTTAATATTTAATCTGTTCTAGTCTGGAGCTTGGGTTTTGGACGCGGCTAAAGAGTGGCCAGATTGCCAATTTGTGGGTTCTCGCATACATGAGCCTACCACCTGAGGAAGCTCATTGCCGTGCCTATGCAACACCAGGTTGGCTTCGACTTGGTCAATATGCAACCACCAATATGCATGCTCGATCAAGATCCATCACTAAAGGGTAGAATTCAATGGGTCCATGGCAATTTGTCTGTCGTTCGAGCTTTATGCGTACTCTTCTCTCACAACTCTTCAGTTTAACGACGAAGTTACCTTTTGATGACGACGAATTCGACCATATTCATATTCAAGCAATTGCCAGAACTGTTCCAGAAAATAAAGTTAGTTTATGTTATCATCGCATTCTAAATTACTCACCTTTGAATTCCTTCAGTGGCCATATTTGTTCGAAGTAGATATTATTTTCATGACACATGAATGATGAAACTAACACATCCAAAGGAAGTATTTCGAGTACTCAGTCCGGGCGGTGCCATTGAGATGATCGAAGAAGGTATAAAAAGTTTTGTTGACTGTTCAATTTCATCTAAGGTTGTTCTTGAAATAGATATCACCTTCCCAGTCTTACCTCGCTGGTACACCGCTCCGCTTCGATCACGCGAGCGAAGACTACCGTCAATACATTTGCCAGACGGGGCAAGAGTCATACCTCCCTCCCCTCCCCTCACACCACCACCACCCGACTTACCTCACGACCACGCCTTGCTTGAGTCATTGTATAATTCCGTTTACGAGTCGCGTTTTATTAACCGCGAACCGACATGTGAGTTGACGGGATACTGGAGGATTGAGCGTTGAAGCAAACTAACGATTCGGAAAGCAATACTCCCTAGTTATTTTTCGACATACTTTCGTCAAGTGTTATGTTCTCCCGTCATCAATTTTCCCATGCCGCCTGTTCCGCTCAATCCTTCGTATAAATCCGTCTCCGCTTCTCGACTTTCCTCTTCCCCCTCGGATCGAGCAAGGATGTACACCCACCGCAAGTCAAGTTCATCAGGATCTGGGTCATCAGATTCAAAAACTGAAGTTGGGTCTCCTTTCAACCAAGAGAGGACGCCACCAACGTCTGACTGCGACTCATTGCGAAACTCACCGTGTTCCGAAACATTCCCATCACCTGTTCAACCATACTATTCATCCCCTTCCGACGATACAAGTATTGGCTATGAAGCTCAGACAGCTCTCCTCCCAATGTCTGCACTGTCGAAGACGACAGACCTTGGGCTCGCTTTACACCTCCACCGCAGTTGTCATTCTGTGCTTGCCTGTCAAGAAAGTATGTGGGAGGAATTAAAAGACAGGATTCGGAACCGTGAGGAACAACTAAAGCTTCTTGGTTGGAACGATGAAGAGTTGGAAGGACATCGTAGCCGCCAGCGCTTTGAAACCTTGATCGACCGTTACAAATCGTGAGTCTACCGCTTCTTGCAACCTTGTCACTTCCTTCACACGACCTTTCAAGCGACATGCAAGCGCGAATAGCGCTCTGGCAACCCATTACGAACTCCTTGTCTTGGAAAGTTCCCCACCGCGAGCCGTTGTCTAAATCAGAGCTTATCGAAGAAGAACGCCTTCACAAAGCCATGCTTCAAGCGCGGAAGCATGCGTCGCTCGAGGAAAGCAAAACACAATGTCGAAGAGTGCGAATATTTGTTGGATATAAGGCGTCTTCATAGACGACTGCTTGTGTTATAGTTTTGGTGCTCTGGACTGTACGCCTATTTGGACCCCTTTCGCGGTCTTGTTAACTTCGGATTGTTTCTTGCCAAGCTGCTTGTATGCGCATCTTACTGTATCGTTATATAGTCCACACGATGTTTACCACAGTGTCTCATCTGATGTTATTAATAACGTAACATTTTCTCCCTCGACCATACCTTTTCCGTTTGGTCATTTCGAGCTTTCTCGACTCGGATGTGCCGACCGGGAATCGCAAGCGCTCCACAAGCAGCCTGAGACGTGTTGAAATGAAATGCACAATAAATATGCATAGCACACGAGCGCACATACACAATTATTTTAGGACATCCAATGAAGAGAATCGCCGACATCATAGTACATGTAGAGTATTCAAATGGCTCGGGATAGTACTTGGAAATTCGCGCCACTGGCATTTCCATATTGGGACTCTACAACTCTCTGCACATTTTGATTTTCGTATGTTTAGCTGGTTCTCAGAGGGAGCGCCGACCAATGACCATGCCTCCATGGAAAGAGATCCTGATGCAGCGGGCACTCAGGCTACAGGCCCAACTACAGCCGCCACACCTCATCGCGACCGGGCGATTTCTCAGCCCATGGCCTCCCCTCCTCCCACCGTACATCATCCAGAGCTCCGAAGAACTATCACATCTGCCGTAATGTCTCCACACGATGCAGTTCTCGCCGAGTTGCACAACCAGTTGCAGGAAATCGATATGGCAGACCAAGTCCTTGGATTACATCCTCCGCCACACGAGGAGGAAAGAAGTCCAACGACTGCAGACAGGGCGAGCATTTCGGAGAATGTCTATGATCCATTCACAGGGGTTTTATTGGGCCAATTTGCGCCTTCGGAACAGGATGATATGAAGGACGATATGTGGACTCACTTAACAACGATCCGTGAACTTCAAAGCGAAATTGCCATGATGCATGCACAGATGGAAGGTTTAGGAGGCAGCGAGCGGGCGGTTCGTGTTGAAGCAAGCAGCGATGACCCAGACCCGGAGAATGCGGACGAGGCTAAAATTGCGAAGGAAGCTGAGTTTGCCCGCCTCGCAGAGCGGTTCAACGGACGAAAGGAGGCAATTAATGCCATGATGGTGAAAGTATGTCTTTCGCGGCACCGTGACTCAAGAGCTCTACAGTTACTAAATCCGCTAAACATCAGTTGGACTCACTCTCTGAAGCAGTGACAGCATTTCATTCCCTTCGGACACCGGTGTTGGATCTTACACATTCCCGAAATGATGGTAAACAGCTTGCTAAAGCTCCTGAAGCTGGTACGGGAACTGGAAGCAACGCTGCTCTGGCCGCGGATGTCGAAAATACCACCGGCGCCGAAGAACCTCAAGACATTTCGGACACTTCTCCGCTCGGTGCACCACCATAAGATCAATACTCACAAGTGCCTAGTGCAACCTTGTTCCGTGCACGGACTGTCCTTTCCCGACATCGCGGGCTCACAGCAGCCCTGCACAGTGATACATAACGGGCGCACCTTCCTATGATCCTATAGCATTGGCAATTGACCACGTCGATCACAATATTACTGGCATCCGTCAATCGTCGATAATGCACATTTTCAATCGCACGTGGGTTTGATGTGCATAGACTCAAGGCTACTTTCTATACTGTATGGATGCGAGCACCTGCCAGCCCATGGTTGTTCTGTTCCTCCCTTCTTTACATAGCTGTATATGCGGCGAACGCAGTGGCAGTATTGTGAGGCAACTGTTGCTGTTCCCTTATGATGCAATGCAATGTCCTCACCGCGATCGTTGACAAATTTTTGACATTCAAAGCTGAATGCACTCTGGAGGAAGTAACGTCATGGCATAATTGATCGTATATCATGTACATGTGTGTGTGATAGCTATGTTTAAGTTCTATGATCCTCCATGATGACAGATGGGACAACTAGGCGAAGCAACATCATTTGCTCTGAAGTGAACATATCCGTCTGAACCCATCTGAGAATGAGACAACGGATCCCAGCGTTCATACTCGCCCGTCCGAGGACGAAATTGTAGACTGCTTGGTAGTTGACGTCCTCCAGGTGGAGTGACTCCAAGTGTGGACATACTACTGTTAGCGACCGTCGTGGGTGCTCAACAGGCTGTGTCTTCGATAGAAGACAAATAAACAGGCACCCTGAAAAGTTTCGCAATTTCAGGTGACGCAGTTTGGGCATTGATCGCATCCACTTCGAAATGACTTCCCTGCTCTCCGGCGTGTCCTGGATGTAAAACTCATCGAGTATCAAGGTAGTGAGCTCTGGATACGCGCTTGTCAGTTTCTTCACCATCGACGCGTAGAACCCCCGGATTTTCGCCAGTGATAATTGTCGCAATCGTGGTGCAGAAAATAAATCCAGGACATATTCTGCGTATTCCACCATAACCGAGGCAATGTTAAGGGTCAGTAGGTTCGCCAATGTGACGCGGGACCAAGCCGGCAGCTCTGCAGGCATCCACTTCGGACCCGATCCGGCAAACGTGATTGTCTTTAACAAGGGAGAGCCACGAAGCATGTCCCGGAAGGCGGGCAACGGGATCATCACTTCCATTGCCATCTTCCGTAAATCAAGAGAGTGCAAATTTCGAAGTGGTGAGCGTGCCCAATCGACATGGACACCTTCCAAGCGCACATGTGTCAAACGCGGCGCTGTCCCTCCAAACAATACGACTGGGGTATGGAATTCCGCCGGTGTGAATCCCGGCCCCAGTTGTACGTACGGGTTCCCTGACCGAATAATAGAAAACGACTCCAGCAGCAGAGGCGCGGGGGCATCTCGAAGGCGAGATAGAGCTATCAGGGTGGCAGTCCATGTATCGGCAGTCAAATGAATTTCACGGGTGTGACCGACACGAGGCACTACGATGTCCATGATAGCATTCATGTCCACCGCTTGCGCTTGCGCATCCTCATTTCCATCCCAGGTAGGGTCCCTCCTGTCCACCCACAACACCAATGGGGTCGATTTCGCAAGCGAGAAGCACATCTGGGAAACCCTGAAGGGGGAGCGGTCGATCACGGGGATATTGGACCACAACGAAGGTCTAGACAGCGCGATCGCTCGCCACTGAGAGCACACATGAATCAATGAGAGACGCGTGATGGTCATGCGGGTCGGCGGAATCATTAAAAGTGCAAGCTCGAAGATGTGAAGAAGTATCTCCGTCGGGAGCCGGTTGATTGGAAAGGTCATCCACAGGTGAATCCTCCTTCGCGCCCTCGCTATGCAGAGTTGTAGAAGCACGGCCTGCGTGGGCAACTCTCGGGCACTTTGCTCCAAGACGGCAATATCGCGTTTGAGCAATTGATTGCCAAGCATGAGTTTGACGATCGCTTCGATGGGTTGCTCCTGCGGCTCGGGGAGAGCCCTCACCCATGTCTCGAAGAATTGGATCTCGTCCTTGAGTAGCTTAGGTTCAAGCGCTTCAAGACTCGTTGCTGGAGACTGCATCTACACCCACAGAATTGTCAAAATATCGAACAGAATAGACTGTTTGACTGACGAATTACGATGGCACTTGTGAGTTAAAGTCTTCGTGGGGTGATTCATACGCTCTGGGAACATCTGGCAAGGGAGCAAGGAATAGTCATATATGTGCCCATGAATACGAAAGGCTCCTGGAAAGCGAACAAAGCCATCACCACGGCGCCAGATTCGATGGCGTTGTTACTCAAAGCCAAAGCTCGGTTGTTTGTCCCTGTAGGCGTTCCCCACTGGTTTGTCTTTTGCGAAGTGCGTTTCAACCGTTCTGTTTCACATCTGATGCTTAGCAACGTTTCTTGAATCCGAATCTGCTGGATAATACGCTTACAACGATTGAGGTGGACTGTCGTATTATGTCTTCGGAATTCTGCGTGTTGGAACGTGCCAGTGATCTATAGCGTATTTCATGAACTCTGGTGCCACCCTTGTGTTACGGCAAAAATGAGTTAGGAGAGTGAGGTCGTCTTCGCCAAACGTCGCTAGTAGTGATCGGTCCAGTGAGTTGAATTTCCCCTTCACGGTTGGCTGAACTTGACGTTATCGCCTTTACTGGATGCTCGATGGTGCCTTGTATGCTCGACTTCCCGTACTTTACTGGTCTGAAGATTTCCGCTTTGTTACGCCATAAATGTAGTTGGGAGACAATGCAAGGTGTTGTTGTCGTGGGTTATTTTCCTCGGAGTTTCCCGACAACTTGAAGTCCCCGGGACTTTGCTCATCGAATTTGAACTTTTATCTTCAGAGTCTTCTCCTCAACATTAATCCTGGACCTTCAGACTCCTAGCCGCCGAGAACGGATTGTATTCTAACACCTGAGCTTTGCGCAATAAGACTGTACCGCCCAAAAACATCAATTGTGTTCGTATCCATTTTGCAATGATTTTGGTGGTGAATGTCTCTCCTCGAACAATACACATTCCGGAAGTCTGGACGAGAAAGCGAAAATCTAGAGCAAAAGACAACCTTCCATGTCCTTAAACTAAGGCAATCTGCCCATTGTACCGCGAGTTGTTAGACATAAACTTTCGAACGTGTATTTTGCCGAGCACTCCATGCAACAATCTCGGCATCATCGAACTGACATATATACAGTTCGACTCATGACGGCAGTTCACTACTTATACAAAAATTTTGGGGAACATAACATTTAAATCATACTTACGAAACTTTACGAGATACATCATACATTCGGACGAAACCGACCACCAATCGTAGTATCCTTACACCCGTGTATTCGTCCCAGACGGCCCAGGAGAGTTGCTTCCTTGGCTGATTAGGACCTCGAGAATTTTCGCGACAATGGTATCTTCCGACTCCTTCCTACCGGACCCACTTTGGATGGTGTATTGTTCAACCAATGTGGGAATATTAGGATGCTTGGCTGCTGTGAATCCCATCTGTTGACCATCGTAAGATTTGAGGAACGAAAGAAAACAGAGTTACTAACATCTCCAAGTCGGGCGATCACCCTGTCTTCAAATTTGGCGTCAATCACCCCCGCGTTCGCAATTGTATTGGACCCCGTAACATCCTCAACCTTGGGCTCACGAGATCGGCTCGGAGAAACGGCGTAAACTTCAGCAAACGAAGGAATCTTAGCGTGACCTGACCGATTTGACGGTCCTCGCCTCATGCTTGATTCTCGATGAGTGACCAAAGGGATACGTGCGACAATCGTTTCTCCGTCTTGAGACAAACTGAAATACGAATATAAATTTCAAAACATACTCGAGTCTAAATGATTGGGTGACTTACTTCGGACCGAGGCCTTCTTCAGCTCTGCGCTCGTCTGCCTCACGTCTCGCTTTCCTACGCTCGTCTTTTAACTGTCGGAACCTTTCCTTCTCCGCCTTGTAGTAAGCCTTGGCTGCTTCGAGTTGAGCCTTCCGCTCGTGAGGATCGGCCGTATCGTCCGGGGGTGCTTGACCATACGCAGATGGACCGAAAGATCCAAAGGATTCATTGCCTGGTCCATCGACATCCCGATTTTGCCTGAATCGCGCACCACCAGACCATGTGTTGTGGCGACGAGGTTGTGACGTGGTATTGCCGCTAACTAACTGATCCATCCACCACGGCATTGCTCTCCGCTGATGCGTACCATCTTCATCCGCCCCTGGAGGTGGAGGAGGAACAGGGTTACCAGGTGAAGGGGGTGGGGGAGGCATAGGAGGACCATCGTGCGGTCCATGAGGTGGACCAGGTGGACCATGGCGCGGCCCATGGTGTGGCCCATGTCGAGGGCCGTGAGGGGTGTGGAATGGACCATGTGGGCCTCGTGGCGAAGTCCAAGGAGCAAGCGTATGATGCAACATTGGGCCCGGATGAGGACCGAATGGGAAGCGTGAAAAGTGACCAGGCGGAGGCGGGCCAGGGTAGGGAGAGCTTCGTGAAGGTCCGAGAATTGGCGGGGGTGGGGGTGGGATGGGCGGACCGAATACTGGAGGAGGGGGAGCGAACATGGGAAGAGGAGGAAAGCGCTGCATATCATCATCATTCGACGGCGGTGCCGGGTGAACGCTGTCGTTCACGTTTGGTGGGGATGTGGACTGTGGAGCCTGGGATGGTGATTCGGAGGAAACACCGTTCACGCTGTTCACGATGTCTCCAACAACCTTGAAAATACCTCCCAGAGCGGCCGCGACGCGTCTCCCAGCTTCTTCCTCAGCCGTTTGGCTGGCGTCTTTAGCAGCTTGCGAGACGGCCGCGCCAGTCTCTTGCGCAGCGAGACTGATGGCTTCGCCAGACTCCTGCGCGGCACGCCGAATCTCCTCGGCAACACCTACGATACGTTCGCGTTCGGTTGCCCAGTATAGTCCACCGGCAGCATTCCTGATGATATTCCGAACACCCTCGGAAAGTTCGGGATGGGTCGAAAAGGCCCTACCGAGAGCATCCAAGAGATTGGCTACGTCGCCGGCCAATGAAACCGGACTGGTGTTCTCAGAACCGGTAACCTCGAGAGGAGGGTCATCAACCTCAGCCGGGGACTTGTCAGGGTGTATGGTGGCATTGGTAGCTTTCGGAGTATGCTGCGACGATTCGTCATGTGGCGTGAATGATGCTGGACGGGTGCTAGGAGTCTTTGGAAGTGGTTTGCCCTCATTGACAGCATCTTCGCTTGAATTGTAGGAAATAGCTGAAGATCCGCTGTCGACTCGGACGACAGGCGGAGGGCTGTGAGATGTGTGTGACCAGCCAAAAGCACTACCGATAGGTGAAACTTTCGGAGGTTCCCCAATGGAAGGATGATTGAAATCCATGCCTCTCGATGTAATCGGCGACGTCACTGACTGCGAGGCTGTGCGAGCGCCTCTGTCGCTCATATCGAATACATGGACGGGGTGCTTAGATGGCGTCTCGCTGGACAAGATCGTCCCCGCAGAGGACACCGATCCTTGGTCGTTGCCCCATGCCCTGTTCTTTCCCTTCTGTCCCGCAGTGGGGGTAGGTGTTTCAGGCGTGTCAGAAACCGACGACGTTTTGCCCGTGACAGTACTTCGTGCATCGCTCTCGATCACTTCGACAAAGGCGTGGGGCCCGTCAGAGACATCAGGTGCAACGAACATCGCAGGAAATTGTGGTAAGGTCTGCCAGTCTTCTTCGTCGACTCCAAATAGTACTTCGGGGCCAGCATTAACAGGACCAGTGGTCGACTCGTCAACGGATGGGATAGCGTTAGCCATAGCAGCACGCATGGAACCGAGGTCGACGACAGTGAACTTGACAGCGTCTCCATTTTGGTATGAGTGGGTGTAGAAATCCTGGAGTTCCTCATGGGAGCTCAGAGTAACAGAGTCTCCATCCTTGTCAATGTAGGAGACTGCAATCTTCTCAATAGGGATCGCGTAGAGGGCTTCAATCTTAGTAGCAAGAGCAAACCAGGAAGGCCGCTCAGCGAAAGTAATACGACGGGTGAGCCCACCAGGTTTTGTGAGCTTGAATTGAGTAGCAGACATAGTGATAGTGACGCAACACTTTCTCGCCGACCTACTTATCCTGCCCATTTCAAACTCCGCTGCTGAGGCGCAGCGACTGCGCTTGGGCGGTACCGGTTCCATCATGATTCAGTCAAAAACTCCCAATGCATTCCAATTCATACAAATACAGCTCGTTCCGTTCTACGCAAAGATCGCCATACGTGGATCAATGTCTGCAGGGTCGTTCAACTGCGAGTCATCATAACGCATTTAGCCACCTATTCACGACATAACGACTTCACCCACCCTCAGATTAATGTTCAGAGCACTCAGTGCTTTCAGGTCGCTCGCGGTCAAGTCGAAGTCGTCAGACTGAAAGTTGGCAACAATTCGGTCGTAATTATTGCTCTTCGGGATCACCGCTATTCCACGTTGCGATGCCCAGCGCAGCAGAACTTGAGACGTCGCTGTTGAAAACAAGATATTGATGAACAATCATTCGTCTAAATGGAATAAATCCACGAACTTTTTCCGTGGCTCTTGGCAATGTTGGAGACAACGGGATGTTCCAGAAGACTGGAGGCACCTTTATCCATGCTCAATTCCACATAGCTTTGCGGGCCGAATGACGAATATGCTGTCAACGCAATCCCTAAAGTCTTGCACAACGCAACCAATGGTTCTTGTGTGAGATACGGATGAAGTTCAACTTGCAAGACCTGTGGCTCAATTCTGGCGTGACGAAATACATCCAGAATGAGAGCACCCTGACAATTACTGTACAAATCTATCCGTTGGACGTCCACACCGATAAACCAAATATGTGCATTACCTTAAACCGATGTTCTTCACCAAACCACTGTCCACCAACGTTTCCATGGCTTGCCACGTTTCATGCATAGGTGTGTTCTCTGTGCGAGTTGTTAGTTCCTTTTACTTAAGATGAGGCACACTTACGAAGGTGGACGTTGCCGTCGTCCCCAAACCACTCGGGAGGAAACCGATGCGCAGGGTCAACGTATTTAAGTGCGATTGGGAAATGAATTAGATAGAGATCAAAATAGTCAAGACCCCACAATTTCAACTGGTATTGCGCCAGCTCTTTGACCTGCCGATAGCATTTCAATGCATCCGTGGTCCAACTTATTAAAAATATAAAATTTACATGATCGGCGGCGTGAAATGTGTTCCACAACTGTGAAAGAACTGAGTGGGTGGTATGTATTGAGCATCAGCGCCATACCTTGGACGTAATGACTTTTACAAAATTATTTATTGAATATCCCAAGATATCAAAAGCAGTATCAAACTCACAAAGGTCTGCACGTTTCACAATTCCATCCTTCAGCGCTCGTTGGATCCCTTCGCCGGCTTCCTTTTCATTGCCATAGTCGCCTGCTCCGTCAAACAAGCGGTAACCCAGTTTGATCGCATTGTATACAGTCTGAGGATCAATTGATATGATGGCCACCGAGGTCAGTATACGTGACTTACATCTGCACACGATGATTTTGTCACCTACATGTGGTATCGATGAGTGACCGAAAGCTGGCATGAAGAGCCCGAGCTTACTTTCCAAAGGCCAAAGCTTGCACACGATGGGAAGATCAGTTTGTAATCGGCACACGATCGTGCAAATATTTCCTCACCCCACAAGAGGCATCTAATGGAGCATACGATCAGAATATTGACTCGAATATTGGCGTTGCACGTACTTTCTGCCCAGTTCTCTTCAGTACGACGGCGGCCATGATGGAATCAGACTTGAGAGGATCAGATATGCCATTTCGTTACACGAACTCCCAGCGGTCCGACCCGGTTGGGTGATTGACATCATGAGCTTGGAAGGATTGAGATGTTCTCGTGACCAAATGACAATGTGACACGATCTGTGACAGTTTGCTTCCCACAAATTTTGGCTGCTCATCGTCATGCGAAGTACCCAGAATTTTCGTATTGTTTTCATCTTGTGAAACACACAACATTACCTACGATCTTCAAACCCCAGATTTTATCTCCTCGGTGTGTGAACCCATTTCTCTTTTTTGGTTATTTCACTGATAAACAGTGGAAACAGTGAGGGTCCAGAGGCCCATGCAAATGAAGCTTGAACAACCAACAGTGACATGCGCTTCCATGTCGTCGGTGTGGGCCCCATTGGCTCCCTCGTCGCGTTCCATATGCGGCGCACGCTTTCACCCAAGCATGATGTCAGTCTCCTCCTTCGAACCCTTGCACTGGCAAAACAAAACCGAGAGCCTGGATGGCCCATCCGCATCGAATACGACGGTGTCATCTCCTCCGCATCTGGCTTCCAAATTGAAACAATGGAGCAATACGAGGACCAAGTCTACAGAATGGTTTTCAACGAGAGCGGAAAGCTCCGCTTGCCTTCATCTCGACGGCCCAGCCCGACGCAGGATCAAGTCGAGATGGAGAGAAAGAGTGTCCAACACGAAGATATCAAGTCCCTGTTTGTCGCATGCAAAGCGTATTCAACGTCCAATGTTCTCAGACGATTGCAGCCACGACTCAATCGAAACAGTACCATCGTCTTGTTGCAGAACGGCGGACTTGGCGTTTATGAGGAAATCATCGACCGCGTTTTCAGGAATCCGGAAGAGCGTCCAAGCTTTGTCCTCGTGTCCAACAATCACGGTGCATGGCTCAAGTCGCCATATCACATTGTTCATGCCGGTGTCGGAACATTACACTTCGGGATTGTCCCCGATGGAAGACGGGATTTTGAGAGAGCCCTGCAAGATGACTCGGCGCCAGCGCACGCGAGAGTCCTCAACCTGGATGATATTACGAACGGCGAAGATGACCCCTTATATGAACGTTATCAATCCCTCCGAAACACCGTCGCAGTCCTCAAAGGGCTGTCAGACTTACAACCCACATGGCATCCGATATCGACATTGCAGTTACACATGCGACGAAAGCTTGTTGTCAACAGCGTTGTTAATCCCCTCACGGCCATTATGGGCTGTCGAAACGGTGACTTGTTCGCCAATATTAACGCGATTCGTTTGGCGGACCGCATATGTGGGGAAGCTTCGCAGATCTTCGCAGCTGAGGCGAAGGCGCAAGCTCGGGCGACCGCGGAAAACGGTCTTATGCCGGGAGGCGTCTACATCCCTCCGGCCTTGAGGAAAAAGCCTCTCATGGAGGAGTGGCAGCGGGTTGCGAGGTTGACCGCTACAAATATTTCGTCCATGTTGTCCGACGTCAGGAAGGGGAAGAAGGACACGGAAATAGACTATTTTAATGGGTACTTGATGAGGTTAGCCGGTCGGTATGGTGTTTTTGCACCTGTGAACGCGTCTCTGGTTGACCTAGTCAAGTTGCGGACGTCCATTCCTCTCGATTCACCTGTGTAGACTTTTCACTTCACGTGCCATAATCACCATGAAAGCGAACACCCATCTCCATCCACGATTAATTGCTCTTACCCAGGTCTCACATGCAATGGTCTGTATGTGGGACGCACAACGTTGTTGCCAGCTCTGCGTTCTGTACAGCAAGTATTGTCATAATTATCAATTCAAGCTCTGTGTCGACAACCTTCATTGGCTCAATTCAGTCGGTCTTGATGGATCACACTCTAGTCTTGAAGTTTCGATAAGATATGCGTTGCCTGTGGGCTATTTATTTCTCTTCAGCACGGGGGGATTGTTCTCGGAAAAGTCGACCTTCACCCTCGAAGCATGGGAAAGCCGAGTGACATTCGATCTCAAGTTGCGCGGCAGCTCCAAAACATCTTAGCATGCGATCAAGGTTGTCGTGCTCACAAGCAGTGACGAAACGCCTCCGAGGCTTCTCTCCGATTTGTGACGCTGAGGTTTTCGACGCCTACGTCATATTGGTTGACTTTCCGTAAGGATTTAGAAAATCCTAAATCCATAATTTCGCTGTAAAACCACCGTGCCGGACATGCCGACGTCAACAAAGGGTCCGGTTGTCACGAAGTCGTCACAAACCTGTCATTCGTAAACCAACAACTTACAGAGGGGGTCAACCAGCCTCTGTAGATTCCCAACCGTCTCTAAATCGCGAATTTGATGGCACCTTTCCATTCTGAGACTCGGCTATGTATCCGCTACTCCATACTTGTAATTCCAACCTGACATAATACGCCACATCAGGCATCGCCCGTTGCCACAGCTGGTTCGTGCCGGTTCGGCTTCGTGTCACGCCCAGGACCCTTCAATGACAGCTGAAAGCATTTAGAATTGGTTCTAATTTCTAAAATCCTTACGGATAGTCAACCATTGTTGGGCAAACTCATAATCAATCAGGAGTTTAAAATCTTTCCGGGTGCTTTAGGAGATTCGGGGGCTGTTCGTCTAAGGACATATGTGCAATTGCATGAAGGACCGAACAACATCATGAGGCAAGAATGAGTGCCCATGAAAGGTTATAGAATCGCTGCAATTAGAACTTTTGATTTTACAAGGATTACACTCGCGATCAACTTGAGCACCAGCAGCACTAGTCTCTGTTTAGCCATACGAGTTCGGGACGAGATGCGATGGTCAAGAGCTTCTTGATGAAGACACGAAATTCAGAGCTCTGCACTTGTAAGGGGATCAGACTGGATTCGTTCCGCAGCACGTTCGGGACATTCGGAAAGCTCTTCGGCGCCATTCGGTGTGCTTTCAAGTTATCGAGCTCGTACCATGGGAGTCCGTAAAATGATACAATCTGTTAATAAACGTAATTCGCGTCTCGAAATCAGTCATTGTTCCTATTCCCGCCCATGATGGAGGTTGAAATTTCCCAAGAACGGGGTTGTCAACTGAGATCTGTCGGTCGTTGCGCGAAAGAGTGTTCAATACGACGAGAGATGCATATATGGCAAAGAAAAGGCCGTCGACGGGTTAACTAAAAAACCGGAATTGGAAACCCGTAAGCAAAGAATAGGAAGCTGCAGTTACTTCCGTACGAGCTCTTGTGTGGAAGAGAATACTTGAGCAAGTTGGATCGCCTGAATAGATGACATTTGTATTCGAAAATCGGCATCTAAACCGGCCAAATTGGTATTGCCTGCAGGTTTTGACTCCAAAACACGTTCCCTTAATGATGGGGAAGCAACTGTTATCGATGTTGCGGACTCCAACCGGGGATGAAGGTGGATGCGAAATCAATCAAAGCTTTTTTGAGATGTGGAACAAGGGCAAGAGAGAGAATAGCCTCCGTGACACAAACACCTTGTGTTTGTTATCGAGGTTTATTATTCTTTGGACAGGACAGACAATGGCGCCGCTGTCATGACAAAAAATATTCTGCCCATAATTCCTCTCGTCGCCGCCTTTGCTCGCCAGAATCCCCCCGTCCCCGTCCCCATCCCTGCCGTCGTCGTCGACATCGCCCAAGCCAGCACGAGAATAGTACGAGGAACGGCCGAGTGTGACAGATCGTGATATTGGACTAACCCTTAAAAGTATATAAGCCCAGGTTGGTGGGAGATTGTTGGTTGGTTCTCGTCCCTCACTGCTGCGAGCAAGTCCTTCATATACCCGCTCAGCCTCGTGTTCGACGATCCCGCCACTAACGTTCCCGTTCTTTCCAGTTCACCTGCTTCCCCTTCTCTTTCTCCCTCCCCTCTCCTATCGGCCTTTTTCTCCTCTAACGTGCATTCACGACAACCCACGCTCCGCAACGATCTCATATCTCCCACAAAAAACACCCTCAGACCATGGATCATCATCAGCATCAGACTCAGCAGCATCAGCAGCATCCCATGGACATGGAGCAAGATCCAAACCTCACCAACCCGCCTTATGCATTCTACCATCCCCCAGATGCTGCTGATCCATCTTTTGGCATCCCATATACACACCAGATGCCCAATTACGAAGTCGTGCCATCCGCACCTGCGCCTCGTGGGTCTTCACTTTGGCGTGTTTACCGTTCCATTTCCATGCTGATCTTTCATGATTAGGCCCGATGTCTGCAAACGAGCTCCAACAGGCTCTCCAATTTCGTTCGCTTAGCCTCATGCCCAACCATCAATATCCGACTCCTGTTTATCCTTCCTCGCCTCCTAACATTGGCCTGCCGCTTTCTGGCTCTCCTCCACCTCAGTCCCCAAACTCTTATGACCCTTTGTCCCCGCCAGTCTCAGGATCAGACACTTCAGCAGACGGCATCTATATTTCCAGAAACAGCAGCGGTACAGGTTCCCCTTCGTCCTCTCGAGCCAACAGTCTCGTCCACAGACACCCATTAAGGTACAACCCAACCCCTTCCCCCTCTGGCTCTTCGACAGGTCGTCGCGGACGCGGACGCTCTTTTGATTCAGACGACGACGAACCCGGCAGCATGAGGTCCGTAGTACAGGAGATATCCCACTCAAGGAAGGAGGCGACTCGAAAGCAGCGCATCGAGGCTGAGCAGCGAAGGAGGGATGAACTAAGGGATGGGTACGCCAGGCTGAAGGACGTCCTACCGGTCTCGAATCAGAAAAGTAGCAAAGTCTCACTTCTGGAACGCGGTACGCTCATATCCCCCAATCTAACGGCCTTGAACGATCGTTGACCTTTTCGATGACTATAGCGACCAATTACATTGTCCAGCTGGACAAGCAGACGCGCCAGATGCAAACACGCCTCGCCGCGTTAGAAGCAGAAGTGCAGAGGCTGCGAGCCATCAACGAGAAGATCTCTCTGAGCGTCGGGAGCACCCCAGAGGCTTTAAGCCAGCCAATGTCTATTCACCCCGAAGGTCGATCGTTGACGCCACCACCGGAGTCGACCACTCATTCCATGAGCTCCGTTAACGGAGAACAGGCCAGGGATGATTCCGGCGGCTCTGCCGATGAAAGTGGCTATTGACATGAAAGTGCACCAAAGACGAGCAAATAATGGCCAATCTAATTCTGTGACCGTCATTTTGAAGCCTATTTTGAAGCCTTTAATCCCCTTTCCTTGTCCATGTTGTTTTCGTTTTCTGTTGGTTCCTTTTAGCTTCTGGTGTTGGGAAGGGTGCAGTGCGGTTCACCGAGTGGCCCGGTGCTGTCTTGGGACGAATTTTCAATACGCGCCAGGTGCGCAACTGGATTTGTTCCACCGCGAGGCTCGAAAACTATCGTGAGATTTCCGGCTCGACGCCGCAGACTGGATTTGGGAAGGCGATCATCCATGCTGGCTCGCGTCCCGTCGCTGCTGCACGTGAGGATTGTCAACACCTGTCTGTCTCACCTAGTCTCGTTCGGGAACCCAGGCGGTTCACTCTCACCGATGCCCATGACCCATGACTTTTTTTGGATACTCCTACAAACCCTCCGGCAGTTTATCACCTTCAATCCAAATTACCCCATTGCGACAACTCGACCTCCGCCTTGAACTTTCTTTAAAGGACTGACCTCGCTGACTGAAGAACGTTGTAATTATCATAACTCACGAAGGATACGAACAAGCTACGAACCGAACGAATCATTTCTTGACGACCAATACGCAGCACATAAGAGCTGACCGAGGGAAAGTTGGGTTGCAGGCTAATGAAGGAGAATGGACGGGTGAAGGTCGACACGACGGGAAACGTGCCTCTTCCTCCCCATTACGGGCCTTTCTTGATGAGGGCAGATGCAGGATCCACTAGACGTGCTTATGCATGTTGAATATCGGGAGTGTGAATGGTGATATGCCAACAGTCAACCATGGTCTCCAAGCAAGCACCGGACAGAAACAACCCACATCTGTATCACAGTAGTTTAGATTAGTTTGTTCGATTGTCAAATGAAGAAAGCTTTGTATCCTTCGCCGAGCGTAACGATTTGAGGGTAAAATGCAAGTTGACTTGGGAAACCAGAAGTCAAAGCCTGGTACGTTGGAAGCTCCGATCAGGTGGTCGACATGGGCGAGAACCTGAACACGCGCAACACACGTCCTACACCATAGGCTTGTGTGGATGACTGAGAGAATTCACGCGGCGAAGTTGCTGTGGCGGATCAGTGAAATACATGGCGACCACAGGTTCGGGAATTCAGGATCACCCTTCGCCTTGAGCAGATACGGCCGTTCAACACGAGGTGACCATGTAATTCCGGATTCTTGCGGGCATAACGTTAAGTGAGATGCTTTAACCTCCCTATATGCGCGGTGATTATTGGCCAATGCACTCGGCGGTACGAGCGTGGACACCGAGTGGGGAAGACACTGCCTCTTGTGATGGCGAAGGCGAAAACGTGTTCAACACACCCCTCACGCCGGGCGGCTACGACCTGCGTAGAAGATTGAGTGTGTGATCATCTTCAGATTCCGGGTGTGAGGCTGGCAAGGCTCCGTCATTAAACGCACTGGAAGATCGGCGGCGGCTCCCTACGGACCCGACGGATTAACAATGACACTAAGCATGAGTAACGGGTTCAAAGAGCCGATGTGAGATGGTAATAAACTCATGGTTCACCGTGAAATCGCGTTCAAATCTCCCGATGACGGAACTGAATTTGTTTGCTACGACAGACCAATAAGGTGAATAACCGTACACAACTCGCCGATGTAAGATATGATGAGAATGAGGTGATAGCCGCGTACTTTCACCAAACCGCCGAGTTTCGTCGGGACGTTAAGGCATTGAGTGTGTTTTCGAAACTAGGGGGAGATCACTACGGAGTATCGACACGTGCAAGCCGCGCCGTTTTCTTTCCTTTTTCGGCCACGCACACTCCGTCGACTTTTCACCCCTCGGCCTTGTCTGGCAAGCGACACACCGTGAAGTGGACACCGAAAAACACTAAAATCGACAATAAATGTGTCCCTCTTATACCCTAGTGCTTATCAAGTCTGTCCGAGCAGCACAGATACCATTTTTACTTATTTGACAGCCCCGCAAACGAAGGTGTGCACCACGCACGATTTACGATTCGTCCGAGCTGTTCTAGGACTGGGTAGGTAGCGTTAATTCCGTGGCGCCCACGATTTGTGTTGTCTGTGTCCTGCCAAATATCAAACAGGTCTCGCCAAAGGAATTTGGACATTGAGCATGTAAGTTTATTCAACTTTATTGTGTTTTGCCCCAGCCATGTGTAGAAAACTCTGCTCAGCCCGAAGCCCCTCAGTCGTTTTCTTTCTCCCTATCTTACGACACCACGGGTGCGTCATTTGAATGGCGTTGAATAAATAATATTCTGAAAGGTCACTACAGGCGTACCAATTGACTGACCCGCAATGATTTTTCCCATGTGATAGGATGAAACTCGACAAAGCGTGTGTTGACAAGCCGTCGTAATATTCTGCTGCACCGTTGAGCGAGGAAAAAATATTTCGTCTACCGCCTTACGACCTGACAGTTCTGACACAGGTCCACCATGTCATCAGTCCTAAACCCTTGGACTTAAACCCAGAATGTTTCTACCAACGTTGAAACACAATTGATCAAAAAATGTCAAACGTTCAAATCAGGATAACTGTGTTTACATTACCCTCTGCCTTGCTGCCGAATTTGAGGGGAAAAAGGAAACATTACCATGAAATCAATTCATTACTATGACGGCAAAATAGTACCCTGTCAGAGAGCGATGAAAGAAATAGTGGGCCATGGCGCCCATCGATATATGGTGGCTTGACTTGAATCTCCTTGTGCAACCTGAGAAGATCGACGAGCTGCCAGTAGATCCTGTCGATCAGCCAGCGGTGTAAAATTCACGTCAACCACCCCGTGGATGGCGACGTCTAAGACTTTTATGTCAGGACACGTGCGTTCGATGTTACGGTCGATGATGGGAAGGTGATGACTCACGTAGACAGATTTCTGTAATTCCTTCACCTCGGAGTAAGGAGAATACAGAAGTTGGGGTACACAGGGTCATGAAGGAGACTGCGGAGTCGCCTCTAGACTCAGAGAGAATCGGACCGTGACTCGAGAAGCGTGATAGACCACAGGGAGCTGCTAGATATGTTCAAGCATCGGAGAATAGCGCCGGAAATGAAATTGCGGAATGAGCTGAGGAACAAGCAGCGGTGTTCCGATACGGACATTTCAACGTAAAGAAAAGTCGACTGTTGTCAAGAGATATGAACATATCGTCTGCGATTTCATCGATGGGGGAAGACAGATGGGAATGATTCGAGGTTAGACCACTTCTGCGGAAGGTCACGGGCGCTCCAAAAACCCCGTTCTCGCGGTGAATGAATTCACGAGCTAACCACTGACACTGGCCCATGAAATTTGAATGCTTTAGAAGCGGATAGTAGTTTTCTAAAGCTTAGCTGCACACCGGGGTGATGGTTCGAGGTACACGTATTCATGTCTTGGAAGTGCGGCGATTATCACTGTGCCATAATTATGGTTCATATAAATAGGCAATTGGGACACAAAAGGCAAGTGTGAGTCACCGCGAAGAAGAATGGAGGGGGTTTGGGTTCCACACATTGCCGATACGGGTGCTGGCGAGTCGAATTTCTTGTGCAATTACACATGCATTTCGACTAGGTCGAGCAAGCACAGATTCTCCACAGAAACTCGTGTAAAACGTGGATGACAGCTTGTGACTTCATGTCACGATATTGTCGTCACGAATTCGCGCACATGTGGTGCTGCAACAGGGGCTAATTCCTATCTTGCTACGTCCAGCGACACCTGAGTGCAGGGGCCAGCAAAGAGAGTATTTTCTGTTTGACGTCGCATCGCCGTTCTTTTCTTTGCGATTCCGAACACTGAGATCCATCTTCGCTCACTAACACTCCCGCGTAACCGCCAATCCAATCGCGAAACCATCCCATTCACTTTTCGTACACAATCAACAACAGATCGACATGTGGTGCGCAACTGTCTCGGCTTCTGGTCATTATATATCTAACTGTTCTTTGTTCTGGAAGGTGTGACAACTGCCTGCTGCTCCTTCCCCTGGTTTGTTCTCTTGAAACAACCATACGAACTCCATATGTATGTTTTGATTCCCATCTATACAGCGCGCCGGTGCAATGGCATGGGGCGTCATTATTGCTGTACGTGAATTTGTTGATAAGTGTGAACATGAAATTCTAACTGAATATATGCAGCTGTACAGCATTGCAGGTGGTGTCCTGTTGTTGAAATATGGCAACTTTTTGTACTTTCTCTATCCGGAGTGGTACGATTAAGAGATATTACGTTGAATGTTCAACTCACGACAAAATTCACAGGCAGTTGTACGGCGGTGTGTCCGTCGGCGTCGGCGTCATTGCGCTTATAAATGTGTTTGCACTTTCGAACGTATGTCGTACCCAATATAAGATTAGGTGTCATAATTTTTAATGTGTCTTCACAGCGGTCTTACATATGGACGAGAGTCTGTAAATTCGTGTGGCCGTTTATTATCGTCCTCAGTGCGATTCGAGCCATCATCATGATTGTGAGACTACAGCAAAAGTGAGTTCGTCACTCTTTCACCGTCTTAGTTTTCATTATCTGCGACTCCACAGCCAATACAAGATCGCATGGGAATGCGACCATGGTGGTCAACAATGGTCGGACACCACTCCACCGGACACCGGGACGACGATTCCGAGCGGTTTCTGCACTGCAGGATTTAGCAGTTTAAATACTGCGTTCATCGTATCTCTGCTTGTGGATATCGGATTTCAGGTAAATATTCTGCTCGGGATTCACATGAGCGTCTGTTGATGGTTCCATCTTATAGTTGTATGCGTTGTTCTTGAACTGGCGCTTCGCGACGCGGTTAGAGCATTACCAAAATATGCACGGACCTTATGGCGGTGGTAGGCAACATTCCTGACTCAAACAACTGCACGTTCACAATGCCCTGAATTAACGACTTCTGTTTTGCACAGGTTTTTACAAGGCGTAGGACGCCACAAGTCTCTCAGACAACGACAAGCTGTCCTCAGCACTCTCATTTCCCTATCAACCTTTTGATGACCAATCACGACATTACGATACGATCCGATGACCAACCTGATGACCAATCTGATGACACGATTTTCTCAGCGCTTATTTTATTTGTTCTTCGGCGAACATTATTTCTACAAGTAGTTAGAGTCTCCTTTGTAACGACAGCTCGGCGTCCGATTACATATACACTGAAAAGCTTAGGCAAGGGCGGGTCACACAGCATTTTGAGCAGGTGAGAGTCGCCGGTCGGACAAATGGTTGACTTTCCGTAAGGATTTAGAAAATCCTAAATCCATAATTTCGCTGTAAAACCACCGTGCCGGACATGCCGACGTCAACAAAGGGTCCGGTTGTCACGAAGTCGTCACAAACCTGTCATTCGTAAACCAACAACTTACAGAGGGGGTCAACCAGCCTCTGTAGATTCCCAACCGTCTCTAAATCGCGAATTTGATGGCACCTTTCCATTCTGAGACTCGGCTATGTATCCGTTACTCCATATTTGTAATTCCAACCTGACATAATACGCTACATCAGGCATCGCCCGTTGCCACAGCTGGTTCGTGCCGGTTCGGCTTCGTGTCACGCCCAGGACCCTTCAATGACAGCTGAAAGCATTTAGAATTGGTTCTAATTTCTAAAATCCTTACGGATAGTCAACCAATGACCTGGCTGGATGATGTTGATGGAACGGTAAAGCCACAGGAACGGGAAATGAAATCAGCGCAGCAAGTCCGACAGGCTTCAGCTTGAGCCTCGAGGCGTTGAATTCTATTCTGTGAATGGGAGATGCAAACCGATAAGGATTGTGGGCGTGAAGGTTAGTACGTATATGGATCCGTGTTCCGGCGTTGAGAAGAGACCTGATCGGCATTCGGAAAGCGGCGTTAATTCTGAGTGGATGTTGGATAACGGGATATGTGAAGAATGTGAAAAACTGAGCGAAGATGAAAGTGAAAGATGAGAGAACAAGGGAGGAAGCGATGGAGCGGAAGGGGGGAATGAAGGGGAGGACGTATACGCTGTGGCTGATTTCCGCATTGAGCTGGTTGTGAGAATGAACTGTAAATTCAGCTTCCGCCGAAGATGGTTGCCTTTCTGGGAAGATGTGCAGAATATAAAGCACGGAACCAATTCGTGCAAGTTCCCCATTCCCCCTTCCCCCTTCTCTCTCTCTCTCATCCGCCTACCCCTCTTCCTCATCATCCGCCCTTTTCTCTTCTCAAGTCCATCCTCACGTCCGGCACCTAAGTATTCCACTCAATTATTCATCTCGCTTTGTGTACGCATCCGCTCCAATGGCAGCCTCTCAAATCGCCTCCCACATCGAACCCTTCGACGTCCTCGACAGGCCTAAGAGCCCGTCCTTTGCCATGGACACCTCGTCCCCCAACTTCCATTACGATGCCTATGGCGGTTTCGACTACCTGCAGTTCCCTCACTCGCCTTTCAATGTGTCCTCCATTCCTCGTGAGTATTTTAACTTAACCCTGTAAATCTCTCACCTCACTTATCAAAAGTACCCGACGCAGGCTCGTCCCCGAGACTCACTTTTGACTCGCTGAATCTCGCCGCTGGTCTCCCGGACTACTCCTACTCTTCCGGAGCCTCGTTCACCACGGGCTCTCCGGCCCGACCTTTCACGCCTCCCGATAGCATTTGCCCTCCCGCCCTCACCCATCTTAGCGGTGGTGAGCTGTCTTCGGACGGCATGCAATCTGGTCGCCGCAGTCGCAACAGCGTTGACGCCGGGTCTCCTGGTTCCACTCACGCTCCCCTCCCCACTCCCCGCAACCATCGCTTCAATCCAATGGCCGCGACAAGGGGAAGCACTCGTGAGCGCAAGCGCCGGGCACCAAAGGACGATTTTGGCAGCGACGACGAGGACGAGGAGTTCCAGCCTTCCTCCTCCAATGCCGCTGGCAGTGACGTGTAAGTTGTGATGTATTTATGCGCTCCAATGCATGTGACTTACATTCTTGTGTTACAGGCGTCGCGAAGAGATTCGCCGTCAACGCATTGAGTCTGAGCAGCGCAGGAGGGATGAACTTCGCGAGGGTTACCGCAGGTTGAAGGACGTTTTGCCGGTCTCGAACCAGAAGTCAAGCAAGGTCTCTCTTCTAGATCGTGCAACGACCCACGTCAAGTACCTCGAGGTTACTCAAACTCAACTTCAGGCGAGGTTGAACCAGGCTGAGATGGAGACGCAACGACTTCGAGCGTACGTTGTTCTCTTTGTGGACTTCTCACACTTGCTAAAGAATTGCGCAGTCTTAACGAGGCTCTCATGCTCAGCACGGCGGAGCATCGTCACAACGCAGCTGTCGCCGCTGCTCAACAGCAGCAGCAGCAGGTCGGATCTTACTGAATGTGACGTTGTCTACCCGGCAAAAGAGTCTGCCACGCTCGTGGTCACTCATCCTCTTTGTCTCCTACGCGGCATACACACGTTTTGATATTGGAATCACTTATTGTCAACCTGCCCGGACCGCAGGCTTTCACCCACAGCATCAACTTCAGCATGGACTACTTATACGCATCGCACCCTTCTCATTAGCATCCTCCCACCCTCAGCTTGAGGTTCGGTGGTCACACGCGCTACTTCGGCACTTGATCGTTCGCGGTCGAACCGCGCACTCTCCTTCGGGACGAGTGGATCATCCTCCGACTATTTTGTGATGAGAACGGGACTCCCGGTTTTGGGTTCGATGCGAGAGACCGACCACCGACACTACGCAAGAGCAGCCTAGCTCGCTTGAGGTTGCGCCCGAGTGGCAATGCGCCTCGCAGCTCGCTGTTTACTTTCTTGTCTTCATACCGTCGGCTTTTGGTCGCCTCCACCGCTCACCTGCACCACATTGTCTTCCCCTCTACGCCTCGGCCAGCCTTTCCTGGTCGCGCGTCACCGATACACTGGTCATCATACTTTCGGAACCTTCGACGATTTGCCAACGCGCGCAACCACCCACCATCCTCCACTATCACGACCCTGTCAATGTTTATTGTCTCCGCTACGTTACGACGCCGTCCTAGTGACCGCATGTCCCCCCCTACGTTATTCACTTCCTTCACACCATTTCTCATCAGTCGACGGCTTTACTTGACAAGTCCCTGCCTCACCTTCATCTTCCCCGATCGCAAGGACGGCTATAGCCACGTTCGTTCACCGAAGCGCGGGTCAGTGCGCCGGTGTCTGAGGAACGACTGCTTGCAACTAGGAGATACGAATTGGTGTCGGCTCGGGTGGCCTTCGAAACGCACCTGTCGACGGGATCATCATGTTCTCCTTCCGCTTCCATCCTCTTCCCAGCATTACTTGGCGCCACTATGAACCATTCGCCTTCATAAGTCTTCTATCGTTCCCAACCGCGGCCGTGGCCAGCTCCACCTGCCCTACAGGCGAATATGATTGGAGCACGACATTGTTGGCAGTTGAATGGCCCTCGAGTTACGCGTCCGAGTCTTCCAGCGGAGAGGCTCTGGTTGACGCGAAGTCGAGTTGAGTTTGACGATTTTCGTCCGCATTGCCCTGTGGGCATTCTGGACGCGCCTGCGACTCCGGCTTTCGTTGTGATTGCCCCATGCCCCGGTTCATTGATCTTCCTCACCGCAACACGTTCTACAGCGCTCAGCGCTCTGACTTGCTCTTCGTGGCCCGTACATGCGCGATAGTCAGCTTGTCACCTTTTTCTTCACCCTTCATTACCGCCGTCGACCTTTGCATTCCATCGCCGTCGGCTAGTTTAGTGAGCTGAGTAGGTTCGGTACAGTCCTGGTTTTTGACACGACCCCCATTGCGCTTACGGCTGAGTAGCTAGCTAGTTAGTCTGACGCAGTATCACTTACGACGACACCAGAATGACAACTATGAATTCTATGCCAAAAATGGTGTGAAGTAAGGTTCATATTATTCAATATAGCAGGCAATGGCGGAGTGCAGGGTTTAGCGGGGAACACGGTGATGCGTCATATTATATGCAACATCTGTGGGCTTGGGAAACACGTGGCCCATCGATATGCTGAACCATAACGCGACCCTTCCGTCTTCGACTTCGCGCGTCTCACTGTATAACTCCGCGGGTCTCCTTACTGTAACCTCGTACAGCGAACTTCTCGAACCTCACCTCAAGGAACATGAGCGACCCTGCGTCCATACGGCGCCAACTCAAGATCAAGACCGGTGTCGTAAATCGGTACGTACTCTGAGACGCGGACCAAGGCTTCACACACTTACTTAACAATTAAATGACAATGTATGTGCCCTTGGCATTTACATCTAGCCTTATCAAGGAGAACCAGTTGTATCGTAAAGAGTGCGTGGCGCAGAAACTCAAAGTTGACAAGTTCGTGGCGGACGGCGCGGAGGATTGGGACATCAAAAATGGGGTGAGACCTAATGGGTCAAGCCAAAGCCGTCCAGCTGATCATACAATATGTGTTTTCACAATATGCAGCGGAAAATGTTGGAAGAATCTGAGAAAATGATCACGGACTCCTCTGACCGCTTGGGCAAAGCTGTCGCTGACTTGCGTGGGCTACTGGTTAGTTACCACCTTACCCCAGACTGGTTCAGGTATTCATTAGCTTCTCGACTTGTAGACGGGTGTCAGACAGGATCCACAGTACGCCGCAGACCCCGAGTTCTTGAACGCTGAGGGTGCATTGGAGATGGCTAGCGTTTAGGCGCCTGTATTCGCCGATGATAAAGGAAATGCAGAAGGGATACGTTCAGCCACAATATTGTACAAGATCAAATTGAGTCCCAACCTGACTAGCCCGTCTCCATCTGCGTGCCTTCACTTTCTCGGTCGCGAGCTGCCTTGAGCCGCGTGAGGGCTTCAAGTATCCCTTTCCACGCGTCGCGGTTCACTCGTTCTTCTTGCAAGCCACGGCTCCGGTTCTCCGTCGTCGCGTCGTCCATTGCGGGCATTCCGACACCTGACGAATGAGGAATGAAGTTCGGTGGGGGTGCGTTGATCGCCGACGGGGCAATTCGCGACTGTCTGATCTGAGCGAGAGTAGAGCGGATGTTTATATGAACTTGCTGTAATATTGTCATGAGAGGGTGGGTGACTACGGAGACAACATTGAACGTACATCGAGCCGCTCGAAGAAGTCGCTCACTTCAAGGACAAACTGTTCGGAGCGCTCGTCACCTTGAGGAAGACTGTTCCCTGACTCATCCGTCTGAGGAAGTGTAAGCAATGAGATGCATGATGCTGCGATGGCGAGTAGTCGACTGATATCCTTTCCAACGCATCAGCTAAACCCAGCATTGTCGGAGACACCCTCGCGCACCTTGTCAACGTCGCCCAACGCGTAAATCTGCCTTGCTGTGCGGCTTGAGGTCCATATAGGATCTATGGACTGTTCGCTGGGTGATGGCCGGTTATTACCATCCATTAGCAGCTTGAAGTTGAAAATTGCCGGATTGCCGGACTGCCTCCGGTTCTTTCCTCAGAATCTTACGCGATGACCAACTCACAAGTTGCAACCTACCATGCATCTGGCTGTCTCATTGACTCAGGCAAAGCACACACTGCGACCCTCAGTGCTACTTAGAACCGCGCGAGCGATGAGCAACACTTCATCGAGCAGCACGTTTAGCCAACCACCTCCACTTCCTCTCAATCCACCATCTCTACGGCAAGAAACGCAGGAATTTGAGTCAAGATGTGCTGAACTTGCGTCATTCTGTAGCCTCCCGCGGTTCTCCTCTCTCAAGCGACCATACCCGCCATCAGCTGTCGCGTCGAAGCAAGGTTCTCTCCCTGTTCTTTCATTACCCTCAACATTCACCGCAGACAAGTTGTATGCTCTCTTGTCCAAAGCTGCAGAAGAGGGGAAACCGATACACACAATGGGAGCCATCGACCCCGTACAGATGACGCAAATGGCTAAACACCAGGAAGTTGTCTATATTAGCGGTTGGGCTGCGAGCAGCGTACTGTCCACAGGCAACAACGATGTTGGACCCGACCTTGGGTATGCATCATTCTGTGTTTCTTTTCGTGAATTTATATTGGCACTCAGGGATTACCCATACACAACCGTTCCTAACCAAGTACACCGAATATTCCGCGCTCAACAATTGCATGATAGGAAACACTATGACGAACGAATGTCTGCTTCAGAGGCTGAACGCGCAAAGATGGAGTACATTGACTATTTACGCCCTATAATTGCTGACGCTGATACTGGGTGCGTAATTGCTGCCCCAACGCCTGTGTAAATGCTGTTTCATTAGGTTATAGCCATGGAGGACTTTCGGCTGTTATGAAGCTCGTGAAACTCTTTGCAGAATCGGTAACGATACATTTATAAAATCGAGTGCATTTTCTGACCTCCACATCCTGGAAGGGAGCGGCTGCAATTCACATGGAAGACCAACTTCACGGAGGAAAGAAGGTGATTCTTATTCGTTGCGCATATATATTGTCCTCATAAATATGGCTTTAATAGTGCGGCCACCTGGCAGGGAAAGTCGTCGTCCCGACATCAACACACGTCTCCCGTCTCGTTGCATCACGCTTCCAACTTGATCTCATGCACTCCACGATGCTCTTAATAGCAAGGACGGACGCCGAGTCGTCTAAACTCATTTCGTCGACCGTCGACAGCGCGGACCATCCCTTTATTCTGGGCACCACGACACCAGGAAAGGCACTCGCAGACGTTATTGCAGGAGCTGAGATCCGCGGCGCGAGTGCGGAAGAGCTGCAGAAGGTCGAGACGGAGTGGACACAATCGCATGAAATGTGTACGTTTGATCAAGGTATACCATAACGTTCTCTCTCTCGCCTAGGTTTTTCATCCTCGTCTTACAGCTGTGGAACGGGCCATACACTTATCGTCGATCGGAGACAAATCAAGCGCCATTCAACAATATTTAACAGCTTCGTCTGGTAAGGCTAATTCAGAAGCTCGCGAGATCGCACAGGATATTGTCGGAACACCCGTCTTTTGGGACTGGGACTGTGAGTCTGCCTTCCTCAACACCTCATTCCTGACTTAAGATTTTGATTACAGCACCACGCACTCGCGAAGGATACTATCATTTCACCGGTGGCGTGGAGGTGCGTACCGTGACAATAAACGGAATAAATTTTTCCAAGCGTGTCTCCAGGCCGCAATCAAGCGCTCTGAGATTTTTGCACCGTACTGCGATCTCCTTTGGCTGGAGACAAAAAATCCCGATCTGGAACAAGCAAGATACTTTGCGCGAAAAATCAGGCAGAAGTACCCCGGCAAGTACGTCCATCGTTTCTGAGAACGTAGCTCGTTTCACTCACTGCATGTATAGATGGTTTGTGTATAACCTGAGCCCGTCATTTAATTGGTCGAAGCACGGATTCACTGGTGATATCACTTTATTGTCCATTTCCTTTGCTACTAACTGAGCCTTTTGTGCAGACGCTGATCTCAAGAATTTTGTCTGGGAGCTTGCGAAAGAGGGCTTTGTCCTCCAATTGATTTCTCTGGCGGGCTTGCACAGTAATGCGGCAGCGACGGGTGAGTTAATGTTATTTGAGTTCATTGATGGCAGGTTTGACATGCAATGAAACAGCGGAACTTGCTCAGAGATATAAGACAGACGGGATGCTTGCATATGTCGAGCTCGTGCAGCGAAAAGAGAAGGAGATAGGATGTGATGTGCTGACGCATCAGAAGTGGTTCGTCACCCATTTCACTGTCTTTAGGTGGTTGCTGACGGTTGGAAACAGGAGTGGTGCCAATTATATCGACGGAATCCTACAGACCGTGAGCTCATCATCCACGACGAGCTCGATTGGAAAAGACTCCACGGAACACTCGTTCTGAGATATTTATACCGTGATGTTTACACGCAAGAGGTTGATGTGATCAAAATTTGCAAAGTCCAAGATCGACAGTCTGTATGGAGAAGTTGTGTCTGTGCCAGCGTTGACTGGCTTCGGAGCCCATTTTGGACCAACTGATGGCACCGCTCGGGGTGTAAATCAAGCAAGATAATAGGTCGGCGCTGCAAGTCTTCTCGGTAGCCCCAGAAAGTCATGGTTGATGGAGAGTGATGATAATCATATTCAACATCCCCGTATCGACCAGAGCCGTTGGCGGATGATGCCTGATGAGGTTACCTCCAATGAGAAAGAAGATAGACACGAACAAATATGAATTTTGCGAAGGGAGAGCGTGTGTTGTTTCGTTTCGTCACCCTTGTATGCACAGCGTATTGTTGGCAAGGGACGGAGTAGATTGCTGTCAAGAAAACATAACAAGAGGACCGAAAGGAGTATAACAAGGATTTTTTGAAGCCGACAAAACAGATACAGAGGCACAGCCACCGGGTCGCGTGCGGGAAATCGAACCGAAAAAGAGTTTGCTACTGTTCAAACCACCCAGCTTCCCATTTCCCCCTTCCTCGTCGTCCAGCACGGCGTCGAGCATACTCTCTCCCTCTTTTCTTTCATTTTCATCAGTGAGCTCGTCGTTCTATCTGTCCATCTCTCTTCTCATCTCGGTTCTTTTGACGCCTTGTGCAGCGCTCACTGTATCTTTGTACCCATCATGGCCCTTCCTTCCACACCCACACAGTCGACAGATGCTATCTACATCTCCCCGTTCACCTCACCTCCCGCCGCAAACTTGCCAAAACCTTCGCTTTCAAGGACTCTCAGCCTCAAAAGCTCGAACTCGTCGTTGCGCAAGTCCAACCGTCATCACCATCGACATCCTCGTTCTCCTCTTCCTCCCCACCGTCTCGCAAAGTTGGCAAATGCACTCGGCGTATCCACTCCATTGCCTGCATTCTCTCCTCTTACACCCCAGACCTCCCGCTCAGTATCCACACCCACAGCAACCTCAAGACAACTAACTGCCTCCCCCGTCGATTTTCGCAGTGCATCCCCTGCCTCATCGACAAGTCTTCGCCCGCCATCCTCCAGGTTTCTTCTTCACGTTATACCCCCGGTACATTTTCCCCACGAATCTGAAGATGACCAAGATGAATATGCCACCTTTCGTCGAGGTACCCTTGTTCCTCTCCATCCTACCCTCCAAACACAGCTGGGTGCTATCGCTCGTGAATTTGCCATGCCGAGCTCCCAGGGAATGATGCTATACCTCATATCAGGATCAGGCGAAGATGTAGCGCATGATGGTCCCCGTATCACGGAAGAGGTTTGGCGGTGGTTGTGGATGCGTGTTCTCGATGATCAGCAAACTCATCGAGGTGTTGGGTTGGGTCTTGGAATATCATCCAGTTCAGCCCCTTCTTCGCCGGAAGGATATGGTCAATTGCGCAAGCTGTCTTCTTCGTCGATGCTTGAGACCCCTTCCCATGCTGATTGGCCTAGCACCGCGCGGTCCTACCCGCTAACGCCGTCTCCATCAACCCCGTCCGAGTCTTCGTCGATTGCTGCTCCTCGGCATCCACCTCGTCCACCCAACCCACAGCCTAACCCGCAACGGGGTCACAATGGACAGCAAAGGAGCCAAAGCACTGATACTGACCACGACACGCCTACTGTTTCCTCACTTGATCTCGACGTCCGTCTTTTACCCGGCCTTGACAGCCCCTCTTTGATCCCGGTCCTTGCAAAGGTTGAATTCGACATTGAGCGGAAGGGTGGTGGTTGGTACGAGACGTGGAGTAGATCACGGAGGGATATGTGGGAGAGGCAACGCAAGAGGGCGGAGGGCGAGTCAGAGGGTATTCGCAAACTGGAGCTTCAGGCTGCCAAGGGTCCTTCGTGGTTATCTGAGAGTGCAAAGGCAGAGGCAGCCACCGATGAGCTGGAAGGTGCTGTGGAATCTGGCTACACTCCGCTAGACGACGCTCCAGACGAAGGACAAGACGATGACGGTACGCATGAGAGAGAAGATGAGCTTGATGACGATCCAACAGCTCGAGTCTCTAACCTTGATGCTGATCCTCTGGCTGATGTTTTTGGACACGACGATGCGGCATGGTCGGATCTGAAATCATCACGTCCTGACAGATTCAATGATCTTGCACTGGACGGGGCGGTCCTTGGCTCTTCAATTGAGGTGAAGGAAGGCAGCATAACGGATGGTAAACTTGAAGGAAAGGAGGATACCGAAGAAGTCATGGACCTTTGGAACGCGCATGATAGACCTCAGCTGAATATTAACATTCCCTCGGAGCCGAATTCGCCGCACACCGTAACATCGTCACCAAATCTCAATGACGCTAGCCGCAGGTTACGTCGGAACGTTCCACCACCACTTACGTTCGTGCCAAAAAGTGGAGTACCCAACAAGCTCCCCACAGTATCACCTAGCACGCAGGGAAGTGATGGCAGCAATCCGAATGGAAATACTGGATTGGCGTATCTGGATGATGGTACGGTGCTGAAGGACAACGGGTCTCAGGAGCCGAATGCAAAAACTCAGAGAGGGGACACGGATGATATCGACTACGACGACCCACCGCGTACGTCTATCGAAGAGAAGCGTGAAGGTGCTATTTTCGACGATATTGACTTGGACCTGGACTTAAGTATTCTGACATCAGAGGTGTGCATATTTCCACTTTCAGCGAGTTCTCGCCTCTGACTCGAGTCAAAGTATGACACTGACGAACCGACCACCGACCCCAATGACCGACGTCTGAGCCAATTGCGGATGCAACGAGAGCTGGATGTGCTCGAACGTGTGAGTATCCCTGTCATATGGGCTTCCGAAATTGCGCTGATTAACTCACCCGATCTATGTACGTTAGAATCTCGCCGCGTTCTCGCCACGCGACCTCAGCCACAGTCTTGCACTTCCGACTGACATGTTCCAAAGTGCACTGCGGTCCGCCCCGCCAACTTCGTTACACTTTTTCGGTCAACCACGCGAAGGCGGCCTAGCACGCTCTGCCTCCGCGCGAACGGGGAGCCGCGAATCGTCTCCAATCATCCCTTCGTTAGTGCCGTCTGTCCAGTTACTCCCACCAGTCAAACCTAGCGTTGAGATCGAGGAGGACGTGACCATCACGCCGCCAGTGTTTCGCCAGCCAGTTCTTGTTGGAACACCGAGTCCGATCGCAGATAGTTTTGTGCATTATGACAGGGATTCCAGGGCTAGCACAAGTGCGAATGCGTATCAACCTGGTTATGTTGGGTAAGCCGCTTTCTTAATAGAGTCGGGCGTGTCCTTAATCGTTCACTAGTGGTCATGCTACATCAATATCTACCACTGCTGAGGATGAGCAAGCACGCCGACCACCGAAATCACCACCACGCCTTGCGCTTAATGGTGCCACCCGTATCTCTATTCCAGCGCAGAAGAGGAAACAATCCGTTTCATCCGCGTCAAATCTGACATTGTCCGCTCAACCGTCCATGGAGACCGTGGGGGGTAATGAGGAAGATACACCCGTGTCTAGCACTACATTAACACCTTCGTTGGCTCGCAATCGGGAGGAAGTCGTCTCCCCAATTATTCCTCTTTCCCCGGATCCGTTCGGACGCTATTCCTCACACGAAGTGTCTATTGCTTCTGCAGAGGAGCAACAGCGTCAATCGGTTGCTTTCTCTCTGTCCGGTGAGCGCACATCTGCGTCGTTCTCCAACCCGCCACAACGCAAGTCTTCGCTGGCTGGGCTGTCGCAGCGCGCGGACACACCCGGTTCGAGCTCACACGGCCATGACGGTGGAAACTCGAGCATAAGCGGCACGAGCATATTTCGTAGAAACTCGCAGACTCAGTCGAGTCGTTTCTCGAATGACTCGATGATGGAAGAACTGGGTCGAGGAGGCAAGGACCGCAGCACGATCATGTCCGTCAAGAGTTTGCGCAAACTTTGGAGGAAGAGTAATAAAGGTTCTACCTCGAGCATCCCGCCCCCTACGCCCATAGCATCGACGTCCTCCCGCCCATCTCCCCCACGTGGATCTTCTATACTGCAACAACAACAACAACCACCGCAGCTGCCATACCCCTCAATCCCGGAGGCGGAGAATGAGCGTTCACGAGAGCCGTCACCTGTTCCGCCTCGCCCACCAAGCAAGTCGCCAAAATTACAGAATCAATCGCCCGTCAGCGTTCCGCGCAGGGAACGCGACTCGGGTGCGCTCGACCCGTTCTACTTTGACCAGGACTCTCGGTATCCCGTTCGCCGATCACCCTCTCCTTCTCAGGGAAGCTTTTCCATGTCGCAGTCCCAAGCACCGTCACCTTCCACTGTCCAGCCACCATCACGTTCTGGGACGCCGCACTCTACTTCTATTCTAGGACAACCCGCATCCTCGTATCGCAGCTCGTCACCGTCTCCACCACCTGCCACTATGCGCCAGCCCACACCTCCTGTGACAGAACCGAAGGAGCCAAAGGAGCGAGGTAGCGTGCGCAAGTCGATTCTAAAGTGGAAGAACGCGGCGAGCAACATCACTAATAGTTCTGGAGAGTCTACCACTCCGCGGAAACGACGGCCGAGCGTGCTAGATGTCGCGAGCAATATTATGCGGAGTGGGTCAGCGTCGGGAAGCGCAGGAAGCAGCGGTCCAGAGTCCGCCGTGTCCCCTGCGGTGCCAGAGATCCCCGCGGCGTACCGCTTCCAGCACTCATCGCATCTTTATGCTAATGCAGGGCGGACACCCGCACATTCGCCGCAACCCCCGCCAGAGCGACGAAGTGGGGACACGGTATCTCAATTCGAGATTGTGTCGCCGCGGGTGAACGAATCACTTTCGTATCCATATACAGGCTTGGACGGGCACGATGGGGATGATTAGTAATTTTACTTTGTTCAGCCATGGATTTTCCCCCCATTCCTTCATCATCACCACATATCTACCACATTCGTGAACACATTATTTTTCTTACTTTGTTGATCGCAGTATATTTTTTTCCTGCGCTTGCGCAGTTGCATTGCTATAGGGTCGTGCGTAATTACGTCTAGTGAAAGTAGATGTGTAATTGTAATATCGCATGCTGGTTTACACTAGGAAGAGCAAATACCAAAACCAAAAAGTGAAAGAAGGGAGGTGGAACGACGGGTACCTTAGCAGAGGTAGTTCTTTGCTTTCCGAAGCGCCTTGACATGGACGCTGTGGATGTCTGTTGCCGGGTATGTTTGGCATGTCCTCGGGAATGATGCAGTCTGAGAAGGGGGGACCACTTCGAGGAAGAGGAAGCAATGTTCCTCGGGCAGCTGGATCGCACCGTGACCTCATCATGAGCCGCGTGTATGAGCGTCTGAGGAGTATGAAATGTAATTGTACGCATGTTAAGTTCGTTCTTTCGCGAGGTTACGGCGTGGGGGGGACTAATAGGGGAAATCGCGAAGGTTCTTGGGGGAAGAACGAACATGCAGGAAAGCACGTTCGCGCGGTAAGCGACATGGATGTGGAAGTCGTCGAACAATGATAACCGGAGGGGGGGACGAGCTTCGAGAAACAATTGACAGATTTTCGGCCGAACAAGTTGGCAGCAGAAATTTTACAAAAGCTGGACACTGTTTACGAGAGGGCTAACGTATGTGTGTAAAATAAATTTGAGATCTGGAGTGAGGAGGCGTTAGTCGGCGAGCGCGGACTATTAGACTTGATGTGGCTGTGCTATGCAAGGTGATCTGCAGTATTAAAGTCCGCGACTTCAACTTTTCCGCCACAACCGGCCAATGCCTCCCTCTCCCTCTCCCTCTCATCCCCCCTTCCTCACCACTCAGGACTCCCTCCTCCATGCTGCCGTCGCCTACGCTAGCAACAAGCGCGCAACTCTCGATGCTCTCCTCGTCCATTCCACAGCAACTCCCATCCTTCCCCCTGAGCTCATCCTCCAAGTTCGCGCCCACCTACAACACATCCAGTCCGATCAAATCGCTGCCACTTCGTCTGAAGCTCTCGCGCGGTACGAGTACGCCGCAGCATCACGTTACTGCGCCGAATGCACCGCATACAACCAGCACGTCTTTGGGCCGGACGTCTGGTCTTGGTTCGAAGCTGGTGTAACGGAGGAATGTGCATGTCGCACCGTGACTCCGTCAGGCGCGTTACCAGACAGACCACCAGAGCCAAAGGAGTTCGAGTTCGAAGGCGTTCGCGCCGTTCGGACGCGCCGTGACTGGCTGTATGCGCACCTCTCGCTTGTCTATCTTGCGGGAAAGGACGTCTCAACGCATGTCGACTCCGTCTTAAGTTCGTTCGGGTGCGAAGCAGTGCCTAGAAAGCATCTTCCACCATCATCAGGGGTCTATGCTGGTGTTACATCTATGGGGGGTTCGCGGAAGGAGCATGCAGCCAGCAAAGCGTCCCTCCTTACACCAATGGGGAGCCCCGAGGAGGCGTTCGGCCCACTCTTGACGCTCAACCCTGTCGCCGGAGCCGCGCATACAGTGGGGGATGGCACTGTGCAGAGTCTCATGCGCGAACTATGCATATCGCCCCACGACGCCAGCAGCACAAGAAATAATTCCGATCGTAGTACGTTCGTTCAAATTCCTTCATCTCCACACCTTCACTAATTTCTTGCGCAGAAATGAACTTCCCCGCAGTCTACCCATGTGCTTTCAACGACTCCGGACCCACGCCCATCCACTTCAAGTTCCCAATCTCCCGATCTGCATGCTTCGTCGCGATCGCCGTGTTCTTCGCATTTCGTCTCGCTTCCGTATTGCGCATATAGACTGACTCATCTGCATACATCATTCCGATATCGCACATCACCTTTCGTTCCCATTCATCACTTGCACATTTCACGAAAGCCACCATCCTCATTTTTTTTTTCGCATACTTGAGAGGATATCATCGCTCGGACGAATATTTCTTTCCCCTCTTGCCGCATCTTTTGGTCCCCGAAGCATTTTTCAATTCATACAATCCATTGCAGCATTTTCGCCGTAGTTTGTACGTTATTTATAATTTTCATAGCACCACATGCAAACTGTACATTCCACATTCCGCCTTCCACTTCAGCATTCCCCATTGAAGTCCACCATACTTCCGTATCGTACAAACATCCTTCTCGATACTTATTATGTACCTCTCCGCCGCTGATTACCAGTAGCGCCACCACGTACACCCATCTTAGATCGTGCTTCGGACACTCGCATAGACAGAGCATCTAATCGCTTACTTGGTTCATTTATAAATGAAGACATCGAACCACTTGCCTCTCTCGCCGTCTACCATCGAGAGCCCAATATTGACATCTGAACTTTAGATCCACATCGACTCACTGTATATTCTGTGCTCAACCAACCTCAAATCAATCAGTCAGTCAATGAATTTCAGATGAATATTGTACGACGTGGTTGGGTGGGGTATGAATTGTACTGTACTATGTACTATTTTACTGCGTAATATGTACCAGCTATGAAAGATGAAGCGAGTGAGAAGTGGGTTTTTGGACAGATGCTAGGTGAATCAACATAGTATATAATCAGAGGGGGAAAGGGAACCAATAATAGTTTGTGCAATTAGACGGGCAGGGAGGCAGGGAGGAGGGACTAGGGGAGGCGTAGTGCGATGTGATGGAATGCGAGGGGGTTGGTATATACAGCGCTACGCGATGTAGTTTTTGTCATTCATTAGTGCATGAGGTCGTGTGGCGTGTATATTTCCATGCATATGGGCTCGTCTTGTCAAACATAGTATGAAACAAAAGTACCGGATCTGAAAAGTGAGCATTGCAAATAAGCCATCCATCGAGCACGAATTCGACATCGAAACAACAAACTCACCATTGCGCTATATGTCTCGAAAAGCTCAACAACAACAACGCGTCCTCGACGCGCACGCTCGTCGAACTCTTCTCGAAGGGCTCACTTTGCGGCGCGCTGAATTCCTCACTCTCCACAATCGCACCGCCGACGCCGACGCCGGGAGTAACACCAGTGAGGAACCCGACGTCCATGCGCCGCCTCGCAGGCACTTGTGAGTGTGCTTGTGCAGGTGGTGGTGGTGGTGAGGGAGACGATACCGACACTGGTGGAGGTGTGACGGCTTCTTGGAGTTCCTCCTCGCTGCCAGCGTCGGGGTCGGAATGTGAATGGGGTGGTCTGCCTTCCGAGCCATCTCCTTCCTCTCGTTCTCGTACACGTTCACGCGCTCGGTCCGCGTTGCGCCTAAGTTCATGTTCGTGCTCGTGCTCGTCGAGGTCCATAGTATCATGTCCCTCATCGTCAATACCATTCTCGTCCTCATCGTCCTCATACCGCAGATGACCATCGCCAGATGAGGACGCCGACGACGAGAACGGTAGCGAAGGCGACCCGGCGCGGGAGACGGGTGCAGACTCAAAGTCCATCATGGCCATGGCATCAGAGTCATCCTCGCCGCCGTCGCCTAGCACCCCGCCGGCTTTCGCAGCGCGCTTCCGTGCCGTCTGGCGTAGGTTTCGGAACCAGTTTGTCACTTTGCCGATATCCCTGTACATTAACAAAGTTTTAAATATCCAACTGCGGTGAGATAATTGAAATACACTTACATGCCGACCTCGAGCGCAAGCGCACCGCGCTCTTCGATACTTGGATTGGCAGTCCGCGTATAAAGCTTCTTCAAAGCTTCCAGCTGATATGGCTCAGGCCTGGTCCTCCTAGGTCGCGCACCCGAAGGGGGTAGACTGCTTCCATGTCGTCGTGAGCCAGGTCTGCTGCTGCGGCTCAGAGGCTTCTGGTCGACTACAGAGCCCTCACGGCTGCTCCTGCTGATAGGAAGAGTGGGCTCCGGCGTGCTCAAATGCGAACGTGAGTGTCCTTTGGACGCAAGCGGCGCAAGGGAAGGATGTGTGGATCGAGGTGGGAAGGCTGTGTATGTGCGTGCCGCAAGGTCAGTGGTTGGTTGGGGAAGCGGAGCTTCGGGGAAGAGAGATTCGCTTGAGGGAACTATATGTGGTTGTGCATCAGAAGCCGAGGCGGAAGCGTCATCTTCGCGGCGGCGTTTTGCCAGACTACGTTGGTTTTGAAACCAGTTTGTAACACTTTGGTACCGCCTGTATATATTTTCCGCAATAAGCATGCTTACGAATATGCATAAATGAAAGACAATGGTACGAACATTCCGATTTTTTCGCCCAGTTCTTCGCGCTCCTCGCGGGTTGGGTGAGAGGTGAGCTCGTAAAGCTTTCTGAGCTCCTCTGTCTGTCTGGTGGTTGGGCGCATACGCATACGACGGGGTACACTGCCGACCACTTGGGGTTCGCCGTCGAAGATGTGCTTGTGATCCGGACCACCTGAAACAAACGGAGTGTCGCTTGGGAGGGTAGGGTAGAAGTCTGAGCTGGGTGGGGGAGGCGTTGCCCAAGCGGGGTAATGTTGTTGCGGCCAGTCATCGTCGTCGTCGTCATGTATTATCTGGGGGCGGCGAGCCTGGGGCAGCCTCGGGGGAGGGGTGGTGGTGGTGAGTGCATTAGACTTGGAGCTCTTGGTTGTCTTCTTTTTCGTGGCTGAACGTTTGTTGGCGAACCAAGCGTTCACGGCCTTTGTGTCCCTGAATATAATAGGAAAGAGATGAGATATGTGTACGTCGGGTATAATATGGAAGGGAAGTAAAGCCCACATGTTGAGGTTCTCTGCGAGAGCGGCTCTTGCCTCGAGGGAGGGATGCTCGTCGTCGTCGTAGAGGTCATTGAGCGCAGCTAGCTGGGCATCGGTGTGCCTGACTCTGGGTTTCTTTTCCTTTGTGGACGCCGTGGTGAGTGTGTCGTCGTGCGTTGAGGACGGTGTCGACGGTGGGGGCGGGGAATGAGCGGGGATGTTGAGGGGGAGCATGGTGGGATGGTGAGAGAAGAGGAACAAAGTTAACAGTAAAACACAAAATAAGCAGCGATCGTCAATAATAAGCACTTTCCCACGCCTCATCTATCCATCTCCCCGTTTCCATCGAAATGCAGAATAAACTCGACATCGAGGACAACGACGACCGTCTCCTCCGTCTCCGTCCGTACTTATGCGCATATATTATAATATTATGTTCACTCACAAATCCTACCAGAAAATCTGCTTGAGCGCACCAACAATGCAGCTGCAGCACAGCCCCGTACAAATGGCCCTGCATCATCCTCATCATTATTCGACCTCGGCAACCGGGAAATACACGCGGTTCCTCCTCCCACAGAATGTACGCAAATCTCGCCCCTCAATTTCCTATATCTGCTTCCACTCACATAAAAAAACTTACCAGTGCTCAACAGAGTGCAGGCCTTCTTGCCCCAAATAGAAGCCGCAAATGCAAACTTGGCTCACCAGGCGCAACTTGACCCCGCAAGCATCGACATTGAAAATATCGATGACGGCCAGTACATAGAAATGGTTAGCAACTCGCATATGTTGCTCCGTGATACTCGACCTGCTACCTTTGTCCCGCAGAACCTCGGTTTAGGAGTCTTTGATATGCGTCAACCGGTAACTTCCTCGTCACCCTCGGCTCGGACCACTCCCGACCACCAAGCGAATACCTCCGACGATGCGCACTCAGATTCCGACTCTTCTTCATCATCAGGCACATCATCTTCCGACCATCACAGCACTTCTAGCCATCCCGTCCAGTACGGCCGTTGCCTCGACGCAGCAAACCCAACATCGTCGTTCTTTCAGGATCATCAGAGCCCAATCACTAGAGTGTAATGTGCAGTAAATGCAATGCTACAAAATATGTTCATAGAATAATTTATAATGCTTTGATATTCTCCTCGTTCTCTATATTCTTAATCCATGCACCGATCGCCCCTCTGCAGATCTTCAGCACAACCCAGGACTCATGGATAAAAAATTAGACTCACAAGAATCCTTCGTGCCGAAGGAAGAGCGCACGCTTCGTTCCTTTACTCCAGAACCGAATTGCGTAAGATAGAGTTGCGATAGTAGCAGCGTGTCCTGCACGTCGTGTTAATGATTTCTGTCGTTCTCCATATTGGAACAGACCGAACCTCTGATGAAACAGCCGCCGAAATATATCCTGTCCAGGTTGTACTTTTCCGCATTCATGTATCTGGTCATACATAAGATCGAAGGCTCAGCTGCATCAGGAAGCATAGCAACGTACGCTATTTGACCGATGTTGTTCGACACCGCATACAGCAGACTTTTACTGATGTCCTCGGCTGAAAATTGCCGCTTCGAGCCGCCCTTCTTGAATACTTTTCCGAAAGAGCTGGCAATCATCGTAGATTTGAGTCCTAGTTTGCTGTAGTCTTGCCCGTAGATGTCGCCAACCAGCATGTCCACCGTGGCATTATCTCCGTTTTCTGACAGCGCCAACATTTCTGAATATTGCAAATTGGATCGGGCAGACAATCAAAGTAATTAATAAACTCACCATCAAAGTTCCGTGCTGGCGTGAGCAGACTAAGCAATCCCCACAGTGTTCCTCCACCCAAGCTGGTTCCGCTCACTCGCTCGAAGTGCCCGTCTTCATCGACTTTGATAATTGACACACCAGAGCCAATGTTTACCAGCAAGCAAGGTAAATGTGGTGTTGGATTTGTCGCGAACGTGACACCAAATTTTGGAGGATTTGGTGAGGGCCGGTCCAGAGGTACAGCCGGGGATGCATTTTGCGAAGGAGAACCGTTGCCCAGCACAACACCTTGCATAACACCATTTGCGATGCCATTGACTGACGCTCGCCGTGAACCCGACGGGTGCGACACATGATGAACCAACTCGTCCGAAAAATAGTACACTTCGTCCGGGATGTTCGTGATAAATTTGAGACCCTCGATGAGACACTCCATTTCGTCCTCCCGCCGCACCTCCACGCCGAGTACACCTTGAAACAGCTCGTAAAACTTGTGCGCGCCACCACCGGTCGCCATGATCGTAACGCCACTTTTCATTTGCTCGATGCTGACGCCATTTACACCCGCGGACCGCTCGATCAAAGCCTGGATGAATTCGACACATTCGTCGATATTGTCCGTCTCGAATCGCTCAAAGTTCAGTGAACCGCCAGGGAAGTTCTGCAAGGACGCTTGCCGGAAAAGCGTGTCGCGGAGCAAGTCATCGTCGAGCACCGAGTAATGAGCATGAGGGTGTGGATGTACATGACCGCTCGCGTGCGAGTCTAGAACCAAAGGTGTCAGAGCGCCGGTCAACTTTTTCGATGACGCTGACAATGGCGGATCTTCGGGTGGTGGGGTGGAACCAGGACTCGGAGTAGATAGCTCGCTAGGGCTGCTATTTCCATTGGTAGCAATTACGGAGGGGGACGATGGTGGCCGCGGCGACCGAGTGAAGTAGACAACTTTCGCAAGCGACCCTCCAATCTGACGCAATATTAGTCACAATACTGCAAGGTTGACGTTGTGCGACTTTACATCAACGGCAATGTGAGACACAGGTTCGATGTAGTTTGGCAAGTATATTCCTCGACTATCTCGCGTCTGCGGTTATGAAAGGATGAGGTCATATTCGGCGTAAGGGAATTAAGATTTCGAAGAAAACGTACCTCCGGTGACTCTTCCTCAAGGATGACAGCGCCTCTGGTATCTACATGGATGACTTTGGCGGTAGGGAGTGTAGGCGCAGACATGGTCGGCGTTGAGAATGAAGATGTAACCTGCGGGATGGGTAATATGAGACCATAAGCCTGCGATGGTTCGATTGCAAATGGGAGCCCGTCAATTTCGCATCTTAGTGCTGTCGCCGAGGATGGGTCATACGGCAATTGTCCATCCCGTCTGTCCGTCTTATATAACGGGTTGGAACGGAGACGGAGGTTACGGAATCAATCCTTGCAGCGCCTATGCTATCCTATGTACAAAGCTAGCCCCCAATGGCCGCAACGACGAGGTCGCATGCCTCCTTTGTCTCCGCGCGCACTCCAAGCTCCAGCGTCACACCCTGTCCTGAAGAATATGTCATCCGGCATCGAACCAGCACCTTCCCACCACCACCAGTTACCAACCCTGATAGTTGAAGCGTGTGCACTGATGACGAGGTAGGGTTTTGTGATCCGCCCAAGGGCTCCATGTTGAGTATTTCGGTAATAGAGTCGCAAGCAGCTAGCCAAAATAATTCCATCAAAGAGCCTAACGTATGATTGACGGATCATCTCACCCTTTATACTCTCCATTGCGGACAGGGCAAATGTCTCCGTTGCGGAGGAGCCTGACCGTAGTCGATCCCATTCTGAGCCGAACGTAGCATAGCTGGGAACAATGTAGTCTGCACCAGCTGCAAGCTCTACTTCCTCCAGTTGATATTGGTCCTCATAGCCCTCCTCTTCGGGTTCGCCGCTTGACGGGTCCACCTCTTTGCTGACGAATTTGAGGAGGCATTGGAACGATGCCAAGGCGTATTCTTCCGGAGTGTCTCGTGTAAATGAGACGTAGACAATCCCAGGAGATGTTGAGGCGGTGAGCGAAGGAACCGGGATGATAAAGTCTTCGGTGAGAACGGAGTCCCCCTGAGCTTGCATGATAACCGAGACTTGTTCGAGCACAGTATCCGGCATTGTGTTAGACACATTGAACTAAGATTCGTTGATGTGAATTTGGTGATATCAAAACCTGAAGTCAATCAAATTACGGACCTGGAAAACAACATGCTCCTTGAATATGTGCTTAACGCATGACACCTGGTATTCAGTTTCACTTTCGGTGAGCTGTGTAGGTTTTGAACTGCTATTAAGCACTGGTCCATAAGAACCGAACTCTGGGATTCCTGCCAGTTGCTCGGCATATGCTGACTTTGTCTCCGCCGCGGTCGGAGGGGGGGCACTGGCGGTTTTAGTCGCAACAGGCGGTGCACCGAGTGTATCAAGGGTGCTAGGTCCTTAAGGAAATATCAGGATGGACTGTGGCGAATACCGGGGGATTGGTAAACTGTTTCACTCACGAGCGGACTCCTTGGCTGCTTGTTCACGACTTATTTTCGGGATGGCGCTGACATCGAAAGCCTTCTCTGACGCTGCAGGATCCTTCACGTACGCGACAAGGCTAGTCTCGAGTGCGGAAAGGGAATAAACAGACTCTGCGACAACAAGTCAACTTGCCGGTACAAGCATCATGAATGACACTACGAACCGTCCTTGACGTATGTCTCCGCCAATGGCGGCGTCTTCATTGCCCGAAGGTAAAGCGCCGCACGGTCTCGAACTTCATCGTCAACATCTTCCAAGCATCTGTATTTCCTAGCTCAATGCAGTGACGTCAACTATACATGACCAACTCACCGTGTCAATAGAACAGTTATACTCTTCTGAACGGACATGTCTCCAACGTTCACACCGAACTTAGCCAAGCTGGAAACGGCCGCAGCACGCACTATGGCATTTTCCAGCACAACTCGATTGTAGATATACCGGATAAATTTTGCGGGTTGAGTAGTTTTGGGACCTTCTATGCCTAGAAGGTGTAGGATCCGAACAGAAAGCTTCGTAAACTCGCAGTCCTCTATGAACTCGCAGAGGTGGGATAATGCTTGTTCTTTGCTGTCCGAGATGAATTTGATCATGTCGAAAATAGCCTCCACAACGGCGCGTTTGAAATCGTAGCCTCCTTCGTCCCGTAGGACGCCGGAAAGGAAAGTCAGCATTGTCGCCTGCTTCGCGGGGAATTTCAAACAAAGAGAGCGGATGGCATCAACGACGATCACTTTGAATTCGTCGCTGATTTCAGACATAAATCCTGAGATTTGCTTCATCAAGCGGTCTACGGATGCTTCATTGCCAGTCTACAGTGGTTGAGTCAGCTTTGTGGTGGATAACGACAGGAGACAGACCTTTAGTAAGGTAGTGATGGCGTATGTTGCAACACTCCTGTTGGGATCCGAAATAAGGTTCTCCATCTCTAAATTACATTGCGCTACGCTGGCCGGGTGTGTAACAGCAAGAGCTGTCAATGTTCTAATGGCCGCAAATTTCAGTGTTGACTTCGGTGACGAGAGGAAAAGCTGTAGCACTGTAAATATACGGCATATCAGCAAAACGAACCATTCCTAATTTTAAAGAATCTTACCTGCAATCGACCTGGTCAATTGTGGACCGGACACGTTCTTCATTTCGCAAATTGCCCTGGCCGCCTCGTAGTTTACCATGTCACTCTTATGTCGCAGCCAGCCATCTAATAGGTCGAACATCTGCTTTTGAACGCTAGGCGGATGTCAGTAGGCAGAAATACCAGTCTGATTTGCCATACTTAGGGTCATCTTCCATGACCTTTGCAGCGTAGCGTATGAGCATGCAAAGTGCCATAGGGTTCTTCAACGTGGATCCCGCGCCGGACTTGCCCCCGCCTAGCTGCTGGATCATTTTTGTGACTGCCATACGGTCCTGCTGGCGAATGAGATAGAGAAGGCCTAGTGCGTGGTATTGTGTGATGTAGCTTGTCGATGGTATTGGTTGCTGGGCGGCATTCGCTTGCGACCCCGCTCCAAACCCAAGATATGAACTAGCGCCCGTGCTCCCACCGAAGAAACTAGACGAACTTTTCGCATTGACAGCTTCTTGTGCCTCGTTCGCCCAGCGTTTGACCACGTCCTTTGCTGCAGGGAAGAGGTGGTACGCAGACATCAATGCAGCCGATGAGATCGACGAATTACGGTCTACGATCGCGGCCTTGAATAAGCGTTCTACGCCTTGCGCCATGGATGGCTATGGGCTTTTGTCAGCTTTACGACAAAAACATGGGACGCGACATACGTCAATTATTCGACACAGAGCTCGGATTGCGTTTGGTCGATATATAACGTCAGAATTCATTTGCATATCCTTCGTGATGCTGCTGGTAACCATGATTACATCCTCTGCTGTAGTCGATAATTCCTTGATAGCCAAGTAAACAGCTTGCCGAAGCGCACTCTGCCACGAATTTTAGTGGTCGTAACATGGATTTGTTGTACAAGAAACACGCACGTCTTTGTGTTGAAACAGTTTGGTCGTTCCAAAGAAGAGTGTTGTAGCTTCTTGGGTACCAAAAGTTTCGCCTGCGTAGAGAAGGTAGACGATCTGCGTGAGCAACGCTCGACATTTTCGAGGGCTGATGGGGGACTCGTTGAAGACGCGCGCTTCCTGGATTACTGTGGTTTTATTGTGATAGTAAGCATTAAGGCCTCCTTCGTCGTCCTTTTTCAAGCCAGTGGCCATTGCGAGAGCTTCAGTGCAAGCCGCCCACGGTGAGGTGCGACGTGGACGTTTTCAAATTGTTAGGGTTGCCTATTTTGGAAATTCATGTTTTGCGCAGCACAAATCCACCAAAATGACTACAATTCTTGACAACAATATTACAAACAGTTCAGACTAACTACGACCCGCAAAGGGACTCCAATGCAATACCTAGTGCATGACAGAACCAGAGGGCCGAATGTCCATGTATGGGATGTGAATTTGCGCAAGTTGGGCGATGAATGAACCAGATGCTGATCAAAATTCGGTTTCGACGCCAAACGGTTTAGTGGAACTGCATAGGGGGATCGTATCGTTCGTGGTTATTATTGATAGACGGGGACCGCTGAGTTGACGGTGGAGAGTACAGATGGGATTGCAAAGTGTTACTTGATGCCAAAGCGTGAACCATGGCATCAACATCCAGACCGGTGAGACACGCGACGCCCTCTCCCGTCACCTCGCCCTCCACTGCATCAACCAATAGATGGCTAATAGCAGTAAAGGTGGGGAAAGGAGGACAACAAAATGAGCCTAATGGGGTCACGGAGCAGAAGGAGTATTGTGAAGGGAAGGCTTTGACGTGGTGACAATGATGTGCTATGGAGAAGTGATGTGGTGGTAGTGATGGGATAACGCGACAAAGAGCACATTTGAGGCCGGTGGTAAGTGAATTCGGGCGCTGTATGAGGGGATGATGGGAGGCTACGAGTAAAAAAACAGAAGGCGGTCACCGTGCTCATCCACTACAATTAATGGAAGAGTAAAGGTAACGTGAAATGAAATAGCGTCCGTGAAGAGCTGAAAAGAACATGCGCGGAATCTCGTTGGAACTGTGGAGATGGGATGATCGCCGAACGCGAAAGAGGCTGGCTGGCAGCTGTTCGTGAGATGAATAGTTCCTCGATCCTGTTGAAGACGACAGCATTGGTAAAACGAGAGCTGACGAGGACCTTGAATGCCAGGCCGGACGTGCCCCAACCATGGCGTGACCTAAAACATTCTCCCACCCGTCGCGACTTCCTGCGCGACCAACTATCCCTACGCTGTCATAATATACCGCACAAAGCTGACCAACAAAGACCACTCCTTTCTTGGCCACCGAAAGGGACTGAGCATAATCTTCCGAAATACATCCGCTGCATCAGTCCTCCTCGGGAAGCACTACGCCGAGCGCTGGACGAGTACTTGACGGGTCATTCACCAGATCTCAGCACCTTCGCCTCTGGTACGGCGTTGTGCATTTGCTGCCTGCTGCTGCCTAGTTTGGGAACGAAGCCTTGACACCGTGAATAAGTAACCCAGGAAACGGGTGTAGGGAACAAGAATACTCACATTCGGTCGGTGGTCCTGGGCTCTTGATCGTCTTCCTGAACAATCTTCCTTCTGCCAGCCGTCGCCTTCGCGCTGGAACCAGGATTGCCGTCATCCTGAGTGTTCCTTTGGACACTCCAGTCGAAAACATAGTCGTACTGGTATCCCTCGCGGACGAAAAGATCCCGGAAGAGTTTGCGAAGGTACGAGTAATCGGGCTTGTCGTCGAAACGAAGGGCACGACAGTAGTTGAGGAAGATGCCGAACTCATTGGGGAAGCCACGGCAGAGCAGATCAGTGGGTGTCGTCATCTTCTTCTCCATAATGCGGTCGTATTTCTGCTTCTTGGTCGCGGCTTTCAGTCCCTGCCAAGGCAGAGCACCTCGGAGGAAGTACATGAGAACGTAAGCCAGAGATTCGAGATCATCTCGACGAGCTTGCTCAACTCCAAGATGAGTGTTGATTGATGTGTATCGGGCGGTACCGGTAAGATTCTTATTCTCTCTGTATGGGATGTGAAGGTGGGTCTTCGGGTCCCTAAACTTCTTCGCGAGACCGAAATCAATGACATTGACTTGGTTTCCACGCTTTCCAATGCCCATCAAAAAGTTGTCCGGCTTGATGTCGCGATGGATGAAGTTACGGGAGTGAATGTACTCCACACGTGAAATCTGTGTAAATGTTTTGTCAATTAGATTTTCTACATGAAAGGATCCGTAATGTGGATGCTTACCAATTGGTCTGCAAGCAACAACACTGTCTTCAGGCTGAACTTGCGGTTGCAGAAGTTGAACAGGTCCTCAAGACTGGGGCCAAGGAGATCCAGGACCATCGCATTGTAATCGCACTCGGTCCCAAACCACCGAACGAAAGGAACGCCGACGCCACCGGCCAAAGCCTTGTAGACCTTCGACTCATATTCGAGTTGAGGATGTTTCGCTTTGACCGATTCGAGTTTGATGGCGACTTCTTCGCCGGAGATGATGTTGATTCCAAGGTAAATGTCACCTAGTGGCCATCGATGTGATCAGGATGGGCAATATTGCAACGAGAGACAGGTAAGACGAACCGAATGAACCAGAACCGATCTTCTTCCCGAGCCTGTATTTTCCTCCTACTCTGAGGTCCATTTGATGTTTGGATTGTTCCAGGTTGGGCAGAGGGAGCTAAGATGAGGATGAACTGTAAATTGAGAGGGGATGGAGGGTCAGTTAGACTGAGGTGGCAAAGGAGAAGGAGTGGGAAAGGGAAGGAGGAGTGAATAAGGAGTGGCTGAACACCGCGCACATGCGGATCAGGCGATGTTACCCTGAACCCAGTGACAGGAGAGATTGGGCTGGCAAGCGGCAATTCTGTATCGATCTGAGACCGATGCATCCTCGAAGCTGCGACGCCACGTTTTCGAACATCCGGCGGGTAGCGTACGTGGACCGCCACGCCGCAGCGTCATGGCTGGAGACATGTAGAGATGAATATACTCACTTATAAGGAGACCGAGATGTCGACAAAATGAACTTTGAGGACGAAGAGAACGTTGAGGAGAAGGATGGATGATGATTGAAAGGCAGGAGAACAAGGAGGTCAAGGGGAAGAAGCGGCCTGGGAACTTTTATTCTTTCTGGTGTGATATTATGAAGGGTGGGAATCTTGTGCTCCGACTACTCTGCGATTCTGTCTAATACATATACAACTCTGACCCGTCTTGTTCTCTCATTTAGATACGATCCGACAAGATTGTCCGGCGCGAACAATTGCTACTATTGAGCAAAGTGTTTGGGTTGCAAACGTAACCATCGATACGATATATATTCAATGCCGAGGAACAAGTTGATGCGTCGGGCTAAATGAATCTAACCTCAAGGCTGCGGGCATCAGAAAGGTGGTTTTGGGCGTGGACTGCGTGTTTTTCCAGGTCGCCGTAGAACTGGAATCATCACTTCCCGCTAAGCACATGTGACAGAAGGCGCGACATACATGCTCTCTTGATAATCTCTGCAGATAAATATGGTACAATGAAATTTCGCGGCTGCTTTCAGCGAGAAGAAGAGAAGAAGAAACGCGACCGCCGCAGACGGGTTCCTTGTTTACATAGACATATATACCATCAGTGTTCAGTGTTCAGGTTGCCCGAGTTCACCGCAATCCGGCGGGAAGCTCAGAATAACGAGGTGTCAATCCTCGTCCTCGTCATCCGAAGAGACAATTCTTACGGATCGGTTCCGCTTCCTTGGGGTTACTTGACATAGTAAAATTAGCTTAGTCTCTACAGATCGACAATACACGTACCTGCAAGGGCTTCACATTCATCCGCTCTTGTTTCAGAAGCGGCATTTTCAATTCTCAGCGGCGACGAAGAAATGATTTCCTTCATGCCTGCGTCACATCAGCAAGGACATGTGTAAAGCAAGGGTTGTCAGAGCATACTTCGGTACTTCGTCCGGTCCAGGTGTGGTGTTGGTGGTATCTCAACGTGGGACAGGAATAGTCGGCGTTTCACGGGGCTCGAGCTACTCGGAGCACCTAATCGTCTCATGCTCTGTGGGGTTGTAGAGGAAGAAGCGCTGAAGCTGCCGGATTTTCGAGCTGATGGAGATATCGGGTCATTATGTGATGAGGCTTCACCGGTTTCATGATGATGATACCGACCTTTCGATCTCCGGATGGCAGACCGAGGGGTTGTATCACGAACTCCTAGCGATTTCGACGATGAGCTCGACGTCAATGAACACGCATTGGTTGATGTACCTTGCGGAGAACCGCGTCCAACGCCCATTTCGCTTGCTGAAGGACTGCGAAATCTGCGAGTGCTCGGAGAAGTACCTGCATATGCATGTGTAAATTTCATCGTGCAAAGGAGGTATGACATGCTTACGGCTGCGACGTTTCATTGGAGAGACGGAACGACTTGGAGATCTCCTAGGTTTACGAGGCGTCTTGGCTGATCCATAATTGTCAACTTCATCATTCGATAAGGGTATGTCATGCTTACGGCTGCGACGTTCTGTTGGAGAAATGGAACGACTTGGAGATCTCCTCCGTTTACGGGGCATTTGGGCTGGTGGAATGATAAACAGTAAGGATGCCTGTAACATAACAGGAAACGCACCGGGACGCTCGTCTTCGGTACCAGAATCAGACTCGTCATCACCAACGCTGTGTTTCCCCTTGCGTTTGGCTGAATAAAATGTAAACACAATCATCACGGACTGTTCAAGATGTTTGAGTAAGCTACTGACATTTGATGGAGGGCCACGGTCCAAATCCATCGTCAGGAAATGATCTGAGATGTCCGCCCATCCGGAATGATGACCCCAAATCCCGCGTTGAGAAAGTTTTACGGACTGTTCGTTCAACGGGGAAAGTCTCGAATTGGCAACACAACGGGTTGGATGCTAGATACATACCAGATCCACGAGTTTGCCTTGATCCACTTGTGGAGTAGAGGGCTATTAAAACATCAGGATAAATGCAAAACCGCCATTGAAATGGTGCTAACTCTCGTCACATTCCGACTGCGAATTTGAATCCGCGTTGGTGACTCTGCGATGGCGTCCACGTCGTGGAGTACAAGTTGCTTCTGCAATACAGAGGTGTCATTTCCGCACAATGCTAGTTGACCAACATTGGACTGCCTACCATTTACATGATGTTCAAGGGCTCGAGAAACATGTTGCTGTCCGAGTCGGAAAGTGTAACCCAAATTGTGGGTAGAGGAATCTTCCGGTTGCAAAGTGGATGACCGTGAGCCTTCACAGAAATCTCAGCATGAAAATTCTCTGTACATGACAAAATTGCTTACTATTCGATGAATCCGCGCTCGCAGCGTCATCTGCCGATGACGACGTTGAACTGCGAGTCTCGCTTTCCTCGTATGAACTATCATCGTGTTTGGAATGTGTATCATCAACACAAAATGCAGAATCGCCATTCCCTGTCACATGCAGAGTTAGGGCATAGTTCTCTTGACGGAAACAACTAGCAGAGGTACTCTTTCGGGATGTCCGATGTCCTTCGTCATACCAACTATCGTCACTATCGTCAGACAATGCGCTACGGCGTTTAGTTGATAGTCTCCGCTTAGATTTAGTAGTAGGAGTGATACTCCCGTCAGCCAGATCGCTTGCGTTGTCGTCCTCAGACTGAGCATCGCCAAGGTCGTCATCAGGAACGACGAAATCGACAAGACTGTCTGAATCAGACTGGTCCTCTCTGATATCAGCCTCGTAGTCCTCGTCATCGTCCTCAACTTCATTTGTTGAATCGTATTCGGGCAGATCAACACGTTCGCCAATGTCACGCATGACTTCGAAATGTTGATAATCAACGTGCAAGAATCGCTCGACAACGGTCACGAAGTGCGGGTACTGAAGTGAATTCAAAATGGTTTGTGTGGTTTGGCGCAACAGGGTGGAATAGAGTCACCTTTGCCTTCATGTAGGCCTGCTTGATGATCCATCTTAACCACTTCCGGTCGCGCACCTTTTGCAGTGGATGACCTCTGTGCTTGCGACCAAACGAGACTATGTATTCACCAGGGTTCTCGTGGTCATGGTCGATTTTGCCTGCCATAAACCTATGGTACGCTTGGACGAAACGAACGTAATTGCTCTATTTCGTTTTGAGATCCGCATAGAAGAAGAGTTACGAAAAGATGAGCATACAGGTCTCCCTCGTGTCGCGCAGAATGTTAACCAGTCTACATCACAGTCGCGGATGGGTTGTGGATTGTCGCGATATTTCCCAAAGGCTATCACGAACCCCCCTGCATTGTCGTCGTAGAGCCAGCCGGGTTGTTCTTCCTCTTCGGCGCCGTCGTCGGACATGGAGGGATATGGTTAGAATGAAGAGAGGCTTGGCTTGAGGCACGCGACGCCAAACGTGATTGTACAAATTAGCGGTTGCCTAAAGCGGTGTCAGTATCAGACCCGACTCTCTCTCTGTCTCCTGCCCCCACTCCCTGGTTCTCTACAGCCGTTAACCGACTGTATCCATTCATTTCTCGGTCTCACACTCTTTCCCCACACACAACCCATCTGAGGACTCGGAACTCTCTTTTTCCCCAATTTTTATTCCGAACATCAACATGGCCTACAGGCAAAACAACGACACTTACTATACCACACCCTCCCCCAACGTCCAGGCGACGTATGGGTCCAATGACTACAACCAGTACCCTGACCCCCGCTCGGATTCTGACCACCATCCGTACATCGGAGGTGGTGCGTCACATAGCGCTGTCCACCTCAATCAGCACCCTTATGATCACGAGCCGCAGCAAAACTGGGATAACAAGTCAACCAAGTCTTACCAGACTTATCAGAGCGGTTATGCAGACTCCCAAGCTCACTTGAATCCCCAGTACGAGATGAGCCAAGTTCATGCTCCCCCCATGCCGTCGATGCCATATCAATCGGACTATCCACCCGCCAAAAGACCAGTCATGATGCGTGATCAGAGCAGTACAGGATGGTCTTCGGCGAGAGATCAGCTCATGAAGCGAAGATCTGTGAAACGCGTTGAGCTGTATCAAGGCAACTTGGTCTTGGACGTTCCCGTTCCGTCCCATATCGTCCCACCATCGGCCAAAGCAGCCGAGGAGATGACGAAAATGCGCTACACAGCAGCAACTTGCGATCCTGATGACTTCATGCGTTCCAAGTATTCGTTGCGGCCCTTTTTATATGGTCGGCAGACCGAACTCTTCATCGTGATGACAATGTACAACGAGGATGAAGTTCTTTTCGTTCGGACAATGAATGCGTGAGTTCGAGTCGAATCTTGTTACTTCTCCGTTGAACATTAGCCATTTTCAAGTGTCATCAAGAATATTGCTCATCTATGCGGCCGAACTCGGTCCAACACATGGGGTCCCGAGGGCTGGAAGAAAGTCGTGGTCTGCGTCGTTTCAGACGGCCGAACGAAGGTGAACAAGCGAACTCTTCAAGTCTTAACCTTGGTAAGTCCTTGTCGCCGCAAATTTCCTGCTAAATTCTGATTTCCTTCTGAAGATGGGCTGCTACCAAGAAGGTATTGCGAAAGACTCCGTCGCGGGGAAAGATGTCACTGCACACATCTTTGAGTGAGTCTGTAATGATCGTACCCTTCGCTCCTCGTTAATAACGTATTCTGTAGATATACCTCTAGTGTTGTGGTAACGGAAACAGGCGAAGTCTCGAATGGCGCTTGCCCGGTGCAGATTATCTTTTGCCTCAAAGAGCAGAACAAGAAGAAACTCAACAGCCACCGTTGGTTTTTCAATGCTTTCGGCCCACTCATTAATCCCAATGGTGAGTCTCGTACCCATTTGTGCTTTCTCGTTTTAATCCTTCGATAGTCTGCATTCTGTTGGATGTCGGGACCAAGCCAACAGGAACATCCATATATGAACTCTGGAAATGTCAGTCATACCCTCCAGTTTTTTTTCCGCGCCAGCTCACGGTCCACAGGCTTTGACAAACATTCCAACGTTGGTGGAGCTTGCGGAGAGATCTGTGTCGACACTGGGAAAGGTTGCTCGCTTCTTCTCACCAGCCCCTTAGCTGCTTCTCAAAATTTTGAGGTGAATCCCATTCTTGTCCCAACAGAACCTTGCTCATGGTTTCCGTTTTACAGTACAAGATGTCGAACATTTTGGATAAGCCATTGGAGGTGATCACCTTATATTCTTTGAAGAAATCCTTGTATACTCATTTTTTAGAGTGTTTTTGGTTACATTAGCGTGCTTCCAGGAGCGTTTAGTGCCTACCGGTACAAGGCCCTGCTGAATGGTAGTAACGGCAAAGGCCCTCTTGCTTCCTACTTTAAAGGAGAGGCTATGCATGGCGCAGGCGCCAATGGAGCTGGTTTATTTGGTTCGTAAAGATCGCTCCATGGTGTGTGAACAATTTTCATCTTTGGGAACAGAACGGAACATGTATCTGGCCGAGGATCGCATTCTCTGTTTCGAGATTGTGACCAAGAAGCACGAGGGTTGGGTGTAAGTACGGGAAGCGTTGTGGAAGTTCTCTCATTAATCTGCTTGTCCTTGTAGCCTCAGATATGTAAAGAGTGCCAAAGCCGCGACAGACGTTCCGACTTCGGTTCCAGAATTCATTTCCCAACGACGCAGGTGGCTCAATGGTTCATTATTCGCGGCAGTCCATGCTACCGTGTACATGCATCGCATCTGGACGTCGGGTCAGGGCTTCTTCCGCAAAATAGCTCTTCAGGTAGCCTGTCGCTTGTTCGTCTTGCAACGCACTCCTAATGTGATCATTATAGATTGAATTTTTGTACAATCTCGTCCAACTTCTGTTCACCTGGACTGCTCTGGCCAATTTCTACCTTGCGTTTTTCTTCGTGAGTTGCGCCTGCACGTGAGGCACGTGCATGTTCTGACGATCGCTCTGCCAGCTCGTCTCGTCCGCTACAGCTAATCCAAAGACCGACGCCTTTAATTTCCTCAGCAGGGGTGCGGGTGAGAAAGTCTTTGAAGTCATTTTGAAGGTGAGTCGCGGAATTTAATTTATGAGCAAGTGATGTGGCTCAAATTTGCTCAGCTATACATTGCCCTTTTGTTCCTCGTCACCGTCTGTTCGTTGGGCAATCGTCCACAAGGTTCCAAGTGGACATATACGGTCGCCATTATACTATTCGGTTTCTGCAATGTCATCACGCTATGGTGCGCCGGCTTCACGGTATATCTGGCTGTCCCGCATACTCTTGATGGGTGGAAGAACTTCGGACAGTAAGACTATTCCTCCACTATATCTATTTGTTGTGATTTTTATTTCTCGTTTAGACTCATCCAGAATAATGAGACGTTCAGAGATATCGTTATTTCGCTTGCTGCAACATATGGTAATTGGTTCGACCCTCCTTGAGCATTCCACTGAAAAATGAACGTTGTTAGGACTGTACTTCGTTGGATCTTTCATGCATTTCGAGCCATGGCACATGTTTACCTCGTTCATCCAGTACATGTTCCTGTTACCGAGCTGTGCGTTTTTCTTCTCTCAAACAAGTCTCTCCTGCTGAGTTAATTCTGTTTTATAAGACGTCAACATCTTGAGTAAGTTATTAATTTAAGAACTCTCAAGGGCTAGTAGTAATGTCTACTCAGTGATGTACGCGATGTGCAACCTGCACGACGTGACTTGGTGAGTGGTCCTTTTCATCTTTTCAATGAGTGTGTATTAAATAACGGTCAGGGGTACCAAAGGTGACAACGGCTCAACGAAAGATCTCGGTGGTGCAAAAAAGGTCACCAACGCCGACGGCAAGGAGGTGATGGAGGTAGAACTGCCTACTGGGCGTGAGGATGTCGACAGCGTCTGGGCTGCAAGTCGCACCGCCCTTCGTCACAAACCAGTCGAAGTGAAGGAGCACAGAGATGCCGCCACCAAGCAAGCAGACCATGATAGGAACAGTCGCACAAACACTGTGCTTCTATGGGTTGGGACCAACATGTTTGCTGTTTTACACATTCTATCGTAGTCGCTGCCACTAACGATGTTTGCAGGATTATGATTGTATTTTTCACTTCGACGGCGTTCAATGACTGGGTACAGCAATATGTCACTGAAAAGTCGAATGCAACATTCAATCCATACTTGACGTTCCTATTCTATGCTCTGTGAGTATGCCAGATCTACCACGTGAAACACAGAGCTGAAACCCGCATCACAGCGCTGTGATGAGCGCTATTCGATTCACGGGATCGGCGTTATACCTAGTGCTCAGGCTCTTCGGCCAGTAATTCATTCACCTGTATCTGAATTTTCGGATCATTTTATTTATCCTCTAAAGCCTTACCTAAATTTTTATGTATCTCCCACACTCTTCGTTGTGTACGTAGCCGCTCAAATTGAATTTGACCATCATTTCCTCAAATCGCACGTGGGTGATGACGTCATTCCCTGGTATGCAACTTCGAACTGCATTCACTACATGTGCGTAGCTCCTGTCCACGGCTTTGACTGTGAACGACGATGGACTCGATGACGGAGCGTTCAGAGGTTGCTGGCCCTCATCCTGTGCTCTCCCTTTTCGCCGCTGTGTTCTGGGTGTTTTGTGCGTTGGTTCAAGTTTATTATCTTCATCCTAGCTCCTGATCAAAATAAATTCAAGTGTGGCTGCTGTCATGGGCGAGATCGGTGATTGCATTTGCAACCATTTCCGTCCCCCGCTTCATTTACTTCGTGTTGTCGTATTCCTTCACTCTCACAGTAGGTGGCCTCTCCTAAACATTTTGACAATGATTGACGCCAGATTCAGCTCAATTTTTGGTCATTCGTCATTATCTTCATTCTGTCAGCCATAGCGCTCAACTATTGGATTCGGTTCCGTTACTTGAACACATACGCTACGTTGAAGGAGCCACCTCTCGTTAAGCCTGATGCCAAAGAACTGCACCCCGACGTGAACACCACGGAACCTCCTCCGAATTTCCACAATTACTTGGATGAGTTCTTACAAGCCGTTCGTGTATTCGGATTTCTGGAGAAACCTGTGAGGGGTTCGATATGCTGCAGAGACATTCCAATTAACTGTGTCATAGGTCTTTCACGAGCTCGCGAGACACTTACAAACTCGACGACTTATTGCTGGCGACAGCCTCTCTCTCGACCAGGACAAGAGCTTCTACTGTGTCGTTGATGGGATGGTTCAAGTCTATGCCAAGACCGGTACTGCCACATCTGATGAAGGCAGCTGGGAGGACGAGGATACAAATGGCTATCAGCTCCTGAATGAAGTTGGAAGTGGTGGGACCCTTTCAAGCCTCTTCACTATCTTGAGCCTCTTCACCGAAGATGTAAAAATTAGCTGGCAGGATAACGACAGTGCTGATCCAGGAATGGACTCGGATTTTTTGTTTGATTCTCCGTCATCGGCAAGGCCGAGGACAGACTCGGACGTATCACAGCTCAGTTTAGACGTGTCTTCACGCTCACGCCGCCAATCTGTATCTTCGGCATCCACTGTGCAACCTGCAAATCCAACATCTCCACAAAGCTGGGCACAATCTTCCTCGGAAACCTTACAAACACCTATCCAACTTACACAACCACGACCATCCTTTGCCGGAAAACGACGCCAACAGACTCAAATTATGAATCACGGTACTGTCGCAAGAGCAACTGAAGACGCGACTCTCGCAGTCATTCCTGCTGAGGCGTTTCGTAGGCTGACAAAAAAGTTTCCGAAGGCTGCGGCTCATATTGTTCAAGGTAAGCGCTCGTAAACGTCACATTAGTTGCGTAGGCATGATTCTGAAACTCTGCAGTCATCCTCACACGCTTCTCTCGTGTGACGTTCAACGCTGCGCACACGTACTTAGGACTCACGACGGAAGTGCTTCGCACGGAAAAGGCAATAAACGATATCGCATGCCATCCTTTGCCGGCGTCTTTCTACGAAGGAGGAGGACTTGAGCACTTACGCCATCGTTTTGACACGCGTATTTCAGACGATATGCCCCACCACGCGGACCCAGACTACTTCACACCCAACCCAAGCAATTTGGTATCTCCTGAACCAACGCATCAGCGATCAGATTCTATCACAGACAGTCCTCAGATGAGAGATTCGCCCGCAATGTTACGCTCGTATTCTTCTCGTCTTCTTGTACAAGCTGGGGACCTTCATAGCACAATTGGCCACCCTGAAACATATCGTCCAGCTGGGCGCTCCTACAGCTATACCAGTCTTTCGAATAAGAATTCCACTCGGACCGGACATGCCATTGACACCTCCATAGAAGAGGTTCCTGCGTTGCCTGAGGATGACTTTGTTCTTCGAGACGAGGTAATGTCTTGTATTGCAAAATCCATAGGTTTATTGCAACCTCCCCTAAGTGGCGACGAATCCGTGGAAGCATCTCCAGCATTCTCACCGTCTGATGCCGGGCAGATACATCGGCCAAGTCTCTTCAGCTCATCGTTCGGGTCTTTATCGCTGCTTGAGACAGGTGACGATACATCGAGTATGACGGGTGGATCATCCGCGATAAGCGGGAACGGACCATTGAGTGCGCTTGACAACGAAGTGGAGATTCTGTTCTTTAGTGCCGGATCCCCTCTAGCGCGAGCGGGAGAGAGTCACGGTGGTATGTATTTGTTTCATTTAGTTGATGGTTTATTCAAGAATACTGGCAGGCTTATTTTACGTCATCGACGGATTTTTGGATATATCACTACCACCCGAAGACAATTCAACGGAAGACTCGAAGACTCCACCGATAGATATTTCAGGTTTCGGAAAGAAGGCTCGCGAAAACTCTACAACCAAGACCCAAAGACACCTGTTCACTGTCAAACCCGGGGGAATTGCAGGTTATCTAGGTGCGCACCCAACATGCATTTCAGATGTTAGTCCCCCCGCTTACACTCTGCATTTGCAGCGTCATTGTGTGGTACAGCATCATACGTCGATATCACGGCCAAGACAGACACATATGTAGGCTTCTTGCCACACAAATCTTTGGAGAGGTTGCTTGAGAAACGACCCATTGTGCTTCTGACATTGGCAAAACGCCTCATTTCGTTACTTTCACCGCTAGGTTTGTCATACACGCGAAATTTAGTGTTGTTTTCTAAGCCGTTCATTAGTTTTGCACATCGACGCCTCGCTAGACTGGATGCAAGTTAATGCAGGGCAGGTACTGTGGCGACCAGGAGATGTCAGCGACAGTTTCTATATTGTCATCAATGGTCGTTTGAGGGCGATTAATGAGAAAGAGGATGGACATGTCTCCATCGTTGGCGAGTACGGTCAAGGAGACCCTGTGAGCTCACTCTAATATCTCTAATACACACTTCTAACGCGAATGTAGGTCGGTGAGCTAGATGTCATAACTAACAGGCCCAGACGGAGTACCGTACACGCCATCCGCGACACTGAATTAGTTCGAATGCCATTGACTTTATTTAATGCCATATCTGCAAGGTTAATTAGGATAAATCGTGGTTTTTATTGAGGCTCACTCACTCTGTAATTTTCATGCCAGAAACCCCCGGACTACGGCTCAGTGAGTCGCAATTTCATGTGCTGTATTTAAACTAATAGTTGTGACCTCTTAGGCTACTCCGGATGATAGCATCAAGAGTAAGAGAAGAAGTTGATTCTTCATCCAGTGCTCGACCAACCACATCATCTGAACTTGGACGAAACAATCTCAATCTTAAGACAATCGCAATCTTACCTGTTGCTGGCAATGTTCCTGTTGAGGCTTTCGCAAAGAAGCTCCAGGTCGCCTTAGAGAGTATAGGTGCACCGACATCATATCTCAATCAAGCTTCTGTGAGCAGTCATCTGGGTCGCCACGCCTTCACCAGAATGGGTAAACTGAAGGTTGCTGGATGGTTGGCCGACCAAGAGCAGCGATACCGAACGGTATTGTATGTTGCGGACTCTGCAGTGAACAGCCCATGGACGCAGACATGCGTCAGGCAGGTACACATCCAACGACTGCGTCGTTCTTACTTGTTCTGATGTCAGTTTAGGCCGATTGTGTCATGGTCGTTGGTATGGGAGACGATCCCAGCTTGGGAGAATATGAACGACTGTTATTATCGATGAAGACAACTGCAAGGAAGGAACTAATTATTCTTCACCGAGATCGATTTGTTACTCCTGGTTCCACCAGAGAATGGCTTAAGGTGACATTGCTCCGACAAGTCTCATGATTTTGGCCAATGATCTTCTTGTGTAGAACCGTCCTTGGGTACATCAGCACATCCACGTGGAACTGCCGGTAGGTGCATGAATACCATGGTATTTGTTGCGCAATAAATCCTCTGTTCAGGGTCTTGTTTTGCCGGTCCCGAAGGCCACAAGCGCCAATCAAGACCCTGCGGCTGTTGCGGCACTCAAGAACTTAAAAGATAAGGTCCAAAGCGAGCTTCAAAAGTATCGCGGGGGGGCAGCCGCACCTCGACGGTTGCGACCATCTCACATGAATGACTTCGTGCGTGTTGCACGGCGAATATGCGGAAAGTCTATAGGCGTCGTATTAGGAGGAGGTGGTGCTCGCGGGATCACTCACTTGGTGTGCATATTTTTCTGCTTCTAGATAATTTTTTTGAAAAATGTCCAGGGCGTTCTCCGAGCACTGGAAGAGTATGGCATCCCTGTTGATCACATTGCCGGTACACTCCTTCTGTGTGAGGCATTCCTTCATTCTCACCTCCCCCCCTGGCAGGTACCAGTATCGGAGCGTTTGTCGGTGGTCTCTATGCAAGAGAGGGTGACTTACTATCCACTTCTGGTCGGGTAAAGCAATTTAGTGGCCGAATGAGCAACATTTGGAGAATCCTGTCGGATGTCACATACCCTATCGTAGCTTATACCACTGTAGGTCGGTTCGATTGGTTCCTATTTTCCAACACTCAATTCTTTGTCTTTTCTTAGGGACATGAGTTCAATCGCTCCATTTATAAGGTGTGGTGTAGCATCTCCTGTCATCTCCTGCTAATAATATGCACGCAGGCATTTTACGATCTCCACATAGAGGACATGTGGCTTCCCTTCTTTTGTAATACGACGAATATCTTAACCTCACGCATGGAGATCCACGAGACTGGATATGCGTGGAGATTTATCCGTTTGTTCACCAGCCTCACTTTGGAAAGGGAAGATCCGCTGACATGCACTGCCAGGTGCTTCAATGACTCTGGTCGGAATGCTTCCCCCTCTCTGTGACAATGGCAATATGCTAGTAGACGGCGGCTACAGTGAGTACATGCAATACTGTGCGATGCGACCAGTTGCACACTCATGCTTGCACAGTGGACAACCTACCTGTGTGCATCGCCTTCGTCGAATGAGAACCAAATACTAATTACCGTCACCTCAGGTTTCCGCTATGTTTGCAATGGGCCCAAGCGTTGTGTTCGCGGTGGACGTCGGTTCGGTAAATACTATGTCGACTATCATTTACTGGCGTGCAATGTAACTACCTCACCTCCCCTTAGCTCGACGATAACTCGCCCAGAGCATTCGGTGATACTATTTCGGGTTGGTGGTTGCTTTTGAATCGCTGGAATCCATTCGCCAGCACAAGGGGGGTTCCACCCATCACAGAAATCCAAAGCCGCCTGGCCTAGTAGGTCATCCCATTATTGCCGAGATCATCCATAACATATTTTGGCGTGGTAGCGTGTCAAGTGTGAAGACTTTGGAGGAGGCGAAGGTTTCGCGAGGTTGTCTCTACATGCAAATGCCGGTTCAGGAAGTTAGTGCTAATGAGTACAGAGTGGTGGAGAGAACTAACGATTATTTTCACAGTATGGAACTTTGCAATTCAGCAAATTCGAGGAAATACAAGAGAAAGGCTTCCATGCGGCAATGGGCATGCTCGAACAATGGGACGATGAAGGCAAATTAGCACCAGTACTGGATGACGGCTCCCAAGTGCATAAAAAGGGGCTTAAGAAGGGAAGGAGCTTGAGGAGAAATTCAATTTAGAACCTAAGGCATTCTTATTTCTGTTAGCGTTGTAAATCATAGAGTGACGAGTTGGTGTCACGTGAGCGCGTACACTCTCTAGTTTTCGACTCCAGGTCATGTCGGAAGGCGTAAGCAGCTTGGAAGAGAGCCCCAGCGACCAGCAGGTTGACCTTTCGATATTGAGCGAGTTGGGGAAGAATGCTCTCGTAAATTCATTGAATTCAGTGGGTGAATATTTCTACTTTGATGCTTCCACTTACCCATTTATTTCTTCGGACACCAGGTCAACGGAGCCAAGACGCTCGTGTTGGATCCCTCACTTGCAGGTCCACTGGGGTTATTGACTGAAGTGTCCCTCCTTAAGGTGTGCATGGAGCTTGGTATGAAGGCTGCACTGACAGAATAACCGTACGCAGCATCATGGAGTCGATAAAATGTTCTGGCTAGAAGCTGGACCTTTATCCGTAACCACGACAAACATTGTCTACCTCTGTAGACCTAATATCAAGCTGATCAAAACGATAGCTGGTGCGTCGCTTAATATTGGCCGCCAAGGGCCTTGACTGAATCCATGTTGTAGATCAGGTTAAGCGGCTCACGCAGGACAGTCAAAAGCATACCTTCATGTTGATGCTAGTGCCTCGGACGTCCACCCTTGTCAGTCGCATTCTAGAAGAAGAAGGCGTTTTGGGCGACATCACTGTCTCCTCGTTCAGCCTACAATTAATACCTCTGGAGGATGATGTCATATCCTTAGAGAACGACAATGCTTTCAAGGAGATATGGGTCGTATGTATTATTTCTGTGCAACCTTGTTATGTCACTGATTTCTATTTGAGTTAGGATGGTGATGAAACTGCTGTCTACGACTCCGCACAAGCTTTGATAACATTCCAAAAATTGTACGGGCTGTTTCCCAGAATTCTTGGGAAAGGGGACGCTGCATCTGTAAGATGTATGTGTCCTGTAATTATGTCCAGATAACCCTGACGATGGATCCAGCGTCTCACTGGTCTGCTTACCCGTTTGCTGCCCCAAGCATCGACCAGCGATGTTCCTGAGACGCTTATGGCACCTTCAGAGAAACTTGATTCACTTATTATTCTTGATCGACGAGTCGATATGCTCACCCCATTGCTCACCCAATTGACATATGAGGGGCTAATTGACGAACTTATTGGCATCAGAAACAGTAAGATTGTCAGTGTTACAAAGATTGCGCTGATTGTAACTTTACAGCTTACGTGGAGCTCCCATCCTCATTACTGAACCAATCCACCACCGCTGGTCCATCTGCGCCTCCTTCAACTGCCGCGAACACATCGACCGCCCCTGCTGCTGTTCTTGCAAAAGAGAAAAAGAAAAAGCATCGGCTGACTGCATCGACTGATAAACTCTTCGCCGAATTGAGGGACCTGAATTTCTCCTCTGTGGGCAAACGCCTTAATCGAACAGCCCGTGAGCTAGACGAAGAGTCCAAGGTAAGTTGTCAGCTTTCCTTGCGGTTCCGATTAGACCAACGACATCGCAGCACGGTAAATTGCAAGCAAAGACTGTTGCCCAGCTGCGAGACTTTGTCGGTAAACTGGGCGGATTGCAGTCGTTACGCCTCCGTCAGTGATATTTGCGTTTAATTATCGTGGAAACTAATTGATTGGCAGACACTGGCGTTTCTGAGATGATAGTGCCGTTGACCCGAACGGATAATTTTAACCGGGCGTTGGAGATTCAACAGAGTAAGTACAGAGAACATTCCTACCCGACACTGTAATGATTTATTTTACCAGACCTGCTGTCGTCCTACGATCCGTCAGCTCAAATTACAGCAATTGAGGATCTGATGGCTCAAGGAGCCGACTTGCAGATTGTAATCCGTTTGTTGTGCCTTGCCAGTTTGACAAATGGGGGGATCAAGGCAAAAACATTAGAAGGGCTCAAGCGAGATATACTACAGGTGGGCTCAGCGGTTTACTCATATGTGTATCGCGGTACTAAACATGGCCCGCCACGTCGCAGTCCTACGGTTACGACCGACTTCCACTACTTCTTTCATTATCCTCCCCATCCCTCTCACTTATCGTTCCAAATCCCATTCCCCCGTCTTTCCCTCCATCAGTGGCAGCTTCGAAAATTCCTTGGTCCTCAGTCCGGAAAGCATTGAGGCTTGTTGCCGACGATGAAGCCGGAAATGATGACTCTCCACAGGATATCAGCTATGTGTATTCGGGATATGCCCCATTGAGTGTCAGACTCGTGCAATGCGTTGCTCAAAAGGGTGGGGTGCTGAGCAATTCTGCAACTGGAGATGGACGAAAAAATGGAAAATCGTCGAACCCATCGGAGCTTCAAGTGCGTGCACACCCCATAATAGGGTGGAGAGGCTTCGAGGACGTTCTTGCGAGCCTTCCTGGGGACACCATCGATGTTCAGCAGAAAGGTCTTCGGGGAAATAATGTTAACGGGCCGTCCGCGGATGCAACAAGTGAGCTTCATGTATTGTCAAATTCCCATGAATTCATAGAAATGATATTGCAAGATCGCACGTCCACCACAGTGGTATTTTTCCTCGGAGGATGCACGTACACAGAAATTGCAGCACTGAGATGGGTTGGCCGTCAAAGTCGTGGTGAGTCGGGAGAAGCATCCTGACAGGCGGGTTTGATAATGGTCTTCTTCAGGGAGGAAATTCTTGATTGCAACAACGAGCATAATCAGCGGCGAAGGTATTATAAACAGTATTTCTGGGGGCAGCAAGGGACCGCCGTCGAAGGAGGCTACATTGTAGTGGAAAACGACATTCATGGACCAACCCTTTCATATTTCCAATAATTGACTCGGTGTGCGGGTGAATTTTAGACTTTGCTCATCGAGGATGAATGACGCTGATCGCTAATCTTCTGATAAGAAATGGTATAGCATTGTCCAATACGAACAGGTACCTTGACCAACCCACAAACGGGGGACAAATTCGGCAGCGAATGGGGGCATTAAGATTTTGGCTACTGAGAGTATTTACTGCGGATTTGTTCCAGAGATTCATTGTGGATGTATTGCGTTACACTTCTGGACACATTCGCGCGGTACCCCGCGACGGTATGGGCGTACGAATTTCGCGTTGCCTTGACGTACGTACACAGGGTGTTAGGTGTCCGTCGCGGCTGTCACCGATAGATCGGTTTTCCGTATTTGCGGAATTGGAAGTAGGAGGAGGGGGTAAAAATTTCAAAGGCGTGTATGTGAAGCGAGGTGAATGGATTCATTCGCCGTGGCCATGTATGGAGGGGTATATGCCGCAAGAGGGGAGAATTGGGGAGGGCGGGGGGGAATGGAGGCGGGGTGGCTGGGGACAACGGAGGAACGCGTGACTGTAAATTCAAGCCGCGCTAGCACGCGGAGAAGTGATCGAAATTGGCTGGCAGTTGAATCTCAAAAGGCCCGTCAAAACGAACCAAATGCCCCTACCTCTCTCCCCCAAACCACACCCTACTTTCCCCTCTTCCCCCCTTCATCCCCACACCTCGCCCAGAAATTCAACGTGAGCTGCCTCTCCACCTTTCATTATTTCTTGTTGGCTAGTCGACTTATCCAATGTTTTATTTTGTCGCAGTTATCCCCTGTCTAACAGCCCCCAACGCTAAATTCACAGCGTCCGCCAACAATTTTTTCACTGAACCTCAAATGTCTTATAGGCACTTGTCATTTTAGGTCGTTATGGTTCGCGAGAAGAAAGCCAACCCCGCCCCGACCGAACAGCCCGCGAAGAAAAGTAATATACCCAATCACTACGCATATCTCCGAGTTGACAGTGTTCTTTCATTAGCCAAGTCTTCTGGGGCCCGCAAGGCGAAAGGCAAGCCCTCCGCATACAATATGTTCATGAAGAAGGAACTTGCGCGTCTGCGTGAAGAGGATCCCGACGCAAAGCATCCTGATCGGTGCGCGGCGTTTCCTTTTCGGGCCATTGTCTTGAGTAAACTGACCCCTGTCTCCAAAGTTTCAAGCAAGCCGCTCAGAACTGGAAGAAGGCCAAAGAAAACCCAATCAACGCATCCTGATCATGCGAGGGAATGGAATCGGCATCCCGCAGCGCCGGCGGCCCGTTCGCGATTTACTGACTGAAAGTCTGTTGAGCATGTTCTTGTTATGCTTTGGAATTGGTCTTGCTCCTGAGTTGATACACGACCTTCCATGTTTATATGACTAGCTTGTCTGTTGACGGTTGTCTTCCGTCTTTATACGTTCGCGTTAATGATATTGAAGTGTACTTTTTGATGTCTTTGACACCCAAAGTTATTCCGGCAATATGCATGAGATTGTGGCGTGAGACAACCGGATGGAGTTACTTATCGTCTATAAGATGGCCAGCGCTCGCTGTTCTAAGTATGCTCCTCGATGACTGTCCATGCTTCAAATAGGAGTTCGCTGTCTGCTGCATCCATTCCGCCGTCTTTCTCTCTGCTCTGATCTGTAACACCATCTGTCTGTAACTCACATCCAACTTGCAACTCTTTCTCTGTATCATTTACTGCTATCATGGCAGAACAACACCCTTCAGCAATGAGTCACCCGCATGCCATCGATTGCGACGATCCCCTGTTTGATTTTGATTCCTTTGAAGCTCCAGATGCTTCCGTCTCGAATCACCAACTCCTCGTGCAATGCTATACGTCTGCCTCGACCGAACATCCTCCAGCGCTCACAATGTCAACTGGCAACCAGTTCACTGCCACGTCGACAGTCGCAGAGTGCGTACAGTATCACCCATCGGGATACATCTGTGAGCAGACTGTCTTCGGAGATGTCGGGGAAGACCCGCTGGGGAAAGGGAAAGCACCGTCGCGTCCATTAGACATCCAACCTCGAGACACCTCGCAGTCCCATTTCGACCAATTCTCGTTTTCTCCGGTTGCGTCCGGGAATTTCATGGATACCGTACTAGCATCACTTCCGTCGTCTTCGAATTCCACTCCTCAAACCATCGCCTCCTTTGCGTTCTCCCCGCATATATCCTCCGATTTTGCGTTTTCAGACTTCTTATCCGCCAATGGTCAACCGAACTTCGCCACTCCAGGAACCTCCTACGGGGATGATATTATGCAGACCAACTTCGACCTTGTGACGACGGATAAAGGCAAAGGAAAGGCTGCCGAACCAGTCCCTTGCTTACCACCCTTGTCATTTTCACCCGCAGAGTTTTCACAAGGCGAGACGTGTTGGCCAATACTCGACCCTACCACAGAATCTGAAATTTCATTGCCACATCCATCATCTGCTGATGTTGGCGCGGGAGCCGAACAGTCGTCTTCAGCTTCTTCCAAGACCCTTACACTGTCCCGAGCGCCATCCCGTCGTCACTCCTTTTCGTCCTTATCAACCCACTCCGCCAAGTCACTCGCAGCTCGTTCAATATCCAAGTTTAAGGTGAAATTGGGGAAGAACAACTCCGGTGGCAATCTTGCACGGAGGCTCTTACTGCGAAAGCGCGATGGGCTAACGGATAACTATTCCTCCTACGACAATGCCCAAATGTTGCCCGATTCCGAGGGCTCCAATTCTTTTCTCACCACTTCGCCGCATGCGAGATCAGCGTTTGATTTCGCAGTCAGTTCTAGCATATACGGTGCATACAGCGCTCCGGCGTCTCCGCAGAGCCGGACGCATTTCGAACATCGTGGCATGATCCATTTGCCATTGAACTCTTCGCCATTACTCCAGGACGTGGCGACCATGGATTCCGTTCATACTTTACCATCCGATCTTTTCATGCCGATCCGCTTGATGATCCGAAACTTATTCGATACAATGTTGCCGAAGGAGCTCCAGCTGCAGGTTTTGAAGTCACTTATAGTGCTACATGAGATAGAGGGCGAGAGATCGTGTCAACAATCTAATTGGACTGCCAAGAAAACCTCAAGCTCAAAGTACAGATGGGTTGGCAGGGACAAAGGGATTGTTGAGTTGATCACGCTCAGCCGAGTAAGTTGGTGTATACGTGAACTCCTGGGAGATTCGCTAAGTTCGCCCCTTAGGTTTCCAAGTCTTGGCAATGTATGGTTTTTGACGGTCAAATATGGTCAAATATGGACCTCAAGTCCTTCCCTGACATTTCAATGGATCTGCTACTACGCATTACATCTTCATCGGGTCAATTTGTGCGATCGATAGACTTCACAGGACATGCCCGCTTGCGGCCGTCGACATTCACGGATATTATTCAGTGCATAATTTATTCACCCACTGAACTTCATTCACCAATCACTCAACTCACTCATGTCAATCTCAGTGGATGCTCAGCATTAACATCTTCCGTGTTACATGATTTGCTTAAACGTTCCCCGGCTCTCCGTGATTTGCGGTTGAGAGGCTCCACGGTCATTACGAATGGCATTTGCGAAGTACTCGGGAGTCATTGCAAGCAGTTACTGATACTCGACCTTTCGCGCTGCCCCAACATGGATGCCACCGGAATTACATCTTTGATCCTTCAACAGGATGACGTTATCCCATTAGCAGAGTTACGGATCGCCGGGATCAGGAGGGTGACCGACGACTTCATGGGATTGCTAGGTAGCCGCCTACGTTCTTTGGAGGTACTGGATCTAAGCGGGGCCCGCGAACTTCGCGACTCCGCTCTGGATGCTTTTGTTACATGCCCCGAAAAAGAATTCGCGCTGCTGGAGCAGGAAGTACGAGGTATCATTCTCACATCGAGGGAGGCAGGACGCGACCCGGGTGATCCAACTAAGTACAGGCGACGAGTTACCCAATTGAAGCATCTGTCCCTGTCCAATTGCCCATTACTTTCAGACGATTCATGCTCTTCCTTGGCATATGCGGTGCCGAAGCTAGAGTACCTTGAGATGGCTTGCATTGGTGCAGAACTGAAAGACGACGGTCTTGTCAGGTTACTGAAGACAACGCCGCTGATTCGTCGGCTAGATCTGGAGGAAGCCAGTGAACTTACTGACGCCGTTCTTGAAGCACTTACACCACAGTCTCTCGAAGAGATGCCGCGACAAGGGTCAAATCATTCGGATCTGTCAACGGGTGCGGCATTGGAGTCACTGATCCTGTCGTACGCGGTAAATTTGTCGAACGAAGCACTGTTGGCGCTCATCCGAGCCTGCACGAAGCTCCGAGTGCTTGAGTTGGACAATACCCGCGTGTCCGCATCAGTCATCAAGGAGTTCGTTAAAGTGTCTCGCAGAAGGCAAATGGTCGACAGCAGTCTTGTGGTGATTGACTGCCGTGGAGTGAACGAGGGTGTGGTCAAGGAGTTGTCTAGCATGACGAGGACGAGGAAAGGGTGGAGGTCTTGGGAGGCGAGGAAGCTGGGGTTTCTCGATGGCAGAGATGAGGAGAATTTAGGCGTTGGTCAAGATGAATGTGACGGGAAGAAAGTCGCCGTCAAGTCATTTTATTCTTGGCAAACAGTCGATGCTGTTGACACAGCGAGAGAGAAGCGCCGCAAGGCTCGACGTGGAACTGGCAGGACTTCAAGAAGCCCCGCCGACGAAAGTCAGCCGTTCACGAAGGGGTCTTCGAGGTGGTGGGTGTCTGGCCGCGGGCGTGTTTCTGGATCAAATTCACCGAATGTCGGCGATCACGATAGGGATAGTTGTGTGATAATGTGATTGTGCCGGACATTCTCCAATCCAACAACAAACACTGTACAATCTCCAAGGATCTTGACCTACTGTATTTACTGACACCGTGTACTGTTTGTGTGTACTCACGCCTGGAAATTAGATGCTATCAAATTTGCGCTCACGAGAGGATATGTAGATTTTTTTCGCAACAGCTGATTGTTTCCTCGAAATGATATGACCATTGTCATGTGCGTGCCCGCTTCTCGTAAGCTCTGACTCTCTTCTCGCCATGTCTAATTCTTCTCAACCGATCTTCAATATCAATGAATTTACCACCGACATCAACAAACTTGATCATCGGACGGTTTCCATTGCGACCACTTCGAGCGTAGACAACGCCGGGTCTTGGACGGTGAGGTGACCAACGCGTCCGTCTAGTGAGAACGAATGGTCCAGATTTATACGCTCTTGCTTCTTCCCGTGACCTTCTCTTTTCCTCCTCACCTCGTTCAATGGAAGAGGGCACTACTGGGGACTACGGTGCAGCAGCTCATTAGTACTCGCTTCGCAAATATGTACGCCCGTGGTTACCTCGTGTTCAGCCACAGGTTCCCAGAACAGACGCTGATATCGATCACGAGTACTCTCAAACCCTTGGTCCTCATCTTGCTTGTCGGCCGATTTTGACTCCCTTTCAGATGCTTCCTGCGAGAGTGTACGTGTTTGTGCCAATAACATTTCTTCCATGCCAGCCAAGAACCCGGTCTGAAGTGATTTATTCTGGTAAGCAAGTAGATAGTTAGAACGGGATAGTACACCGGGGAGAAAAAGATGAGGGAAAGTCAGATGGGGTTGAAAACGGTTTGAACCAGAACCAAGGCGATGTAAGGCACCATAGGTGTCTTTCATTTCGCGAATGAATAATAGACTCATCACCATACAAAGCCATTGAGCAGACCACCGGTGGAAAAAGTGTACATACCTCCTAGAGACGGGGACAGTCCGACGCAGCATTAGTCTCGTGAATGAGTCGAATTCCGCGCATGAACGCTTACCTGACAAAAAGTAATCAGCGATCGAGAACAAAACGTGTTTACGATATGTTCAGCGAATAAAAGTTGGTATATAACCATGTGTTTTGTGTCTTCAAGACTAATCGTTGTCGGTCATCATTATGCGACGCAACCACTTGCATCGGAGGCAAATAAAAATTAGTACCAACCTCTTTCCAGTGCTCCTCAAGTCCTTTAAGCCTCAAAATGGCATCGACGCGTTTCAAACTGATTCCGTACGCGCTCGAAAGCCACCGTAAGGTCGAGCCTCTCATGAAACTATGATAAATAGCATTCTTGGTCTTGTCTGATAATGGAGGGCGAGGGCTGAACGAAGGATTCAGGGGAAAGGGCTGCAAAAATGTGTCACTTAAAACAGGGACTGCAAGGGATGCAGCATAAGAGGCTCACGACATCCGTTCCTAACCAGTTTGGGCCTCTTCGCGGGTCTCGATACTTCAATCCTTCGCCGTGAAGCCACGGCTCAGCGACCGGTTTATCAGAGGGGTCTCGGCGGGTTTTCCTCCGATACACTATTGCTTTACTCTCCCCTCCTCCGAGATCGGATTCATTTTGACCGTCAGGTTCTTCACCTTTGTTAGATCGCGAGGAAGAACCAGCTGAAGGGAAGGAGCTGGGCGGACGTGTTGAAAACAATCGATAGCCGTGATACAACCCAACGTGCTGGGATGAGAAAGGACGCAACATGAACAATTTGAGGAGCGCGAAAAGTTTCAATGCTAAAATTCCACGTGACTAGTATATAGGGCAGGTAGAACTCGTCTTGCACGCGAACCTTCATGAATGGAGATTTATTCCATCTGCTGCGGTCCATTGGCGGTCTCCTACCTGTTGGACTTATTAGATGGCCTTCCGATACGCCGGGTTGTGCTATTCAGGCATATCTCATTGACAACATTATACTCAACACGCATCTTCAATTATATCCGCCATCTACAGATTATCAACGCACATTCTGGAAATTCGTCATCACGAAACTCGAGGAGTCTCAAGAGGCACGCTTCTTGATTACCTTATGAACTTTGGCTTACTTCTGTCTATCTCTTGCGTGTGCTTTGCGTGCCACGTCGCGGTGAATTGATCTCGCAGGAAGTCGACGAAATAATCTATAGGCGCTATTTAGATCTTATCTCCAACTCATCCAAGTACTTGGCTTCCATAGACACGACCAGCCGATGACAACTCTAACCATTGCCTTATTTTTAGACGACTGAACACGTCCATCCTTTGCCCGCCATTGCCGTCCTATATAACACAGTGGTGGATGATTCCGACAAATGGCCTACATATTGGTTCGGGCCCGCAGGAATACTATTCGACTACATTGTTGGAATCTCGAACAACTATTGAACGCGGGACAACTGGGTTAAGAACTTGGCCCGCCAGTTATGCGATGGCTCAATACATTATCAAGCGTGCTGGTTTGCATATCCCATCACCATGATTTGTCTGCTTGAACCGCCTCATGAATGACAGCTTAGATCTGGTCCTGCGAAGTGTACTTGAGCTAGGCTCGGGGACAGGCTTTCTGGGGATGATCATAGCAAAGCTGCAACTTGTGGCAATTCGTGCTGGCGGTCATCGTACACCTTCTCTCTGGCTGACAGACGTGGATGCGGACGTATTGCAAAGGTGTCAGAGTAATGTCTCCCTTCCTTGTAGTACGAAATTGATTTTTTCTACTCTCAAATTGGTGACTCAGCATCGAACAGATGGCTTGCAAAGTCATAAATGTATCCACGTTTCATCCTTAGACTGGTCGTTGGCTTTGCAGAAACCACGTGCAGAGCCATTATCTTCATTATTGAAAGAAGCGGACCCAGAGCTTTTGATTGGATGTGACCTTGTGGGTCATCCGTTTCTTTATGTGTGCCGAACACATTTATAAAAACCCGACACAGTTGTACGACCCCAGTATCATTCCTGCCCTTGTTGAAACACTGCATGTGTTTCTAAGTACACCGCTGTCAGAAGATAATTCAGCTCGTGAAGCTTACATAGCATTGGCTGTTCGAAATGAAGCAACGGTCGCAGCGTTCTTGCACGAGGCTGGTACGTGCGCCGTTCTCACCATATGGTACCACATTCTGATGTATCGTAGCCACAGTACTGCATGTGGAAGAGAGGAAGATTTGTACAGACAATTATGAAGGTTTCATCAATAATTTTGAGACCGAAGCCAGAGGCAATGATAAAGAGTGCATTAAATTATTCCGCTTTACATATATTCCAAATGTAGTACAACATATTCCGCAATAACTAAACAACGTTGATGCACTGAATAGAATGCCTCGGTTATCTACGAAGCCGCAATCGAACTGTCCTTCTTGACCATTCCACAAAATCGGCATGTCCAAAACTGATGTGGCATGCCAGTCTCGCCGCATGTCAGGCAAGTCCAACCATCTTGAGGACGCTGGAAAAGGCAAGCTGAGCATTGCAGCGAATCCGGCGCATTGATCAATGTACATCGTAAGCATGCCCATCCCGATGGTTCAGTCAAGTCGTGAATGGGCACTGCCGATGAGGATGATCTGTCGACTGCGACGGTAGATCGCTGAATTGGAAGACTAGGCGGCGGGAGTTTCTCTCGAACCGTGTGTTTTTCAGTTGCTGTTTTACTACTAGTCGCAACGGGACCGTCGTTTCGCGTTTGAATTACGTTCGTCTCGTCATCCATGGTCAGATCAATGACAGGAGCTTTGTTCACGATGCTATCTTTTGCGGCCTTATCTGCCTCTTTGTGGGCATCGGCACTATCAGCGGTGCCACAAGTCGTCTCGTCGCGTGCCCTGCGCTCAGCGGCCTGTGTTGTATTAGTATCACCATGTGCAAGTTGGAGGAATAAACACGGTTACCTCTGCGGCAAGTTCACGAGGGCTCTTTGTTGAGCGAGGCGCTCCACCTAGCCGACCTCCTCCGCTGAGGAGGGAGTTCGACGTCCTTCTTTTCTCCGCAGCCTCGAGTGCTTTCGAACGCGCAATGTGCGGTGGTAAATTGTGCGATATGCCAGCCCCCAACCGACGTCCATCTGAATGGAAACCTTCACCAGCGTAACCTGACCGCTTGAGGGCATCGTATTCATCCTCCAGCTGCGAAAGGAACTTGTAAAATTTGTCATCGTGTGGCCCATGCACATTGTGAGTAAGCTAGGTATGCGATGTCAAGGCATGAATCATGTCCAAACTCAAACTATTACCTCGTGAAGCATAGTCTTTACGATTGAGTCTTCCTCGTAGAAGGTATCTGGTGCCCATGCAGGTCGTAGTCGAAGCAATATTTTCTCTCCCATATTTACGTCTGGCAGGTGATCACTTGGTCAACTGTGACTGATGCGAACTTGAAGTATGCGACGCACTTAAACCTGTCAAGAAGTTACGACGACTGTTTGGAGTATTGGAGGACATAACCCACCTACTAAGCTAGGGTTATCTGGGAAGAACTCAGCCAGCACTGGCAACGTCCAGCTATGCTTTCGCATGATCGGCTTAACAAGAGACGCAATCCGTTGAAGAAGAGGCAAAGCCTTGTCAGATTTAGGCCGATCTTTGAGGTGAGTGAATTCTTTCACGAGCGACATCTTGAGCGTTCACTGGGAGTAACTGGGAGGTGATGAAACTCGGGAACGGTGTTTTTATACCCAGGACGCGTCAGTCATAGTGATCGTAGCTGACGCGTCGGATTCGTCATCACGTGAAGAGGGAGACAATGTTTTGTCATCTACATACTCAAAATCCTACATTCCTAATATCACCGTCTCGGCATGCCACGTCCTCTGCCCCTCAAAGCCCTCTGCGCTGCTCCTGGCGGTGCTCTGGGACCAGGATTTGGCTGAAAACAAGATATGGTCAGACAATGTTTAGAAAATCAAACGGAAACACCCACTTGTTCGCTCTGAGGATTCCTGACAGTCTCATCAACACTCAAGATGAGGCAAGCTGCTTCGGTAGCACTGCTGATGGCATTGACTTTCACAAGGCTAGGTTCCCATACGAACGCATCCATGTTGTTTCGGACACCATCAACGCCGTCAACATCCACACCTATCCAAGTCTCACCCCGTGCATGCCGCATGCGCAACTTGTTCAGAATATCAGTGGAGTCGAGGCCCGCATTGTCCGATATTTGTCGGGGAATGATTTCAAGGGAGCGCGCAAAAGCGATTAATATGAGTTGCATTTTACCCGGGATCGATAGTGCGTGCTTCCGAATATATGCAGAAAGATCCATCTAAAACGCATTATGTGTTATGAAAGGTATTGGTAGACTGTGTGGACGCACCTCAACTGCGCCACCACCTGCAACGACCTCACTGTTGCGGACTGCTCGTTTCACAACCATGATAGCATCGTGTAAGCTCCTCTCCACTTCCTCGATGAACTGTTCAGCCCCTCCTCGCAACAAGAGTGTGCATGTCTTCGCCTTCGGACACTCGACAAAAAGATTATATCTTTCACCACCAACCTGTTTCTCCTCGAAGTGGCCGCACGTCCCAAGATGCTCTTTTGCGATGTCAGAGCATGTTGACTGCACAGAACCACCAACAGCCTGTACAACTCGTCGTAGGTCTTGGGCTGGCACTCTTCCTGCGCAGAATATATCCCGGTCGGCAAACCATTGTGTCGCCAAATCTCCAATGGGCAGTTTGCTGAGGATAACCTTTGCGCCACTTTTCTCGATTGCCTGCAGTTTGCGGAAGATGATCTCCCACTCCGCGTCGACGATGGCTTGGTAGTCGGACACAGCCTCCACACGGACTTCCGCATTATCCTTTTCGGCCTTCAGCTCCAATTCGACGTTTAGGCATAAAATGAGAGGATTTTTGAATGACTTTGGCTGCTGCTCTGCGCCTGCATACGTGAACGTCTTTTTGAAAGAGACTCCTTCGACGAGAATAGAGTCCTGCATGCCTCCACCTGGAATCTTCTTGATTCCGATGAGAGATTCGTCTAGATCTTCGGGATCCAGGCACTGAACGGCGTTAACGACCATTTCGGAGAAAAAGGGCTTTTGTGATTGAATAAGTTTGGACGACATTGAGGTTGATGCGACTTTTAAGAGGAGCGACCGAAATTGCCTGGAATACGAATTAGCAGGAATTTATGCACAAGAAATTTGACATACTGTGAATCAGATTTATCAATCGAGACTTGAATTTCTTTAATACGGTCGATAGCCTGAATGAAATATACATCAGGTATGCGAACTGTGGGTGATGGAAGAAACGTACGAGCTGCGCGGCTTTGCGATAACCTTTGACGATAATATGAGGGCTCACACCTTCTTCAATATAACCCCGAATTTCTTTGAGAAGGTGAGCGGCCAAAAGAACAACGCTTGTAGTCCCGTCGCCGACCTCCGCGTCTTGGGCACGCGCGATGTCGACCAGAGTCCGCGCAGCAGGGTGAACGATGTCTAAGAGTTTGAGAATCGTAGCGCCATCATTCGTAATTTGGGCCTCCCCTCGATCGTTCACAATGAGTTTGTCCATCCCACGGGGACCGAGTGTGCTCGAAAGGGTGTCAGCAATGGCCAAGCAGGCTGCAATATTGGAAAGCAGCTGAGGTTTTCCTTGAGATGAATCAGTCCCCTCCCGAAGGAGAACGACTGTAGGTTGCTGCAGGACGTGTTAAATACAACAATTGCGCATATGAAAATAGCACCGACCATTGGTAGACCGCGTTGCATTTTGTCCGTGGATGTCAGAAATTCCGCTGCTTGACGCGCGTTTTTGGTGAAGGCGTTGGTAAACAAAGCCAAATATACTGCTTGTCATGGTCAGTCATTGCTTTCACCTCTTTTACCTGAGCTGCCGCTGATTAATATGTCTTTGACAGTCTTCAGAGCTTAGATATACGGCAAACACGCAGCTCGAGCACTGTGAGGTCCTTTTCATTCTCCTGTCGAACCAACTGACAAAATTCGTGTGTGTTTCCGATTAGTGCACGCACGATATACTGGGACTGGTGAGTGGAGTAAAAGGCGTCACGGTGTACATTCACTAATTTATTGCAATATCCAGGTCATGCGGACATGACCAAGTAGTATGTGTCGCGTTTCTCAGAGATCCAAACGTAGGCTAATTCTCCGTCAGTGACTGGTTGACTCATCAACACCGGGACACATGCGCGTCCATTGTGGGACATCCTACGCTGACATCGTATCTGGCAATTGCTGATGGGGAAAGTATTGGACGAGTGAAGTTTGAAATGACGGAGGTGTGTGAAGATTTCCCAGTGCCTCGAATCTGGCGTTTGGATTGATTGATTGAACAGCGAATGCTGCAACCATGTGGTCCCCCTCCAGCGAAGGACGAGGACTGAGCGCTGAGCATAGAGTAAGAAGCTGGAAATAGAGCTTGTAGCATTGTTTTTCTCCGAGACAACCGCTGTATTTACGAAATGGGAACAAGGAAGAGCTAAAGGGGAAGTTTCCCACGTGCGCTTACTGGTTTTCGTCGATCAAGTGCCATCACACCCCCGGCGAGACTAAGATGGCCCATGTATGCTTGTCCGCATACCACCACCATCACCGTCGTCGCCAACGACGACCAGCGCAATCCCCCCGCCTTTCCCCGTAACAGTCTAGCCTCGAGTTCGTGAGCTTTGATCACTTTTTGGACACTTTGACCTTAGCGCCACTCGCCACCTCCACCTGAAGCGTGGTGGCCACTTATCGCATTGACTTCCTTGCCACCTTCGCCGACTTCCTCCCTTAAAATCCCTGGAAAGCCATGGCCACCATTTACTCTCCTCCCCCTGTTCCCCTTCGCTCTTCGCTCTGGTTTCCCCCAGAGCTCTCATCTTCATCGTCATCATCGTCCCCAGATACGTCCGATTCCGAACCACATTTCCGTCCACATCGCAATTCCCTATTCACCCTACGAGACAAGCTCTACGATTTCGACAGGTCCGTCATGACAAAACTTCACAAACAGCGCCCGGCCATCGTTAGAAGAGTCACCACGGGGAAACTGGAAGGTGGAAAGCTCAAGAAGAGCACGTCGGCATCTCTCTTGTCCAGTTTCTACCGCAGTCCTTTGGATACTCCCTCTCCAGACATTTATTTGGATGTCATAGACATCTCACCGATGCCCCTTGAGTCCAAGGGTCTGTCCTACGATAGTTGGGCACCGCCGGATCCTGACAATATGCCAATTGGCATCATTGAGGAGAGGAAAATGACTGCAGTACCAGCTACTGTCGTAAACGGTGTTGGGTATGGTCTGCAGCGGACAGAATCAGACGAAGAAGTGGATCTGTCCAAAGGTGGCTATCGAAACTTGCCTTATTTTGCCAGGAGAGGCCACATTGCTCAAGTTCATCCGTATTCGCGCTTAGACGCGCCTTACATGCAAGCGTACAACCGTGTAGGGAGTGACATGTGAGTCTAGATGCATCAACGCTCCCAATGCGCAGGCTTACCGTTTTACCGAGTAGTGAGGAACATATGCATCACCTCCTTCGACGACTCAACAGCAATGGCACACCGTCCTTTCACGATTACGGTTCTGAGCCTCCTTTGACTGTACTCGACCTGGGTTGCGGTCACGGATTTTGGGCTGTGGACGCTGCCGCCGCTTGGCAGTCGGCAGGTACGAAGATCACGGCCTTTGATCTCGTCGATGTTGTCCCCGAAGCGTCCAAGAACGTGGATAACATCACTTGGAGACGGGGTAACTTGTACGTACCGTAGTATCACGCTTTTAATTTTGTACCCGCTTACCAGAAGAAACCAACAGCGTGGCTTATTCCCTTCCTTTTGATGACCACTCGTTCGACCTAGTTCGCCTTGCGGACCTCACACTATGTATTCCCTACTCGCGCTGGGAAACACTCTTAGAGGAAGTCAGGCGCGTCCTTACTCCGGGGGGACGCGTCGAAATCATAGACGATCACTTGTTTTTCCCTTATGTTTCCACCTCGATGAATCCACCACGCAAGTCGCCGCTTGTCGAGCATCTCAACACCTCCACCACCGATGGCAACAGCTTGCCCAGCGCTCAGTCTTCAATCTCGACCTCAGACACATTGGTGGAATGCGAAGGCAACGACGATCAATCAACTCTGGTTGACGACCACGGCAATGCCTGTCACGACGAACAAACATTCCCTGTCATACCTCCAAGTAGGGTGGATATCTGCCACGCTGTGGAACAGACATTCGAATCGATGCTTCATTCATCGGAAATCCATACGCGTCCTCACGACTTTCTCAAGGTCCTTCTGATGCGGGTATTCGGCAGGCAAGGCTGTGCGAGGAAAATTAGATCGTTTCATCTTTCGCTACCTACGCCGTCAAGCGATTCCCCTCAGATGTGCGACAAGCACGGTCGGACGTGGGCGGGGTCAGAAATGGAACGAGTCGAACGCCTCAATGAGGAGAGCTTAGCAGAGGTGCAATCGAAGGGAAAAGTGAATTCGAAGGCCGCCAAATTGTTAGGAATTGTCATTCCGGAACATGACACGGCCGACGCTTCACAACCATGGGAGAGCGACTCATCGCTGTCCTCGTCATCCACACTCCTCTCGCAGTCTTCTGCGAACAGACTGAAGACTCGACCATCACTGCCGCGTTTCACTTCTTCACCGACCATCGTCGCCTCGTCTACTGCTCCGCGATCACAACCGTACCTCCCTGACGGATTGATCTTGCACCCTGATATCTTCGTTCCAATGGGACGCAGAGAGCTCGAAATGACTGTCTGCAAATACATCCACGTGCTCATTGAGTGCAAGGCCGCACTTACGGAATTTGTCGCGTCAAGAGTTGACGAAAGCATTTCAGCGGAGGCTATGTATCTTTGGGAAGATTACCTCGGTGACTACGAGTCGTAAGTTTCCGTTTATTGAATTTTAGAAAGCAAATTGCTGACATCTAGGTTGTAAAAGATTCTCGAGAAGAAGGTTTAACCTCACTGACTCGGCGTTCGACGACGATGACGACGATGGATACTCGACACCACACATCAAGCGCTCCATGTCTGCCAGCACAAGGCATCATGGCGACTCGCACGCGAAACGGCCCGAGTCCTCAGGAGCGTACGTACGCGCTATACGTGTGTACGAAGCGTACAATGTTCTCGATGACGGTCCTCCCACCCCATAGAACTTTTCGCATCTCATTACCTATGACTCTATACTGTCGCACTAATCTCGCTTTCACTTATTAGATCATTCACACTGCTTTAATATCATATCCACAAGTTTCTGTTCATGTCGGCATGTTGTTTATAACAAAATGGATGTAATACTAATAGTGTAACGCATAAATGGACAAATTGTAGAAATATATTAGATGAGAGTCGTTCACATTAAGAATACCGCACACTTTCCATTACTCGACCATCTTGGTTCCAGCTGCTTTAGCTCTTTTCCGTCTGCGTTTAGGTTTGTCAGTCACTCCGTCGTCCGAGTTTGGTGTGCTTGACGGATGTGGGCTTTGCGGCGTAGCCTCCCGTCGAAGAACTGCGGCAGCATTTTGCCTACGTTGCGTCTTCTCGTTCCCACTAAAATCTGTGGCGTCCAAGTCCCTGCCGAAATCTGACGTTCGTCATGCGATTAGAATATCAATCCATTGCTAGGAAGCACTATGAAACACGCACCACCGAATGGGTCCATCGGTCTCTTCCTGCGCCTACTGCCTGCGGTTGCAGCCCCACTGTCGACCGATATGTCAGTTGTATCCGCAGCTTTTCTTTTCCCTTTGCCCTCAATTGAGCTCGTGGCCACAGCCCCTTGATCCAGTTCACCATCCTGGTCTCCGTCGTTGAAAATATCCAGAACACCTTCATCTGTATCGTCACCAGCTTCCCTCAGCTCTTTCTCGTATTGCTGTCGCTCCAACATCTTGCTCGTAATCCGAATCGGAACGGTGGATTTTGAACCAGATGCTTCTTCAACGCAATCCGCCAACGACGCCTGGTGTAAATCAGATGCTGATGCATCTCTCTGCTTTGCCTGGGTAATCGCGTGCTTGATAAAACGACTTGCGGCCGCCTTGTCAATTTCCGATCGCCCTAATGGACAGCGAGTTGAGCGGATAATGGACATTCGAGACAATGCATTTCACTTTTAGCGGGATCCTCTGCTTCCTTAATCTTTTCAAAATACGCCTTCACTCGATTCTGTTCACGGTCAGTGCCCCCCTCATATCACGGTGTTCATGAAACTTACGAGTTCGGCCACTACTTCGTGGGTTTTAGGATCCATGCCTCTTGTTTTCAGGTAGACTAGTGTTTTGATGTATTAAATACAGAAACGTCATAAATAAACCGCTTGCATACTGAATATGAGACTGTTTATGAGGTATGGGAGCAACGTCTGCAACTTTGCTTGTTGCAGGTTGTCGAGTGACAAAAGTGTCTCTGGCAGCGTTTGTGAAACAAGAGGGTCCAATGCTGTTTCAAGACCATCCAGAGATGCAGACAGCGAGTCAACTTTCGCAGATAATTTCTTTTTGCTCGAGGCCATGGTGCAGTAAAACGTGAAATGGTTACGTAAGGTGTGCACACCAGAACAAGACAGTCATCACGAACTCACCTGGTCCCAACTGCATCTCCCCGGTACCTTGCCCTCAACACACAGGCGGAATTGATCGCTAGTATGCAGAGTTCTCAATCCTCTTTGACAAGCCGCCTCACTCCTTTTCCGCATTATCCGTACCCCTACGTTCTCGACTTTGTATCGAACGGCAAACGTGTTCAAGTTGATCATAACACGAATTTTATACGACTTAGGAATTTATGAAGAAATAAAACCGGAGGAAATCTGTCGTTTTTGGGAGCGAGACTGACCGTCGCGGCGGAATCGACCTGTTCATCTTGAACCCTTGCCTTAGGCGCAAAATTTGCAACAGACCTGGGGAGACTCTTCGGTGTATTTCGTTTACTTATACCTCTGAAGGATTCAAGCCCCGCGTTAGCGACAGCCTCAGACTGGTATGGGTGAGCCGAAATTTCACGTAGGATCGCGGACTGCCTGCGTCAGAAGGTTTCCATGTCCTTGTCTTACTGCTGGCTTTGCGTCGAATGTCTATTGAATTCTGAGAATATAACTTTTTATACTTCGACTAGCTTGCAACCCGAGTAATAAGAAATGCGATATTCTTAGTAGAGTTGCATGTTACCGTATAATTTTTGGTGAAAGTGAAGTACTCGCATCAGCCCTTTCGAGCCATGGGAGATTCGTCGCAGCCGTGCAGCAGGTTCAAGGAACTGGAACATCGCCCTAAAACTTGACCAGCTTGACTCCAAGATTGGCACGTGGCGCAAAATGTCATAGGCTCGTCACCAGCACTCCCTTGAATTAATATCAAGGGAGGCTGGTTCCACTCTATCAGAAACGAGTACAGTGAGGTTTTCAAACTCCGCATGTGCCCTATTTGGATGCGTGGGACAACCACAAAATGTTGCAACTTGTGCTAAGCTCGGCGCACACTCCACCAGTACCTCGATGAGACACGTAGAATCCTCCAGGATGGCATTTGCTTGTGTCTGGTGGTGTCAGTACCACGTAGAGCCTGTGTTTGGCGCGGAAACTTGGGTTGGTTTGAGAAGCAATGTTCATCTCATTTCACACTCGATTCAAGCCCCGAAATCTCCCAAAAACTTTTAATTCATGACAATCGATTGCAATTGAAGCTCTCGGAGGGTTTTCATTGAGAGATATGCGTGAAGAGTGTGCCAAACTTGTGATGTTGAAGGCTTCGCGTGTCCAAATAGGGCACATGCGGAGTTTGAAAACCTCACTGTACTCGTTTCTGATAGAGTGGTACCAGCCCCCTTTGATGTCAATCCGAGCTCACACTCTCCTCCTTCCTCCGCACTCTCTGCTCGGATTAGACATCTACGGGGGCTGGTTACGAGCCTAGAAATGTCACTGTGACGGTACCGTGTAAACTCAGACCTCAGACTTTCTAAAAGGCATGCATGGCCGAGGAAACCGCCAATAGTCTGGGATCTCATTCAACCATGAGCGCTGACAACGCTGGCGCGAACACGCAGGTCGACAACGACGACGCCAAATCCACCAGTCAGGCTAGAGGTGACCCGCTTTTCTTTGCCAGTTCCGATGATGAGCCAGACGATGTCATCGCTCTAAATGTCCCTGTGATACCAAAATCTGACCCTTCGGATTTCACGGACGAGCTCGATGATATTCTTATGGACGATGACTTCGAAGGAGGGCCAGATACATCAGAACCTTCGAGTCCTGACCCGCTGCACCTTGATACCAGAGTAACGACTCCAACTACTTCTGCAATCAACCTTATCGACGACAATACTAGCTCTTCTCATCGTGTACCCCTTGAACGGCCTATCTCGCCCACCGTTCTTCCTCCTTCGAAAAAACGCCGTCTCTCGTCCGAAAAGCAAGGGTCGGCCAACATCATGTCGCATGAGGGACTTTATCTGGGCTCTTTTCTTGTGAGCAATGCGTGGAGCACTGTCCGTGGATCAGGCTACGTCAAGGTTGGAGAATCTATAGGCGTTGAGCGGGAGACTCCCGAGGAAGCTGGGGTGAAAAAAGGCTTCATAAATGATTCGCAGAGTAAACGGCAGAGCAAGAAGGATGCCAAAGGCAAAGGCAAGCAACAAACACTGAATGCGATGTTTAGCAAAGGACCAAAGTCTGCAGCCAAGAAGAAGGCCAAGATCGACACGATCGTCAGATTAACGAACAGCCGAGGATTCGGTAGGCATTCCTTTCCGTATGTAGTTTCCATATTAATTGTGGCTTCAGAATTCGGGAGACTTCCTCAGGATGTATCATCCTGGGTTGCCAAGTTACTTGACATAGGTCCGTTTCTTTTTTCCTGTTTTTGTGATGCACTAACACATACGACTAAAGGCATTATTGATTTTCGCGGGAGCACAATGGTAGATTGTCCAACTACCCTACACACCGGAGGAGATCTTCTCGTGTCACTCTCAATCTATATCCTTCCATTGGCATTTAAGCCGATAGCAATGAACCTTGAAGAAGACTCCGATTCTCTGCCCACAAAGCTCATGATCAACGAGGGCCAAGAGACGCAGGATGAACAACTGTTGCGCGAACGCAAGTCATCGCTCTTGAAAATGTTCAGCGCAATCGATCTCAAGGCGGAGTCTCATACCGACCCTCTTCAACGCAACCAGGACTTCGAAATGAAGCTGGACAAACGTGCCGTCAACAGAGCTAAAAGCCTTCCAAGGACAGAAATTGTCGGTGACGGGGAAGAAGTTGTAATCGAAGCGGCTGATGACGAGGAATTGTCTGACAACGAAATAAATGTTATCTACAAGAAGTGAGTTCGGCGGCAGTAATAGGTCACATTGTTGAGATCGTTTTCAGAGCCCAAGTCCATGACCTCACGATGGGTGAAATGGAACCGGCTGATTCATTTGCCTTGACTCTACGCCCATACCAAAAGCAAGCACTTCTGTGAGTAATGTTTTATTATTCAATGTGGATCCTAACTTATCGTCTGCAGTTGGATGCATTCGCGCGAGACCGGCCGGAATGCAGCCCGGGAGTCTACAACCATGCAACCTCTATGGGATCAGTTAGTCGTCACTTATCTGCTTAGATCCGTGAGTCATGAACTCGATAAATAGGTACAACTTCCCGTCTGAGCCTCACAACGGAGTCATCGATTTGACTGCAGAGGAACGCCCTTTCTATTTCAATTCTTATTCGGGGGAGTTGAGCCTAGAGTTTCCCCGAGCAGAAATTAAATGCTGCGGAGGTATTCTCGCGTTGGTCTCTCTATTTTAGTCCATTTTCACAATCACTTACCGTTATGTCAGTGACGGTGAATATTCATGATTTTTTCGTAAGTACACTTTTCTGATGCCGAACTGGCATTTCCAATGCGACAGAGAGTAAGTCTTACCTGCCTTCATAAAACTTTCCATTCTGACTAACTTGTTACTAGTGGGCATGGGTAAGACGATCATGGTGTCAGCCCTCATACAGACAAATCGCTGCACCATTGCAGAGAGTATTCAACCCGGTGATTCAACTCGTTTGGCGCGGCCGAGGCAACTCAGGTTGGACGCCGCTTTCAAACCCGACGTTAAGGCACCTCCAGCGATCTCAAGAGTACATGCGACTCTGATTGTCGCGCCGACATCTTTGTTGGAGCAATGGTCAAGCGAACTACGACGTTCGAGCGCCAATGACTCTATAAAGATCATGGTTTGGCACGGCCAAAACCGATCCGATCTCGAAGCCGCTCTTGAAGGCGACAAACCTGTTGACGTTGTAATAACTTCATATGGCGTGTTGTATTCGGAGCATACAAAAGCCGAGAAGACCGCAAATAGTTTCTCTCCAATTTTTGAAAGTAAGTTATTATTGCTCGGAATTTACGGTTAAGCGACCTACTAACTAACTGTACTAGTTGAGTGGTATCGCGTTGTTTTGGATGAGGCACACAATATCAAATCTCGCGCGAGCAAAACCGCAAAGGCCGTTTTTGCATTACGTGGTGCGAGACGTTGGGCACTCACTGGTTAGCTTTGTGAATATTATAACATCAGGTAGTGTTAACCGTTCCCAGGTACCCCGATTGTCAACCGACTGGAAGACCTGTACTCGTTACTGTGAGAAGCATATCCAAAGCATCTTTGCCTAAATATCTGATCAATTTTACAGCAAATTTCTTGACTTCAAGCCTTGGTCTAATTACTCTTTCTTCCGATCCTTCATAACCCTACCTTTCGTATCGCGTGATCCAAAGGCAATTGAAATAGTTCAAGTGATATTGGAAAGCGTATTACTGCGACGGGAGAAGAATATGCGAGATGCCGATGGCAAAAAGATCGTTGACCTTCCGGCTAAGCAGGTGTGTTGGGAGGATCTCACCAGCTCCCTAACATTTAATGTCGTTTTCGTCATAGGTTGAAGTGCAATATCTAAACTTCTCGCCTCTGGAAAGGAAGATTTACGACTCACTTTACACGGATGCCAAGCACAAGTTTGACACACTGAATGCAAAGGGCATGATTGGGAAGAACTACACACACATACTGGCAATGCTCATGAGGTACGTCAAGAAAGTCTTTAAATCAAGTTCCTGATGACAAGTCGTTGCATTTGCCAACGTAGGCTTCGCCGTGCGGTCTTGCATCCTAGCCTTGTTCTCTCCCACAACACAGAGGTACCGGACAGTAGTAACGGCAGCAAACTCGACATTGAGAAATTGATGGAATCATTCTCGAATGGTGCCGACCATGCCTCAAACGAGAATTATGCTCAAGGTATTTTGCAAGGTCTGGGTAGCCAAGCTGAAGAGGAGTGTCCGATATGCTTTGACGTGATGGACTGCCCGATGCTTATTCCTGGGTGCATGCATCGGTGGTAGGTTTTATTTGTCTCAATTGCAGGGCTTGCAGCATTTCACTCCGATGACAGCTGTAAAGACTGTATTTTGGCATTCCTGCTATCTTGTCAGGAAAAGTCAGAACCAGGGCACTGCCCGGTCTGTCGTCACAGCCCAGTTATGGTCAGAACAACATTGTGACGCTTGTTTTCCCTTTTCTGACCCTCAAAAAAAGCAAAGCGATCTCATTGAAGTGGTGAAGCAGAAATATTTAGCTGATGAGAGCTCGCCTACCGGAATATCCTCTACTTTGAACCCTGGTATTGTTTTGCGCAGGAATGACTTCAATAGTTCAACAAAATTGAACGCTCTGGTTGATAATCTGCGTATGTCACGGCTTATCTTCATTCACCTTTGACTGAAATGCGACCTTCTGCAGGACGACTGCGCGATCAAGACCCGTGTTTCAGGGTTGTAATATTTTCGCAGTTCACGAGCTTTCTAGACCTCATCGAGGTGATCCTTCAACGAGAGAACCTACCTTGGTTGCGGTTCGATGGATCAATGGATGTTAAGAAAAAGCACTCAGCAATTGAACAGTTTAACTCACCCTCACGAGAACCCAAAATTCTGATATTGAGTTTAAAAGCTGGCGGCGTCGGGTTGAATGTGCGCCCATTGTTACGCCTGCCTAGACCTAGACTGATCTTACTCCTCCTAGCTTACCACTGCAAACCACGTATTCATGGTGAGTTTCTCTTTCTTCATAATTCCAGCCTGCTAGTACGAATAACGTGGTGTCAAGATGGATTGCTGGTGGAACGCTGCGATCGAAAACCAGGGTGTGTCACGTCGAATCTAACCGGTCCTCGATCACTTACGCCGAGTGCAGCAATCGACAGAGTCCACAGGATCGGACAAGAAAAGACAGTCTACGTTAAGCATCTCATCGCAAGTTTCAAATTGTTCACCCACAAATTATCTTACCGATGCCGTGGTCAGGTATCAGATACAATTGAAGGTCGTATCCTTCAAATCCAGAAACGGAAAACTGCAATAGTGAAGGAAGCATTCAAGGGACAAACAGGCGCCGATCCTGACAGCCTCGAGAATTTGAAAATTATGTTTGGAGATTTGTAGTTCCTGAGGCCTGATGGTGTGGTCCGTTACCGCAACCGTGAGCTTTCTTTTCTCCGATCAGTTTCCACGCGTTCCGCGGGATTTATATCGGATTAGACAGATGATCGTCTCAATTATACTCATAGAACTCTGTCGAACAACGATGTTCGCAATGCTTGATGCACTTCCACGTTACTGTGCCGCAAACTGAGGTGTGGCGGCATTGGCTCTTGGCTTGATTCATTGCGCCTAATAGGTCCTTTTATACCGTTTCTACTATGATGGTTGGTTGTCACGCACTCGTTCGAGAAGCCTCTGCGCCGTTCCAGTCAACTTGCACCGATCGTGACTAATTTGTGATGATCAGTGCAACCGTTGACCATTGATGTGAATGATGTGTGCGCAGATCCGCTTCACTTTACCTTGCCTTTTATTTTCCTTACGGTACTTCAGGCTCATAATGATATCATTCAACCCCGCCAGTGGAAGGTTAACGTGAGGCTAAGGCAATTGCGCAAATGAAGAAAACCGCAATGTGACATGAACTGTCACGGTCGATCTCTGATACGAATGCCATGATGCAAGCTGGCTCTTCTAAACTTGAAATTGCAGGTTGTCATTGCCGACCAGGGGACTGCTCGCTAATTGATTTCGACTCGGTGCTTCGATCCAGCGCTCTATGTGCCTCAGGTGGGAACTCGCACCGGGCGCAATATAATTAGAAGCTACGAAACGTCTTTAAACGGGTCGTTCTGAAGTTCGCAACAGTTTCGAATTCTGTATCAACCCTCGACGGGCATCCACCTTTATTTTCCTTCACGTTTATGTCATTTTCAACCCCAACCAATATTAGTCCGATACCTACTCACCATGAGCTGGTTGAAGAGTTTAGCCAATACCAAATGGCCAAGGTATTTAACATCCTAAATAATCAATGCACGTTATCCATACTGATCAATTCCACATCGCCCTCTAGTATTTGGCAGGCAAGTGTACTTGTACGAACTGTCATGATCCGGCGACTTTTTAACCAAACGCTTCAGTCGCCTGCTGTGCAGTTCTTGTAATGTCCTCCAATTAAACGACCTGTACTTGTGCGTTAACCGTATGATGACTAATTAGGTGTGGGACTACATCTGCACTTTCTCGGATGAGGTTCGATGCCCGTCGGAGACTTCGTGAAATTTGCTGAAAGTTAGAACTACTGGGACTCATATGGCCAAGTCGCTGGAGCGTGGCCAAAATTTTATTCTTTTTAAACCGATATCTCGTGTTTGGACAGTCCACCGCTATGGTACTTGGTGAGCCTTTCGTTCACAAACGATACGCAGTCCATTAATCGTACCACTCCTTGTATGTCACATATCAGCTGAAATCGCCTTCCGAAAGCCAAGCGTATGTGCACCCGTCCTCGCGCCATTTCGCCATTTTGACATTCTTTCTAGTTGCAGTTCTGTACTAGCATAATTCAAGTGGCCGGTTGTAAGCAAGAGACAAGGAAAGGTGTATTTTGTTCGCTCATTGGCCCGTACAGACCTTTCTGTGACAGGATTCACAATCGCCGATCGTAAGCAATTGAACTTTCACTTGGGCAGATTTCCGTTCAACTCATTCCTCAGTCGTCTTGATGCTGAGGACGTGGGCAATTTGGGAACGAAATGCAACCGTCACGGCCTTGCTTGTCACCGTGTTTTTCGTATGTTACATTTCGCATGGGGTGACACATAAAACTAATTTACAGACAGTCTTTCCTTGGCGCCGATATTTTTTTCACTCACCAATACGTAGCGGGTGCAATGCGTGAGCGACCAATTAAATTGTTGTTTATCTCACATCCTGTAAATCCCCCCCTCCAGCATTGCATGTCTTTTCCAACAGCGGATGCACGATCGTTTTTCACAACCGACGCCTCTTCTATACTTTTCTTACGAAAATGTTGACCCAGTTATGTTCGTGGTCATCTTTCATGTCCCCTTCTACAATCCTAATGCAAATTGGTGCAAGTGCTCGTTGGCTTACTTGCCCTCAAGGTTCGCCAGCACTGTGAGTCTGACAGCTACCGAGACGCGTAACCCACCAATAATTATCTTCGTAGTTCGCAAACATCACACTCCATGGCTATGGAAAGTGTATGAAGATGGTGTGTTGTTAGTTTCATTCACGCGTTTCAGCATCCCTGAGAGAGCACGTCCCAGGAATATTTGGATTTATCATTATTTTAAGTTAGTCGAGCTTTCGCGTGCCGTGTCTGAAACTTACATGGCATGCTAGTGACGACGATTGTCAATGCCATTTTATTGGGTTTTGCTTCGGTGCACATCTCGTTACCATGATAGGAAGGCAAACATGAACTAATGCTATCTCAGAACACCCTTCATTTGTCTCTCGTTATGTATGAAATTTTGACCATTATTCATTTGATCATGAAACCTGACTGTACACCTTACAGATTTCAGCGCACAGTATACAGCGTGCTTAGCACTCGCGTGATATTTGGGATTAAAGGCGCCTACCATGACGCACCTGGAAAGGAGTCCACAAGTACTTCTGCAGGCGTACTCTCCACATACGTTGCGCCACCTCTTCTTACCCAATTGTCGGAAGAGTGGTCTGCCCGACCAAATAGTTCAGTATCTGAAATAGCCGATGAAGATTTCTTGGACAGGGACAGGACGACGCGCCGATCATTTGTTGATATTTCGGATTTGCCTGTGCACCGCGAAAGGATCTCTTACTTCTAATGCTTGCACCCCCTCCTCTCCCCCACCACTCACTATCGAAGACCGATGGACACCTGCAGCGCCTTGTTGTTTGTTTTAATCTGACGCAATGTCCCCACAAATCATTTGTCCCCGTTACCGTAAGGTAGAAGGTCCTCCACAGCCTGAATTCAAGTTGTTGCGGAGAATGTTTTGTCAGCGAGCAGCTCCCGTATGAGTTACTTTCATGAAGAAAATTTGACCGTCGCTGAAGAAAACATTGTCTGTCACTAATGGGTCCTTTTCTGCCATTTCTACCATGATGGTTGTCACGCAGACTGTTCGTGAAGTCTTCGCGCCGAAATGCACGCCCACACAGTACAGCTGCAGTCGAGTTCCTTATCGAGAAACTCAGGAACGTGACGGATTACCATTTGCGATGATCGTATGAGTTGCATCAACGATGTGTGTGTAGATTCGCTTCATGATCACTCGGCCTTATCTTTATTTTAATTTATATGGCACGTCAGGCTCATTGTGATTGCAATTAACCGTGCCAAGTGGTAGTTTGGCATTGATGTTAGGCAAAGCAAGGACTTTCAGCAATCGCAAAAGTGGCACGGAGGATAGAACCTGTCACACTCAATCTCTCACCGCCATTGGAAGATTGGAGACGGATGCCCTGAAGCAAGCCGGTTCTTCTAAACTTGAATTGCAGGTTGTCATTGTCGACCAGGGACTGATCGCTAACAGATCTCCCGAGCTTCTTCGGTCTATGTAAAATCCCATCGCTCGCAATATAATTAGAAGCTTCGCCGAGTCGAAATGTCTTTAAACGGGTCATTCTGTAGCTCGCAACCGTTTCGATTGCTGTACTACCCCTCGGCGGGCATCCACCTTTATTTTCCTTCACATTCTTTTACAGTTTATGTCATTTTCAAGTCCAACCACAACCAGTCTGACACCTACTCGTCATGAGCTGGTCGAGGACTTTAGCCAATACCAAATGGCCAAGGTATTTAGCATGGTGCATAATAAATGCTCGTTATCCACACTGATCAATTCCACACCGCCTCTAGTATTTGACAGGCAAGTGTATTCGTCTGAATTGTCATGACCCGGCCACCTTTTAACCAAACAAATCAGTCGCCTGCTGTGCAGTTCTCGTAATGTCATCGTTTTATGATAAACAACTTACACTAGCGTTAAAAATATGGTGATTAGGTGTGGGACTACCTTTCCACTTTCTCGAATGAGGTTCGATCCCCATGTGTATGGCTTCATTTATGAAATTTACCGAAATGTGCAATTACTAGGTGGAATTTATATGGCCAAGTCGCTGGAGCGTGGCCAAATTTTTATTCTTTTTAAACCGATATCTCGTATTTGCGGAATCTACCTCTGTGGTACTTGGTGCGTAGCCCTTCGTTCACAAACGATACGCAGATGATTAAACCATGACACTCCTCGTATTAGTTGAGATCGCCTTCCGAAAGCCTAGCGTATGTGTAACCGTCCCACACCCATTTTGCAATTTTGACATCCTGTCTAGTTGCAGTTCTGTCATACTACGACTCAAGTGGCCAGTTGTAAGCAAGGACACCAAGGAAACTACATACAGATGCCTCATTTGACACCCCACAGACCTATCTCTGTCGGGATTTACTATCGCTGGTCGTGAGTAGTTGGAATTTTACTTTGACATATTTGCATACAACTGAATCCACAGTCGTCTTGATGCTGAGGACATGGGCAATTTGGGAACGAAATCCAATTGTCACGGCTGTGCTTGTTGCAGTGTTTTTCGTCTGTTGCCTTTTCCATGCTGTAGCAACGTGGGCTGATTTAAACACAGACCTTCCAAGGCGCCGATATGTTTTTCACTCACCAATACATTGCGGGTTCTACGCGTGAGTGACCCTTTGATTTGTTCTTTCCTTATATCCTGATGGTAACTTCCCAGCACTGCATGTCTTCTCCAACAGTGGATGCACAATAATATTTCAAAACCGACTCATCTTCTTTGGATTTCTTTCCAATGTGCTGACCCAGTCATGTTCGTGGTTGTTTCACACCCCTTCCTCCCTTCCTAATGGAAAATGACACCAGTGCTCGTGGGTTTACTTGTCCTCAAGGCTCGACAGTATTGTGAGTTGGTAGTTGCTGAATCGCGTAACGCATTTATAATTATTTTCGTAGTTCGCAATCATCACACTCCATGGCTGTGGAGAGTGTATGAAGATGGTTTGTTGTTGGCTGCATTCTCTCGTTTCGGCATTACTGAGAGAGCACGTCATAGGAATATTTGGATTTTTTGTTATTTTAGGTTAATCGGGATTTTGCGTGCGTTTCTGAAACTGACCTGACACACCAGTGACGACAATGGTCAATGCCCTTTTGGTGCTTTTCGCTCCGGTGTGTATCTGTTTACCATCGTACGAAAGCAAACAAGGATTAATGTCGTCTCAGGACGCACTCCATGCGTCTCTCATCATGTACTAATTCTTCGTTAATTCATTTGATCATGAGACCTGACTGTACACCTTACAGATTCCAGCGCACAATATACAGCGTGCTCAGCACTCGCGTGATATTTGGGATTAAAGGCGCCTACCATGACGCACCTGGAAAGGAGTCCACAAGTACTTCTGCAGGCGTACTCTCCACATACGTCGCACCTCCTCTTCTTACCCAATTGTCGGAAGAGTGGTCCGCTCGACCAAATAGCTCATTATCTGAACTAGCTGATGAAGATTTCTTGGACAGGGACAGGACGACGCGCCGATCATTTGTTGATATTTCGGATTTGCCTGTGCACCGCGAAAGGATCTCTTACATCTAATTCTATCAACCCCGTCTCCCCCGCCGTTTACTTTCGAAAAACAATGGACCCCCCCAACATTGTGTTATTTGTTGTAATCTGATGCAATGACCCCAAACTAACACTCATCTGTCGTAGAGTAGCATACTATTGGATATTATTGTCACATTCATGTGGAAAATTGTCCTTCATTGACCGTTGCTGATACAAAACATCTGATGAGAGTGGGATTCGAACCCACGCCACAATGTGACCAGATCCTTAGTCTGGCGCCTTAGACCGCTCGGCCATCTCACCTGTATGTGGTATAGCTTTGAAGTATTTACAAAAGGTAGAGATAACGCATGACAGCCAGGAAGATTGCGAAAGGTGGGTACATTTGACATGATGTGGTGGAGAGCGCATGTTCGAACCCATTGCCTGCCAAAATGAAGTACTGAGAACTTAGAAACACAGAATTTTATTTCCCAATCATTACCATCTTGTAAAACGATATATGTACAGAGAAAACCAGAAAAGACAGCAATGCCACTATGTTACACGCGACCTCGACAAGAAGATTCGTGACGATACTCATACAATTGGCTCCCCAATGGCAAAGTGGACATGATCCCCTTCTCCAAGAGTAAGGCGAACAGGCAAGCGAGGGTCAATGCGGACAGGCGCCGAACTACCAACATAGAAGTCGCCTCTTTGGAAGTTTCTGGTGATAGCAGCTGCTTCTTCTTCAGTCAGGTTGCGTGGGCGTTTGTTTGAACGGAAGGCCGAGGTCGAGGACCCTGATGCATAGTCATAGTAGTACTGCGCCGGTACAGCAGGCATCTGGGAAAATGTTGTTGGGGCCATGTATGTGGGTGCCGCTTATTGAGCAGGAAGTAAGATGAACGTGTATCGCTGCACAAAGATGGAACATCGTACCAGACGCTGGAGGTTGACCGGTATTTTCGCCCGTAGTCTCGGGATCAGGATATGCGCAGGTAGCACCTAAACCGCGTTTGAGGCAAGACTGCAAGTTCCACCCTGCATAAGTTTTCGCCGACAAAAATATGACTTTGATCACACCTGGCATGGTAGCACCTACAACAACTCAGTGAAAAAATTGGAGGATATAACAAAATAGACCCACTTCACTGCACCGAGTCTTTCCAGCATGGCAAGCGGTGCAAGCCCTGCGGACTAATAAAAAAGTGCTAGGATGAGCTATTGGCATTGCGTAAAAATTGAGAACGACGGACTCCTTGGAATGGGGGACGAGCGGCGTGGCTTGGAGCGTCCAGCGTCAGTACCGGGGGGAGGTTGTTGTTGTTGTAGTTGCTGCTGTTGAACTTGAGGATCGTATTGCTGAAGATGAGAAGTGTCGATAGCTGGCTGGGTACCGGAATCATGCACCGGGGTAGATCCCTCGCTGAGGGCCGACATATTCTGGCGGAGCGGGTGGTTACGGTTGGGGTCCGTTCAACGCGGGCGGTTGCCTTTAAATGCACGGGCCACCCGGTATTGCCATCTATTTGTTCCCACCTTAGATCCGATGTATCCGGCGAGATCGCACGGCTCACGGCACTACAGATATGGCACTGTCCCTGCTCATCTCGTTCCCCGGCCGACCTCGCCGACCTCGCCGCCTTCCATCCCTCTACCCCGGCCCAGCCGACAGCGATTCCTTGTAGGCCTTCCAAAGTCTTCCAACGTCCCGGCCAGTTACATTGCTGAATATATCGTCGCTGTATTTGTTGTCTTTTACAGTCTCATTCAGCTTCTGCACTATCCCCTCCCCATATCGTTCTTCGATCCATTTGAAGAAGTACGCAGTTGTTTCGTACCCTGCGTCCCATCTGTCCCCTCCCTTGCGCCAGTGTGGAGGGTCAAGGCCTGCCTTTAACCGAACGAAGTCTGCAAAATCATTCATCGTCAGTCAATGTGCAACGCCTCTCTAAACGGGGTCTTTCCTGCAATACCCTCAATAAATCCACCAGGGCAACTGCCCTTTCCATCGTATTGGTAGCAATGCACCATCTCGTGGTATATGACCCCCAGAATCTCATCTTTAGCTCGTGCTTGTGAGTTTTGAATATGTCGCGTGGAGAAGTGTATCTCCTTGTGATCATTGTCCAGGTCGCTACCTTTCGTGTATGCGACGCCATCCATGTCATCGAGATATAGAGTTATGGATCTCACACTTATAATAAACCTCTCATCAGCACTGTTCTTCATGCTACCCGGCATACATATGCTCACTTCCGGGGAACATTCTGTTTCGTGTACAACGTCTTGCACACAGTGGTCACTGCGTCACGAAGTGCATTTGTCGGATGGACTTCATCGAAGAAAATAGTAGATCCTTTCGAGCTCAAGTCATTGATGAAAATGCGAAGTTTGGGGATAGGCCAGTCTGGTGCTGGCAAGGGAACTTGTGGTGGCGGCATGAAAGATGCTGAGCTAAATATAATTAGCTGTGGGTGTCACGGTGAACCTTTGTTAGTCGTACATAAATTTAATCGATAGCGATAGCGATGCCGAACAAATGCAGAATTCCGTACACAACATTTCGAATTATCCCAACTCCTCTTCGAGTTCTCTTGTCAGAAAATCGTCTTCATCGTCACCGTCCTCGCTGTCGTCTTCGTCCTCATCCTCTCCAGCCTTATCTTGATCCTGAACGGTTGGTGTGGAAGCCCTTTGTTCTTGTGTTCCTTTTTCGCGGGCTGAAGAGATATCACTAATGGATATGCCTTCTTTTAACTTCGATAAACCGCTTCTCTCGGCCGCCATTTTCTTCCGCTTAGCCAGTGGGGATCTGAGAATATCTTCATCATCAAGGTGGGACGATCGATTTTCCGAAGGAGTAAGACTGCGTAAGCGTTTGCGAGTTCGGCTCGTCCTACCATCATGCAGGCGTCAGTGACGCGGAGAGGACGGAAAGCCGTTGCAAACCTTACCCAGGTACGTTGAAGGCGACGCTGTCACCCATCCCGTCGTCTTCTGATGCATTCCCACTTGTCCTTCCACTTTCGCTGCTTCGCTCTTCTTCTTCATCGCTCTCCATCATGGCGGCTTCGACTTCGTCATGAATTCGTTGCCAGTCCACTTCCCCAGGGTCAAATCCATCACTGGCAATCTCTTCATTCTCAGCCTGTGGTGTGGGGTCATCTCTTACCGTCTCAAGAATTTCCACGTCTTCGTCATCCACTGGGCCTTCAGGATCAGTGTCGGTAGAAATGTTGGTTGGGTCTGATGGTGGGCTAACAGCTAGTGCTGTTTGAGGATTGACTGATGTTGGCTCATCCAACAAATAGACACGTTCATCTTGACGCTCCCATTTCGCGAGCGAATCCGTGAACCAAGTCAACCAAACAACGAAAACCCCTCCTTGTTTCTGCGCCATGTCCACTTTTTGCGTGCCGCGCTGTTAAGATATGAGCAGAAACAATTGCATGGCTGTATTAAATCGAACCTTAGACGCGACGACATGTGTTGTGTCTGGAGACAGATCTTTCTGACAATTCGCTCCAAATGCTCGAGCCATGCGCCATATTTCAGTGTCCTCGTGTTTCATCTTCGTATTGGTGGGGATCACTCCGGAAAATACTACGTTGATGCCTGCAAAGGTATTCATGCGCAGTTGAGGAATGATGACCTTTTGGATATTTAAGTCATGAAAACGTTGTAAATCAGATGTGTTATCTTACTCGAACATCATACGCGTGCTCAGGTGGAGGGGATTTTCGTGATAAATATTCCTTCTTTCGCTTACGACTGCTATCCTCAGGAACCCGAGCATCGTAGGCATCGAAGAACTTCTTGTGTATGTCTTCGAGTAACTAAAATGGATTATTGCACCAATAATAGGTCGCTGTATGCATGCCTTCTTACCTTGCCAACACGAATAAGCTCCACATCGTCGTTCCTCAGCAGCGCTTTACTGGTGGGTTTGACGTTCATTAGATGAACAGGAGGACTTTCGGGGTTGCTGGCGGCAATCGGGGGTTGACTTTCGACCATTTCGTCCACTGGATGACCAACGCTTTCGAGAAGTTCCTCTTGCTTCCTCGCTAAAGGTCGTTCTTCAACCTGAGCCTCGAGAGCCAAGGTGTTTTGAGTTATGAGCTCATTCTTTGCTACGTCACTGATGCGGGGGTCACTATCTTCTTGTTCTGGAGGTATCAAATCTGATGAATCTTGGGCTGTGGACGGTTCGCTCGGTACCGCTGTGTCTTGTGGATTTAGGCTGTCTAATACCGCACCTATCGGCGAGATGGGTCGGGACGGTACGTTGGTAGCGTGCAAAGGATCAACTTTTGGTAGGAAAGTAGAGTTTATGTCTCCAATGCCGACGAAAAAGTCGTCTGAGATGTTGTTAGCAGTGCTTCAATGCATTTTGTTCAGACTCACATGGTATTACCTTGACAAGATTTGGGCTCCATTCCCACACATCCGCTCGGTCGTCGATAATGACCACCATAGACGTATCGCAAGGGAAAAGTCTTCGCAAACTCTTCTGAGTCAAACCTCAAATTTTTTTCGTGATTTATCGGTAGTTGTAAGGAAATGGATAGGTAAACTCACTGCCACTCTCGTCCCGACTGAGAATTCGCCCACCAAATATTCGGCCGCCAGGATCGATAGCGGCACAAACCTCCTCAGCGTACGCACGTGTGCCCATGGTATAAACATGCATCTCATATGTCTTCGCAACGATAGCGAGAAATTCTTGCCATCCGGGACTGACCCATTGTTTGAATGAGGAAGGTTTGGAACACGAGGGACTCACCGAGGCTTGACATAGTATAGGCAGCCATCCATTTCAATAGCTTTGTCCTTCCCTTTGCTTCTCCATGGAATTCTAAATCCACCGGAAGCAAATACATCGGGGGCGAGTCGAAACTTCTTGACATCTTTCAACGCCTCCCAGTTAGCGTTCACATCATCCTCGTCAATATCGCTATCGTCACTGCTATCGTCACTGTCGTCATCACCTCCACCCACTGCTCCATTTTGCTTTCGCTTCTTGGCAGCTTGTCTCTCTTCCCAAGCTTCCCCTTCGGCAATCCACTCACCAACCGTTGGATCTACAGTGGCGTGCACAATGGTTTGATCCAAGTCAACAATGAGAGATAGTTTCCGAGCTCGAAGCAGGTGTGTTGCAGTTTCTCGCTCTATGCGCTGCGCTTCCTCGAGAGAAACTGTTGGTCCAGAGGCGGAATGTGTCATTTGAATGGTGGCACGCGACGATTCGGGTCGTCCTGTGTAGTCAAAGCTATCGTCGATGTCAAAAGAACGCAGTGGTAGCACATAATAAATAACTTGCTGCTCCATGTCCATCCCGCACAGTGCACACAATCCGTTGACTTGAACACCATGTTTACACGGTTCAACAATCAGGACAGCAGGTTTATCTTGTGCCTTTTGTTTTGTAATCATTTCGCCAACCTTTACCTTCCAAGATTGAATTTGGCCATCGAACGTCGCGTCCCATGATCCGAAGCGCGTTTCGGATGCTTCGGGGTTATTGGGTGGTATGTGCAGAAATGAGTAGTTCAAAAGTCGACTTCCAGCACGGATATCGTCGCCAGCACGAGTAGAAAGTGACAGAATCTTGAATGGGAATGGTAAAGTATCCGGGAAGTGAATATCGGTCGGCGTTGTCATTTCCCATATAGATTGGATCGAGAGAAAACAACCCGTAAGCCGTTGCGTCACTCAGACAGATACAGCTTTCCCACGGTTTACACAACAAAATGGATTACAGTACTGTGAGGATATTATAGTATACACAAACTAGCGTAAAGAATCGTGATAGAACGAAGTCATCCAATAGAACTGCATGTATTGCTCCTCTTCCGCGCGCCATGAAAGATGTGGACTGGTGTAAGATGAGCAGGTAATGAAAGATGCCGGGATTGGGTCCGTCCAAAGCTGAATGCGTCACAGACAGGGGATAAGTCGTTTCGCCATTTCGTAGGCAATGCTTTGTCTAGTGAGACTTCCGGGGTGTGGAGCTCATTTGTTGGCGGACCGACCACTGTCAAATCCAAAGAGTTGTCCAGGCTCTCTGGATCGTCTCGCGTTTGGAAAGCTTTCGCCGACTTGGAGAATCTGCTCGGCGGTCTCGTCGAGAGTGATATTTCCGAGAGTCTCTGTTTCGAACCACGAAATCGCAACTTGCTCCACAGGTATAATCCGAGTATAATCAAAATTGTGACGACAGTGATTACTGCGCCAGAAATAATGCCAATGTTTGAGCGGCCGTATCTGTTCGTAGGTGAATGGTTGAACTTGTGAGATGGTGCAGGAAACGTACGAAGCGCTCGGAGATTCGGTAATCCTACTGGCATAGATCGTAATCGAATTCAAGGAGAATTCAGATTCGTCCAAGTTCGTAATGTTCAACGAGTGCATTTCGCTCTCGTCCAGTCCATCTTGGAAATATAACAGTGCATCTGGGACCATCCAGAACGTGCTACCATTATATGTGTCGACATTCCCATCCAAAGACTAGTTGGACTTCATGTCAGAAAGTGAAACAATATTCCAATAGATAAGCCATGTCAATTACCACAGAATATCGTCCATTTCCAACACTGCTTTTTCCGTGCACAGCAACAGCTCGTCCACGAAATTGCATAGAAGTAGCAGAACCTTCAGTTGTTGTGAAATGAAAGGGAGATGGGTTGCTTGCGGAAGGGACCTGAGGGTCAGAGTATGTAGACCATGATCCGGAGTACGACAAGGTCGATCGATCTTGGTTGTCAATTACTGTCGTATTAAGCGCCATACTGACCACAAAAGTTCAGACACAAATTAACAAAGAATTTGGGCAAACCATACGCACATGCCAGTATCAGCAGACACCACAGCCTTATCAAACCACAGCTGGTCAGATGAGTCATTTCCGGCTGACTTGACAGTCAATGTAATTGAATGATCTCCAAGGGGAAGCATAGATGCAGCGAACAAAATATCTTCGTCCACTGGCGCCGACGTCGAATTCCAAGGAGTCAATACGCCGTTGACGAGGATATTGTAACTACAATTTGATCTTCCGAAGAGGGTGATTCCGCTCCCTGCGAGAGTTAGATCAGCCGAATACTGCAAACACCAAGATTGGACTGAAATACCAAAGAAATTAAGAGAAACATTTGCACCGTTGAAAGAGGTGAGGTGAAACGACTCTCCAGAGCCCTCTTCTCCAGGTTGGCTATTGAATCCGGAGTCCGAATACCAAGTCTGCCACCCGTTGTTCGACCCAACGCCATCCGCTGTATCGCACATGCCGCGTAAATAGGATGATCATCAAGTAGAGATGAATCGCTCGTCGGACTTACAGTACGGTTCATATCGAAAAATGGGACTCGTGTCATCAACAGTGAAGTTCAGCAGAGCGGACATGCAGGCAGGCGTAACAGTACTTGGGACAAGTGCGAATCGCACATCGTCCTTGAGCTGTTGTCATTATCATTGTTTCTTGTTCTATTGTCTGCTTGGGTGCTTGCAACGTCGTGTTGACCAGCAGCAGCTCTTGAAGGCTGGGCGAATGACTGGCATGTAATTGTCACCACTTGCTTCTTTGATGGATGTTGCCTGACAACGTCGATCCTTTGTCCCAACCGTGGGATTAGTCAGCATGCTCTTGTTTCCGTTGCTCGAAACAAAATGAATTTATGAAGCAGCTGAAACAGTTTCACTGCAGTGATGACGGTACTAATATTAAGGGAATTTTGCAAAGCTCCGGCTAGAAGTACAAACTCGCTGCAAAGACAACTTTTCGCGGAGTCAGGGTATGTGCTGTGAAGATGCATGGATCAAAGCACTCACTGTCCCTTTTGATCTTTATTTGAGCGTCCTCCATTTTCTTCATCAGATCGGCATCTCCGATAACCCGAGCGGCGTCGCGGACTTCTCTGCAGGTTTCATCCAACCTCGTTATGACCCTCACAATGGTTCCTTCTGCAATATCGGTCAAAGCGGTGATTTGTTCAAATGGCTGGGATCACCGAAATGAGTTCTAGTATCTGCATGAGCATGGGACAAACACACCATTCCTTTAGCCCATTCATATACCACTTCAGTCAACCCAAACTTCAATTTCTCCTGCGTACTCGGGCTTGCAACTTTGTACTTGTCCTGAACTCTTCCAACCTTATCTGCGATCCCGAGAATTACGCCGCGTCCCTCCTCCAGCTTCGGCGGAATGATGGGTTCAACATCTGTTTTCTCTTGGAAGACGAAACAAGCGAGAAGCGCTACTACCTCTTCCGGATCATAGTTGGACAATGCATTTTCCAGAATCAATTCTGTCAGTATAAGTTCATCTGCGGAATTTATCTGCAAAGATATCAAGTATACGGAGGCAAAGCAGGGTAGTAGACAGACCTCACAAGCCACTCGCCCTTTCAAAAGCACCGTAGAGTTTTCATCAACAAACTTCAACTCCTTCAACACGTCGATTCGTTGCTCGTAGTCTGGAATCAATTCGAGGTTTTGGTCAGAAATGGCCATTTTAAGTACTGTAATGTTAGACTGAAGCATTTTTACTCCATGAAGGATGTTGTACTGGGAAGAGCATATCAGCACGCGTTGCGTGATGCAGAATTTCAACTTTACATGATCAATAAAGTTTGGACACCGTACGCAACCCTCAGATGGTAGGCTCTTGGTCAATCGGTCTCTGGAGCGTAAGAGGTCCTGGAACTCCAAAGTGCGGATCCTCATCCAGTCAACCTCTGGTACGTGGTCTTCTTGAATCCAGACGTTGAGCAACGTGTCCAACGCTTTGAGGACGTCCTCCCTCGCGGCACGCCGGTTGGCAAGTGTATCGGCGTTTATCTATAGGCCAGGTATCAGAATACCCAAAATGACAAACTGATTCGCTTACTTTGAGCGTTTGGCTGGTGACCAATGATACGCTCGAAAGAGGGGTAACAGCGATCTCGTAATCTAATTTTGAACAGATTAGAGACGATGGTGTCGGAGGCCAACGGGGAGGAACTGATTGAGGTTCGGCACCTGGAACGCAAATTCAGCAACACAAAGTAGTGAGATATGCATGAGGATTTACCTCTGTGCATTGTTTTGTTGATGAGCACAAAGAAAACATACAATTTTTCTATTGCGCTTGAGACCATTGTTTGTACAGGGGCTGCTTTTAACATGACGGCCAAATTTGCATGAAAACCCTGAGTGAAAAATGATTAAGTTAAACAGTCAATTAATTTTTTCTACGCACCTCGTCTCGCAGTACTACCACCCTCCCTGAAGAGAGAAATTTTGCACCATGCACGCTTCCGGCAGCAATGCTTAATAGTTGCCGGTTGAGTTGAACCACACGGTTACTGATGTCATAAAATTCATTTATGTCTCCGCTGCAAATGTCACAATCTAGCTTGGGTAGTTTCGACAAAATATCTTCTTTCTGGATGTGCCTTCGCGTTTCATATCAAAGAAAATTTAGACGGGAAAGCGGCGTACCTCTAAGACATCCCGTTGATGTTGAGGGAGCAACTTCTGAGATGCATTCTCTGAAAAGCTGCGTTTTATCATCTCCTCAACTTTCAATGCTTCTACACGAAGCAGGTTCAAAATCATATTATAAGTCAACCGAAACTGTGATTGCAGCTTTGAAGGTGTGCCGAGCATCATCGTATTCAAGGTCGTTTGCTATGTAAAGAAAAATCAGCACCTAACGGCGTGTGTCGGACTGCAAGCCATACCTCTGGTAAGGAGTCCCCAACAATAATAATCACCGTGCCAGTTGTGTCTAATCCTCGACGACCTGCACGTCCCGCCATTTGGGTGTACTCTCCAGGTAGAATTTCCCGGAAACTGCGGCCGTCGTGCTTCCGGATGCCGGAAAATACTACACATTTTGCAGGCATGTTGACACCCTATATATGATCTGAACCAACGCCTAGGATGTACAAAAAATGATCAATACCATCGCAAAAGTCTCAGTTGCAAACAACACTTTGACAAGCCCACGTGCAAAGAGAATCTCGACCACCTGGAATGGTTATAAGGAATATGGGATCTGGGGCTGCTAGCTGGCGTACCTCTTTGACAATGGGCAGTAAACCACCATGGTGGATCCCAATACCCCGGGACAGCAAGTCTCGCATGCGACCAATTTGAGGAAGCTTCTTATCAGATCCTACCCAGTGTACGATTGTGAAACGTACGCCTAAGCAGCATTGCAGAGGACTGACCTTTCAACCGTGACAAAGCCTGGTCAATGACGACGTGAACCTTGCTCTTTTCAACAGAAGTGCATATGTCCAAGTTTGTCAACGTCGCAGCATTCTCTTCACATCTTTTCTTCGAAAATGTGAACACCACGACAGGTAACAGTTCTTTCTTCCTGAGGTGCCCTATGAGATGGACATAGAGGTTTTTGTCTGGTTGATGAAAAGTCCTTGGAGAGCTTGTAAAGCCGCCTCTGGCGGTGGTGGTCGCCCTACCACGTTGAGGTGTACTACCACGTTGGGGTGTACCGCCACGCTGTCCCCTCTGAGGGGCTGCTGCTCGTGCACCTAGGCGTTGAACGGGAGGTAGCCCGGCGGCTTCGCGTTCTTTGTCCTGTTTTCGACGAAGTGCTTCACCCGCTTCCTTATACCTGAGCATGGTGTAAGAAACAACACTAATCTCCTCTTCATACAGGCATACCCTTGGTTTATGAAATTGCGTTTTGAGTCCACGATCTTGTAAATATCGCGCCCAGCATAGAGGTAGTGCTCCAATGGCACGGGTCTTGTCAGAGTGGAAATTACATATATGTCTTTCTTCTTTGTCCGTCTGGCATTAAAAGATGCTTGAATAATAATGATGAATATGCAGATATGAGTGCTTACCCGACCCAGTCCGCAAATTCTTTGGTGTTCGGTACAGTTGCAGACAGGAGAATTATGCTAACGTGCTCAGGTAGCATGATAATAACTTCTTCCCAGACAACACCTCGCTATAAATATATCAGTATGGGGATCTGGCATACCGCATGTGGAAACTCGTACCTCGGCGTCATTAACATAATGGACCTCGTCAAATATAACGAATTCAACGTCCCGAATAAGATCAGCACCTTTATAGAGCATGCTCCTCAGAATCTCGGTCGTCATAATGAGGCAGTTTGCTTCCGGATTTATTTGCACATCACCAGTAAGGATCCCAACAGACGACGAAGAAAATGTTTGTTTGAAGTCACGGAATTTCTGATTGGAGAGAGCCTTGATTGGAGACGTGTATATGGCTCTGGTTTCCTCAGATGCTGTAAGGGTGACGATACTAAATTGAAACCTACCTAGTCATATGCTTTGCTGCTAATGCAATGGCATACTCGGCAACTACTGTCTTTCCCGCCGACGTATGAGCTGCCACGAAGACAGAGTCGCCCATTTCCAAATGATATACTGCCTCCTTTTGAAATGTATCTAATTCAAACGGGTACTTGGGACAAACGTCAGACTGTCTGGTGAAAGAATGGCAAAAAAGAAGCAGACCTTATGGGCCATATTTGGCACAAGTTCGTGGAAGTTCTTCATCGGCTTATTAATGTCAACGACGTGTGCCCAGTCTCGCTTTCGTACAATTGGCCGGCGTGGTTTCCTTGCGCCAGCCGCGACAGGTTTGAGATGCGCACGCTAAACATATGCAGAATAAATTTTGCGTTAATTTATTCGCAAAGGAACGGACCGAGGTAGGGAGCAGTTCATCCACATCCAGACTCTCTGTGTTGCTCGGAATGTCGTTCAAAACGTCCAAGTCGCTAGCCACGGGTTCCTGCGGTGAATTGTAGACACGGTGAAGCATGATGTCAATAAAAGTGCGTACAAGAGGATCAACTTCGTCTGCATAGACATTCCGTGCCGTCTCTTCAGGAAGGTCATCGATAAACCGAGACTCCAGGGAAGTGGTTCGCAAACCCCGTTCGAAACCAGGAGGTATCGTCCTCAAACCGCGAGGAGTATCCACGTTATCATCAAAGTCAATAGCCGCGATCTCGTCCAAACCACCTGGCCAGAATGGCACATGGCCAGACTTCCCTCGAACAAAATTCTTAATTGGTGCTGGAGCTCTGTCGAGTGATGTCGACGTAAGACCAGTACTCTGTGACACCGTTGGAACCTGAAGTGGGATAGAAAATATAAGGTTGCAAATAAAGCCAATGATCGGTGATATGATATCACCTCCTTGTAACCTGTAACTCTACCATCGAGACCAGTGCGCACGAATGTCAGAGTCGTAGGAGGAACTGACGGTGAAGTCTTCAAGAGAGATGGAACATTTAACTCATGCGTCCAGTGACTGACATTGGGGATTACGAACAGCCCTCCGGCATGGACTGGACATCTCACATCTGGTAGGAAGGCAGCCAATGAGCTGGAAGTCTATCCTTTGGTATTAACAACTGTTCTTCAACATCTTGATAGATAGCCTCTTTTGATTTCATGGAGAGTCCAAAGGATTCATCAGTAGGAACTTCATTGTCATTTTGAATCAGAGATAATAGTCTGGTTTGTTCGTCGATATCAAAAGTAGTGTTAGCAGTCATGGTAGAGTCCGTGAGAAATAAGACTTCGCGTCTAGACTTGATCTTGACCATTATCATTCACCCGGTCAAACGAACCATGGACATTCTTGCCCTCTATGAGCCTCCACCACTCAAGGAAACGCCTTGAAATCAGGCTCTCAGAGTCATTCGTCTTTCTCCGTGGCTCAGTGCAAGGGACTGTCTTCGGACGTCCCCAGGAAGATGTGTCGCAACCAGCAATCCTCCGTGGGTTGCTAGTATTCACCGTGGACAAACCCATGAAAGTGAGCAGCATAGAAGTCCAGATTGTGGGTAAGTCTGTGGCGATGGGTTCTGACGGTGCGTCGCCTTACAATTAACCGTTGAAACACTTGAAGAAACTTAAGATGTTTATTGAAATTACCTGAAGGCTTTGAAGCATACAAAGTGCTTTCTGCTTCCAATACATTCTTTCGCGCTGCTCGCTCCAGCCCTATGTTACAGCGATCAATGTCTGTTGGATCCGGATCTGCCTTTGAAGGAGATGGACAAGAGCACGCCAATGGCCCCGCACTTCAGGATCAGACTAACATCCCAAGACGCAGAGTCAGTCTTGATCACAATGACCTTCCCTTGTTGTCTGTTGAGCCACCAGCTTCGGGTGAAATACCTACCGCTGTGCTTCACGGCATGGATTCCAATGGAACACAGTCCATCTCCCCAACACAACCTGCCGAAACGCCTTCGAGAACACATATCCCCCCAATCATTGCTCAGGGCGTATTGTCTAGTGAGTGCCAATCGAGTGATTTTCAAACCAACCTAGTTCGTTGGATAATACTAAGACTCCTGCACAGATGATAATTTCCGTCCGTCACTGTCTGGGCCGAGCCCCAGCTCCAACTCACGCTCGAGCACCTTTCCCCCGACAAGCAATGACAACCGTGACGCCACACTGGGCACTTCTACCTCGCCGCAGCCGTTACGTTCCACGCAAGGACTTTCAGAATCCTCTCTGACGACCACATCCGGCAATAACAGTTCTTCTGATGAAAGTCGCGGACGATCACGGCAAACATCTCGTCTGAGCTTGCTTAATGTATCACATGCCTTTCTTCATGCCTTGACGGATCACGCCCTCTTTCACTCAACATCGCACCGTTCGAAAGTGGCCGTGAAAGCTAATGCACCCGAACATTCGCAAGAACGCGACGCAAATAGTATTCATCATGATCACGCACAGAGTAGGCCCAAAGACGATGGAAGTAGCCAACTTCCTGCACACGACCGTCCGAGCGAGGAGGAAACGAAAGCGTCTTTGAATGGTTCGTTATCGTCATGCGGCGATGGGTGGGTTGAATTCCGTAAAGGCTCGTGTAGATTGTCCAAGTAAAAAGTGATTTATTTTGACCTCTTACCTGCAGGCACATACACCTATCCTATTTCATTCGCCATCCCTAATAATTCCCCTCCAACCTTGCACTGTGACTACGGTTCTGTCAGGTATATGCTGAAGGCTACTGTTCATCGCCCAGGAGCGTTATCGAGCAAATTAACGGCCTATCAAGAGGTCACATTAATAGCTGCACCACCCGATGGAGTCTTTCAAGGCACAGACAACATTATCGTTCAAAGGCATTGGGGCAATCAGATGCAATATGAGATCGTTATATCGGGCAAGATGTTTCCTATAGGGAGTATTATTCGCGTGAACTTGTCCATTCTGCCAATGGATGACATCAAGATATATAAAATTGCATTCGCGTTGGAAGGTGTGTAGAAACTATTGGCATGCGAGGTCAACCATACACTAATCTGATGACCAGAAAACGTCAAGTACATGACGAGGTTACGAGATCTTGTCCATGCTGAGAGTCCTCGACGTTTCGAATTAATGGAACTGAAATACATTGGCAAGGATGCACCACCGATACTTCCTCTGACATCAGATTATGCTTCATCCCCGTTACGAGGCATGATTGAGTTTGATAGCTCGATACCAAAGGATGAGGAAGATGAGGTCGCCACTTCGATACTTAAGGGTACAGGCCCTTGGACACTTCGACATAATTTACAGCTACCAACGTCATGTGGACAAATGCATTTTACGAATAGGCATGCAATGAGCAACATAATCATCACTCACTTCCTGAAGATTAAAATACGGATGGAGCACGGAGATAGAACGCTAAGAGATCCGAGGACGGGAAAAGGACCGCTATTCGAGATCACGGTGACAACACCGGTGTATATTCTATCGGTTCGTCATGTGTTTTTCGTAACATTAGCGCGGCTGATGACGACTCGGATTTTGCGCCACGCAGTGCCAATGCAAGCCAGAATGGATTTCCCTTCCGCGGTATTCCTTTGCGGAGAACGAAGATACAAAGAGACACTCATGCCTTTGTGATGTCAAGCGACAGCGTGGCACTCCGAGTGACTTCAGTTCGCTCTTTGACCATGCGCAAGCCCACCGGGATCATTTGCCATCGAAACACCACCACACCTTGGATATTCTTCACACATTTGCGGAGGAAGACCCTGTTGCCGACACATCCATCGAGAGCGTCGAAGTGACACACACGCCTATGCCTGAGTTGTCTGATGTGGATTCGTTGTATGAGCGCACGAAACAGTTCGAGATGCTCATGGAGGGTCGAGAGACGGAGCGTGGGGAGTTCCCGCCGGACTATGAACGATGACGCACGGGGTTCTCGATGCGTATGGCGCGATCGTGTGTAGGTTATCTGTTGGATATATGCACCATTTCGTTTTGGGAGAGGTGTTGGATGCCTGACCTGATCTAACGATACAGTTAGGGGTGGATCGTTGGCACGAAAGCAACCCCGTTTCTTCGGATCTTGCAAGGTGCAATACACTCAAAGTTATATCGGGGTGCAACGGGCGCCTACAGTGGTGATTTGCAGGATCCCATGAATAGGCTTGCCATTCCAGGACTGTCCTTCTGGCGTTCTACACGCACAAGAGTAAACTTGATGTGAACTTCAGGTACCATCGTATTTTAAGGTGCACAATACCACGGCCAAGTGACTCTCCACTGTCAGTGAGCTGGCCGACGTGCTTGAACCGTGGGCAATTGTTGATGAAAAGACTCCGTGAGTAATTGTGGGATGACTTTCCGTTTCTCTGTGCATACAGTCTGTGAACAAGGCAGCTGACGCCGCGTACCGGGCAGCTTGTGCTCCGTCTCGGCGTTAGCGATTGAGGGGGACCGCATTGCAACCCCCATCGTCACCGCATTTTTCGACGATGTGATCACGAGTGTCTGGCGATGCAGGATCGAATTAGCGTTGGTCCCTTCTTTCATTCAAATCTACGCTTTACAGCTATAAGCTTGCACAGTCAGAGGACGGTGTGGAAATTCTGGGTATATTTATGCTTGACGGAAGTAAATTTCAACGGACATAAAATAAGATAGTTCCGCTGGCATGTTGCAAGCGGCAAGCGGTGTCTGTTCGTAGGGACCATCGCCTCCCTCTGAATCAGCAGAGTAGCTATAAGCAGACTACCGAGATGAATCACACATATGGAGGAGCAGTTGATTGCTCATTGCGGCATTCCGAGATAAGTTGTTGATCTTAGTGTGGTGTTGTGTGCTTCTGGGCCAGTGATGCGCCGTAGAGAAGACTAATCTTGAAAACCAGATTTCTCCGCGGGGATTGGTGGGCTGTTGGATGATTGATGAACAGAGGAGGTAGAAGTGATGAGGACATGGAACGGGAGATCTCTGGGACGGAGGGGATTTTGGATGAAGATATTTGCCTCGAGGCCACGGATAGGGGGAGTTAATGTGCAACATGCAAAAGGCGCTGCGATACTTGGATGGACGAGGCGAGGCGAGATCATGGGGGATACAAGCGGTGGCTGAGTCATCCGCGGTGATTGGAGGATAAGCAGGAACCGGGAAAGAGCGAGGAGTGTGTGAAGACTGTGTGGCGCGG
>ML170158.1:1214799-1444063 GCA_004355085.1 Rickenella mellea
CCAATCCATAACCTTCCCCCGCTTGTTCATCTTCCCGTCTACCACTACTACCATCCCCCCTCCCCCCAACGAATGCTTCCGCATCGCTCGCGCGACCGCGGCCGCTCAAGAGACATATCACCAGTCGCACTAGCACGCCGCGCCTCAGAGGAGCGAAGAACATCTCCAGGCCGCGCGTCTGCTCATCATTCTCCGCGGTTTCACCAACAAAGGCTTGCCACAAAAGCCTCATCCGCACCATCCAACCCCCAACTCGATGAGACACTCGTCAATAACAAGTCTTTGCCCTCCCGAGACACTGTTGCCACCCTTGTTCCGTTTCGCCAGTCTCGCCCCCGCATTGGTGGCGTATTCAACCCATCTGACTCATTCCCCCATGCATCTTCCTCTTCCTCCATCCCCATGATTCGCACTCCATCCCCCGAAGACTATCGGTCATGCCCTTCCCGCAGTCTGCAGGATCAGATGCAGGAGGCCTATGCTCTCGATAACATGCATCTCGCTCGCATCCTTTACCTCAAACTCCGCGGCATCGAGGTCACATCCGACGACGACCCCCGCATCGCACAAGTCCGTGACGAAGACTTTTGTTTCGTACCCGAGGGAGCATTGCGGATAGACGAGGAGTGCGAGAAGGCAATCAGGGAAGGAGAGAAGAGAGAGAAAGAGAGAAGAGAGAAGCTGGTGAAGGACCGAAAGTTGAAGGAACGAGAGAGGGTCTGGGAGGAGGAGGCTTTGCGCTTGAGATCAGAGAAGCAGAGAGTTCAGCGACAAAGGGCCGAGTCCATCGCAACCCGTGAGACACAGCGACTAGACTACAAGTCGAAAGCACGGCCGCAACTCGAACTGTCTCTCCCCGCTGAGAACTCTTCGTGGAGAACTCACTCGGTAGGGTCTCCAAATGCGCGCAGAGTCGCCATGCTCACCGGCACCGTCTCTAATCTTCAACAGCATTCTCGTGCTTCCAAACCCGACGACCGTTTCCAGTACGAAGTCATGCGACCAGCGGCATCGTTGCCGGAAACGAGACATTTCTCTGGCTCATCGAGCTCGAAGCGTCTTTCTCGACCAACCGCTACACGAGCACCTGCATCCGCTGTCTCATTTCGAGATGTCGTCACCCGAATGGAGGGCCGCTTGTTCCCAGTCGATGACACCGATGTGGTTCGGAACCAGACCCAAATGCAACGGGAGCTTCTTGACACATTGCTCACGGTCATTGATTGGGAGGTTGGAGAGCGTCGGAAGGGCAAGGGCAAGGAAATGCTTTCAACCGCTTCCTCTGCTTCTACCACTTGCTTAGCCTGTTCGGTTGGAACTATTTCCACCATCTCACGGTCGAACTCCTGGTCGTCGGACAGCGGAAGCTCCGTTTCAACAACGATTACCACTCCGCCGACTTCACCATCATTCGACAAACCTCCTCTACCCGCACTTGCGGATGATCCAGAGTTCAGAGCACTCGTTCATTCGTGTCATCGCAAGAATAACCTTATTATTGTTCCACTTTCTCAGCATCCTCTTTCCTTGCAGCTCGGCGACCATCCACACACGGAGGTGACGCAATTGTGCATCGGTTTGAACGACACGCGGCAGAAGCATGGCGCTCAACCGATTATCAGGCGTATGCGAGAGTCCGTTTCAAGCTTGCTGGATCTTGCCACAAAGGTACAGCAATCGTACATCCGCACGATACAGTTCACTATTCCTTCATCCCCATTACCTCCTTATCCATCGTCTCCACCTCCTCGCACCACGACCCGGCGTAGCACTGCACGTCCACTGAAGCCTGAAGGATATCGAGCGACCTGCTCCGATGTCTGCATCTTCGCCTCTCCCGCCGCCAACGAGACGTCATTTGAGCAAGTGATCCCGCTCAAAGACTCTCACCCTGAACCTCCCCCTCCTCGCATGATCCCTCCATTAACGATCGTCACACCTTCACCGCTTCGCCCTCGCTATGTTCCTGTGCAACCAGAGTGGCGCGTGCGACCAGTGGCGAACCCCGTCGTGCTGCGTCTTCGCGCGCTTCAGAATCTTCTGTTTGCACGGGGGATGCAGTGGGAGGGCCGTGCACATCAGGGAAGCCTTGGTTGCGGGCGCGAGAAGCTTACGGGAGTGGCCTTTGATGGCATCGGCCGCAGTTCGTTGGCATTTGAGACGAGTCGGGAGGCGATTGTTTAGCCGTGCACATTTCCATTTTCCAGATTTATATAGGGGCCTTATGGACTATACTCGCATAATTTTTTTATGTTGTAAATTGGACAACGTTCACTCTGTACATACTGCACACAATGTTGAAGCTGTTTTCTTTGTTTGGTCAGAATTGATGGCGTGATGGTCTATATTTGGGGTATAGTTGTTTTGACCTTGCTCCGGAGACCCTAGACCTGCTCTTGCAATTGCTCGTTGTATAACACACCATCTCACTCCCTTTCTTCTCTCAGTTCTCTAAACTTACTCCGCTCCTGCATCTTACTCCTTTCAACCCCCCCCATTATCTTACGCCCACAGGCCATTTTTGGCGCCTTTTTTCGCGACACCAACCCGACTCAAAAATTTCGTTAATACCCTCCTCAACCTCATCGACATGTCTTCACAGCTGTCTCCCCTCTCTGCGTCTGTCACACGCATCCTCAGTCTCGTCGGATTCCCGAAAGAATTGAAGACGAGAGACATCCAGGCTGCGTTTTCGGAATGGGAGAACGTTATGGGCGGGTTCAGGATTAAATGGATTGACGACACTAGCCTTTTGATCGTCTTCCAGGATGCAGGCGTTGGTAAGTTATCAGTCAATCTCAGTATCAGTAAGTTACATCATGCACAAGAGAGCTCATTCGCGTGTTTCTACAGCAAAACGTGCTTATCTGCAAGCTCTCGCTTCTCCTCCTGCCTCCATTTTTGCTCCCGCCAGCGGCGACTCCACCGCAGTCATCAAACCATACGACGGCCCCGACGCCCAGTCGGTTATTCAAAATGTCAATTCCCGGCACAACAGCACGGCCTCGCGCGGGCACAACTCTCGCTCGTCGATCTCCATCAACGGCATCGGCGCCCATGCCCGCGTAGGCAGCAGCAGCAACCGCAACGGCAATGGCAACGCCAGTCCCATTAATAACCTGAACGGCACCATCCCCGAGCACGCAACCTCGCCGCCGATGTCCATCTCGACGTCGACCAGCAACGGGAGCAACCTCTCCTCGATCGGACGAGAGCCGTCGCCGACCCTTCCTTCCATTCCCGCTCATCCGACATTGAACTCGCTGATCCTGTCGTCATTTAACGGCTCTGGGGAGGATGGCTCGCTCTTGAACGACCCTGCTATTCTCGCGTCGAGCGCAGACTCGCCAAGCTCGGGGCCGCGCATTGGGGACCCAGGCAAGCGCATGCTGGGTGCTGCGCTGGGCATGCGGCACCCTGGGCTGCCGCCGAGGAGCATGAGTGGCGGTCACTCTGGTGGGGGAGCTGACCAGGCATTGAAAGAAGTGCAGAAGGCATTAGGCGGTGTGACTGTTTCTGAGTGAGCTATTATAGGCTGGCTGGTTTGTTACTGGTAGGACGTATTCGCTGTTCATAATTGGTGGATGGGCCGCATTCGGTCGGTCGTATTTTGACTGGGTGTTGCGAGTTGGTTCTGATGTTTTTTACTGCGCCGTTTTCCTGCTGTTCTCTGCGACCGCGCGCACTGAACGTTCGTTCTTTTGTATTTCCCGACAATTTCTTTTAATGCAACTCGGCAATGGCCAGTGGCTCTGTATCACGTGTGACTCATCGGCGCCCGGTGGAGTAATTGCCGCCACAAGCACTTAGCAGTTATGCTCTCCCCATCATAGCACCTTCGAAAATGTTCGCGAGGTTCTCGCAAGCTGCCTCGCATTTCTTGGACATACCGCTCATCGACGACCACACTGAACTAACCATATCTCAGCAAGACCCACTCCTCGTATGTCCGAGTTCTGTGCATGCGTAAGGCTGTTGTTGACGAGTGACCGCAGGTTCTCAACGTCGACGTCTCCCGTCTACCCACGCCGGAAAACGCAATTCGCAGCGTGGCTGGCTTTTGCAACGCCACTGTTTTTCCTCTGTGTCGGTATTTGGAAACAACCCTCACCAATGACTTCGAAACTCTGGCTCTTTTGCATGAAATTGACCAAGACGTGATATCAAACGAGTCACCTCCAGTGAGCGGCCTCCGTACTGTGTTTCTTCAACCGCATGCTCACCAACTGAATAGGAAAATTCCCCTTTGGGCACCTTGCTCTCTGATGCTTCGGAGCCGCACCAAAATACATGTGGCGAACAACTCATTCCCAAAATAGTTGTTACACTGGCACCCCCACAACCTCGCGAAGCGTCCTGCTGGATACCTTTACAAGATTCGTCCTTTGGGATGCGTCTCACTGTTCCATCACATGCCCTGCTCAACGCCACACACCCGCCCATGGTTGCGGCACACGCGAAGTACAACCCGTACATTCGCTCATGGAAATACGAGCGGGGTCACTGGAAGGCCGTTGTGCCCGCACTCGATGAACAGCAGCGAAGGGGAATATTCTCGCGACCGAGCGGTCTGCGCAGACGCTTGTTGTCTGGTCGTTTTGCCGCACACCCAGAAAAGACTTGTCTCCCTTGTCGAGACGTTTGGCCTATAGAGAATCGGAGAAAGTCATAACACACATTATCACTACTTGGCATCTTTTCTTGCATACGCATCCGCACATGTATACTATCTCGGTAATGGGTAATCGGAAATTTAATGGATTGATCATATTACAATGTGAAGCTGTACAAGGCTGTTAAATACAACAAACTCATCCCGCGGGTTGCACGACCGCTTTCCGAGGTGGTAACGGCGGTGGACCGGGCGGCGGCGCTCCCTGACGGTCCTGCGATAAAAACTCCGGCACATCGCTCTTGTTAACTGGTGTCGGAGTGAGCAGACTGTCAGAACTGAGCGAGTCACCCTCCTCAACAGTCAGCTCGGAAGTAGCTGCAACCAAGTCGTCAAAGTTCAACCCGCTTAACCGCTTCGCTCCCAGTGATGTTCGCCGGCTAGGTGTTCCACCTGTTGACTCAAGAGACCGACGCTGGGAATCGTCTTTAGAAGCGATATTTTTGAGCGCTTCGGATGCAGACGACGCTGTCTCCATCGGTTCCGAACTGGTTCCCGGCTTCGACCCTACAGGACCAGGCTGAGCCGACGCTGTTGTGGAGGTAGAACGGGGTGGTAGAGGTGGCGGTGTAGGTTTAGAAACTGGCTGAGCTGTAGGATTCGACGGTGCAGAATGAGACGAAGAGAGCGATAGTGGCGTAACATCGGCATTATTTCCAGACGTCGACTCGTCTTTCGGTGGTCGCTGTGGTGAGACACTCTGTTGCCCACTCATGGTCGGGCTCTTGAACAATTTGTACATTGACTCCAATGCGGGTGGCTTTAACTTGTTCTCTGGAGTTGGCGGCGGAGGCGGCGCATATCCAAGAGACATGACATCACCACGATGACTTGCGTGAATACCAGGTATGGTCATTGATGCACCTTGAGATGGTTGTCTATAAATGGGTGCGGGTGCGGGTGCAGGTGAAGGCGTTCTTGCCACAATAGCTTTATTCTCTGACGTGTTTCGTTGCTTCTCGCCGCTTTGTTCCCGAGCGATTTCAGGAGGCTGAACATCGGTTGTTACGCGGGGTGCCGATGGTGCAACCTTAGTTGAATCTGCTCGAAGAAGGGATGGCTTGGATGGCGATTGCTGAGGTGATGGGGAAGTGGAAGCAGGCTGTGAGGCAAGCGCAGCGTCCCGTGGTGTAGGCGATACACTTCGAGCATAACTCGTCGATGGTCCGCCTTCATGACCTCTCCATGGTATGCTTATGGGAGTTGAAGACCCAGAGTCTGAAGGATCCATGGGACCTTGCCTATCCTTACGTCCTGCTACTGCAGCGCGAATATCTGCGTATGTTCCACGCTTTGTTCCCAAAACACTATTCCCATGATGGACACTGCCGGTATCAGCTGCTTCCTCAACGCTGCTCGAGCTTCCAGCACTGTCTCGTTTGAACCCATTCCAGTTTGCACTCCACTTTCTCATAGCCTCCTTCGCTGTGTTGCTAAGCGCCTGCTTGTCAGCCGCCTTGGACTTCAAGGCCGAAAGGAATGAGCTTGCAGCCGATTGCGTCGTACTACCGCTACTAGAACCCGGTGGAGGTGTAGAAGGCACCGAGGATGTATCACTCGTCGACTGAAAGTCCTTTGAAGACGACACGGAGCGTGAACGTGTAGAGGACTGTGAATGAATCGATGCCCTCCGTGCGGACGATGGTGCTGACATCCAACCGTTGGTGGGCTGCGCGTCAAAAGCCTCATTGGGATCGTCGTCTGAGACCTGGGACGCGACATCTGGAGGCGGCACTGACGAGCCCCGTCGTTCGGTGGACGCATCACCGTCGAGATTTCTCCCTCTCTCCGGATCAGATGTATTCTCTTCTGGTCGACCAGACTCATGCATTAAAACACCATCAGACATGTCTGGTGGTGTAGTTTCGACCGCCGCGATCGTTTGTGCTCTGGGTAAGGGCGAAGGCTCAGCCGCTTCTGCAGGCTTGAGGTCCGCGATCTCATCAACTGAATGTGCCTTCGGTAATCCTCCAATTTCGTTTGCGTTGGGAGCACCAATCTCATGTGGCGAAGGAGAAGTGGCTTCGTGTGTCCTTCGTTTGGCATCTCCGAAGATGCCACCACGGAATTCATACGGAAAACTCTCGAAAAATGCGATGTCATCCATGTTGGGCATTACGACTGACTCGTTTATCTGCAAATCACGTTGAGCGTCGAACAGTGAGTAGGTTATTAACATTTGCTTACAATTTCCCTCAATCTGGATTCGATTGGACTTAAAATTAAACTCCACTTTATCTGCCTGTCGCTGACGACCGGCTCGACGTTGAAGACCATTTTCGGTGGCTGCGTAAAGGCATACCAAAGGCGGTTGCTTGGCGGCCGTTTGACTTTGACTACGAGGTTTCCATCGAGTTCTCTCAGGACACAGGCCAATACCAACTTCACGGTGTATGATTTAAAGCGCTGGCCGAGGCTTAGGATGGCCGTAGCTTCTGCCGTGATGCGGATCTCGCCTTTGTACATCAGCCGAACTTCAATAGCCGCATCACCTTCCTTCGTCAATTCCTTCAACATGGGCTTGCTAAATGTCGGGGGCGTGTTGCCCACAGAGACTTCTGTAACTGTAACGTTCTGTAGAAACGTGGGTATTTTAACTTTAGAGAGCTTCTTCATGAGACGCCCGATGATGAACGACTCGAGTCGCTCCGTCCGATAGACGCTGAAGAAAAGCCGTCCTACGATTGCATTGAGCCAACGCATTGGGATAACATCAGGTTGTTCGTCCAAAGTCGAAACTAGGTGGAGCATGTGCGCAGGGTCAAAAACGGGAAGTAGAGGATCCAGTGTAGGTGTGCTCGACGGGTTTGTGGAGGCATGAAGTAAAGCATGATACCAGTCCTCCATCTCGGTACATGACCTGACGAAGATAAACCAAGGTGTTGATGTATCGAATGCTTCCTCTCGCGCTGCTTCTTTCCTTCTTTCCACCTCCTCCAATTTTTCTTTTGCCGCTTGTTTCTGCTTGTCGCTGACCTCTAGCTCTTCCACCTTTCCTTCGATATCCTCGCTCTCCAGTTTCATTTCTTTGGATGTACTTGGCATGATGTTTCCTGGTGGAGGTTGAAGTGGTTTGAGGCAAATGGCATTTCGCTTTGTGAAGAGCTCGCCATCGGGAAGTCGTTCAGGATAAACCACGACTTTGTGAGCAGCAAGGTGAATGACAGCCTCGCACTCCGTCATGGCTTCATCCTCATAGAGATAAAGCACATCCTCCTTGAAAACAACATACCAGAGATCCTTGGGTCTGGACTTTTTCGGGTCTTTCGACCGCGAATCGAGGAATGACCGCATGAAATTAACATAGGAGCCATCCCCTTCTTTCTCCTCAAAGGTCCTACGGACAGTGAGCCATCCTTTCCGTGCCTTTGGTTGGTCATTTGTAGAAATGGTTGTTGTGGCAGGATCGGTATTAGCCTCTTTCGCTAACCGGGCTTTCTCGAGTTTAGTAGGGTCCGGATCTCCGACAGGAACTGAGGTGTAGATCGTCCACGCAACGACAGCGGCCAGTAGAAGAGGAACCAGGGTGAATCCTCCAATGATGTACGCGTAAACGATGGCTCGAAACGACATGAGTGGAGAGTGCCAGAGGCGCGCCACAAAGCCAAACCGACACGAAGAATCTGGTGGTATAAAATGGGAGACTGTCTATCCGAGTGAAGTCTAGATGTTAAGATTATTGTGTAGGAGAAGTTGAGATGGAGGTTGGAAAAGCCATGCAGTCATACAACAGCGCGGCACAAGGTGTCGATTTCGAGACGTCACCCTTGGTGACACGTGACACCGAGCTTCCACGTGGCAGAATAGCTGTGGCTATCAAAGCCACGGAGTACCAGAACATACTAGCGTGAAAGCTTGCTGTATAGTAACGAACAGAGATGGTTGTAGATCAAGTGGTGCTTGAGGGGGCATCCGGGTATATGCGCGAACTGTGTCATTGTGATCATCCATGGTACTACTGTACGGTAATAGAGCCCAATGTCGATCAGCTCAAAAGGATTACGAAGCGGGCCGTTGGCCCACGAGAAGGGTGAAACGGCATAGCAACTGTGGAGGAAGAACGAAAGGAGTTGACGCCAAGAAGGGCGCGATCTTGATGATCAGCCGTGATGAAGCACGCGGAACCGGTAGGGATCAATTGACAGTGCGTGCGTGCAACACTCTTCGTACCATCCCGACGCGCTCTGGCTTCCATTTCGACAAGGAATTCTTCCAACGGAAGCCGTGCTGGCTTCATGAAGTGGAGGGCCTTAGGAAAAGACGTATCCATTCCGCCCATTTCGTCAGACCTGCAAATCGTCGATGCAAGCGATTCCGCTTTGGAAACCAATGTCTCCGTCAATTCAATAGCCTCACAAACGACCCTTTCTTCCGTTACAAGCCACCCTCCTCCTCCACTCCTCCTCATCTCTCCAAATCTCGGTGTACTTCTCGAGCACGAAGAACTCACAAGGTGCTCTCTCGATAGTGTTCGCACATCCGCAATCATCGACGACGACACAACTCCTCACCCACCACCTTCGGGCTTATCCCCGCCTCCCAGAGGACCGCGGAGAATCAGAACCAGGAGGCCAGCGTCTCTCCAAATGCAAAATACCCCACAAGCGTCTCCTGAGCTTTCAACGGAGCCTCCAACAGTATTAACACGTCTCACAACGCCTTCGCCCTCCTTAACACCTCCCCGTTCTTCGCTAAGTCAAAACCACCAGGATTCTTCGGAATTGCCGATACTGGACACTCCCAATGATGTTCTGACGTCTGTGGCTGGGGATATGAAGACCGGGGGTATGTATATTCTTCGTGGATAAGTCTCGACGTGCTCACTGTGTATCTCTGATCCAGATGAGCAATCAATCCCTGTAAACGACCCCGATGAGCAGGAGCATCGCAATCCCGTGGAACCTCTGGTCGATGTGTCCACAAGCCCGACATCTGACATGCCTGTACGACCAGCTGTGCGACCTCTTTTGACGCACGTCCCTTCACATTCACAAGATTCAAGCTACTATCCCTCCTCCGTTTCAAGTCATGACCCTCCTTCTACTACTCACGAACCACGCATCAGCATCTCCAGTACTATTTACCCCTCATCTTCATATGCCAATTCCATAACTTATTACCCTCTGGATGAAGAACCTCGGCCCAATGATATTCTTACCACAGAACACATTAGTGATGGTATGCCAGCGTCACAAGAGTCGTTCATGGAGATGGATGACACTGGCCCGTCTAATAAACCTTCACTAACGTCGGTGAAGTCCGCGGAAGCATCACTAGGCCATTCACAACTCACCCCAATCGCTCCTCCGCGCAGCGATTCCCTACTGGACTACTCCATAATTGCGCGTAGTTCACAAACCGGGAAGTTTGCGCAGCCTCAAAGCTCTAGATCTACTTTCAAACGGCCGGCATCTGGTCAACGATCTCCGTCAAAGCAGTCCAACCCGTCCTCCCCCATTACATCTCCTAAAATCTCGAATTTCATCCCTCAAGGTCTCATTGGCTCTCGCAATGCGCCAGGTCGTGATGAGCAAGATACCACATTGCCACCCACAACCAATACGCTAACCACACAAGAACGTATCGAACTCGTCCGGAAAACCCGCAAATTAACCCAAATGTTTGGTCAGACGCCGGCTGCAAGCGTCACTCATTCGGCACCCGATTCTCCCACCTCTCTGAGTTGTTTTCCCCCGTTCTTGAGTTCCCGTCGTGTCCATTCTCGCGGAACTTTGTCTCTCGCTGACGATTTGACCATCGTCATTCCGGGACAAAGCACAGAAGATTCCACTGCGCCGCCGTTTTTAACTCAAGATAAACGACGACATTCCAGCCCTTTGAGTCCCATGACGTTCAAAGCGCGGGACTTTGATGAAGGACAATTATCTCCAGGCATCCCGGAACACGTTGCTTTAGATATGAATGAAGACCTCCTTGGAAATACGAAGGTTTTCCCCACTGCGGCAGCCTCGGACCAAGATCAGCTTCGGACTATCCCTCGATTGTCTTCAGCTGAGCGACTTGAGGCGTCCCGTTTGGCCCGCACAACGTCAAATATTTCGTTGGCGGAATCTTTAACGGATGAGCAGCGAGTTGAAGAAGAGCGAAGGCGGAAGCGGGTGAAATTGGCGAAGCTCCATCGTTTCTTAGGCTCACGTGTTCCAGCTGATCTTGTGCTGGGTATCGAAGCTGGTGCACCGCTGCCTGCGGTAGCTGTACCGGCGGAGGAGCTTGCCGTGGCGTCTGATAGTGAGGCAGGCGGCGTGTCCAAAGCCGCTTGGATTCCAAGACGACGTCGAAGCAGTTCGGCTGCTGCTTTCCCTCCGCAGTGGTCGAAAGATACGGACAGGGTCAAGGAGGAGCTAGGTACACGAGAAAAAGCTATCAATGTGAGGCGAGCCTTGAAAATGGAAAAGGTATGATGCCAGGATATTCTATCACTTACCATTCGCTCATTCATGTTAAAATGTCTCTCAGATGTTTGGTGAACAACCACCTCAAAATTTATTCCACACACGTCATACAGTTCACAATGGCTCATCTCCAAGGAAAATCGACAATTCGCAGGGGACCTTAAAACAGGTTCCTCCTGCAATCCAATCACCCACCCGCACCGGCCGCAATCTGAACAGATCTGCATATCTCAAGGCGAAGCCCAATAAGGCAGGAAGCAGGCCGGGCACTGCGGAATCGACCGCTGGGTTGCTGCCAAACCGCGATCAGGCTGTAGACAATGACTATGGTGACACTTCTATGTTGCGGGCGATTAATGGCCAAGATTTTGCCCAAGGAATGAGCGCTGTTTACATGCATTACCGGCATTCTCTTAATTCCCTGACAGATATTGTGAACAGGGTCAGTTTCATTTATTCCGTCACTCCCTGACGCATATTGAACCCACGTAAATGAACAGGACGATAAGCAAACTCTTGCTGAATTACATGATGCTATAGCCGGTAGCGACCCCGACGATGTCGAAGACGTGCTCCCTCGCTCTAAATCCACTACGCGGGCTGAGCGTCGTCGTTCACTGCCACTGCGTCACTCCATTTCTATTTCTTCCATATCTTCGGATTGCACGATTACCCTGAAGTCTGAACCGTCTGCCTTTCAAATTCGCAGGCGTCGCGCAGCGAAGTTAACTCATTTCTTCGGTGTCAACTATCGCGAACTCTTTAAGGAGGTACTCGAAAGTATTGAGATGGGTGTCCGGGAAGATGCAGGTAGGGGCACGATGAAGCCTGACGAGGTCCAGGTATGTGCCATCGAATAATGTAAAGGATAACCATTGAAATTCGCGGTAAGGATCTGCTTGTGAAGCTGCGTGGATTGAAGAAGAGGAGAGACGAGATCAACTGACGGAACGTCTCCACAACCCGATTTTGTAGGATCTTATTAAGCGACGTATTTTGCTTTGTCCGAGATGGAAAATGTATGGTATTATAGAACGATCAAATCTCCTTTACATGATGAACACCAGAAAACATGAGATTCGTCCAGAAAATGAGGTCGAATATGCTCCGCGTCAACAACCGCTTCCGCTGGTTCGTGCAACGTTGCCAATGGTAAACTTGCCTTCCCAAACCCCGATGGCGACATTGCCCTTGAGGAAGAATGTGACGCTTTCAGGACAGAAAACGCCTCCATTTCGCTGTGCATTCGGGCCTTCAACATCCCAAGGCTGACTCGCCGTTGATGACGGGTCGATGGGGGTAGGGAGCGATCAATCTCCGTGAGTGGTGAAGGCGGGATGGGTGTCCCGCCAGACCTTTGAGACGTAAATGACGGTCTGCGGAGTTCCTCGGTCTGATTGAGGTTACGATGATCGTAGTGTGTTTTAGTTGGACGTTGCAGCCGTATTTGCGCCAATTCATCTTCAAGTTCGCTAACTTGCTTTTGCAATGTGTGGATCCTCCCCTCAGCTTCAAACACAATGCTTTGAAGATTCCTGATTTGGGACTGCGATGCTGACAGTTCCAATTCATGTTGTTGCCGCAAAGCACTCATCATTTCACCACCCAATGATTGGGAGTTAGGTGACGTTGGTGTCGTTCCTGATTCCCGAAGTTTGGATATTTCCTCGTCCTTCAACGCCATTTCCGCACGAGTAACCTCCACCTCAGCTTGCACATCGCGCAGAAGTGCCTGGTCTTCGTCCAGTGCCCGTGCAACCTCCTCGAGCTGCCCTTTCAGTGCGGCTATTTCGGTCGATCGATCCACGAGTGATGTACGTAACCCGTCCGTTTCCTCCTGCTGCCGAACAATCGACTGGCGAGCATGCATCCGCTCTGATTCCATTTCGCGTACGCTGGCCACGGCGTCATCGAGGCGGCTCTGCAGATCTGCATAAGCACTCTGAAGTTCCGCAAGTTCTTTATCTGCAGCCTGTTGGTCCATATCACGGCGTGCTTCTATTTCTTGCAAGGTACGGCTGCTATTTTCTGCAGTGTTGGCCAATTCCTTGAGCTTCATCTCAAGTTCAGAGATGGTAGAATCTCGGTGCCGTAACTCCTGTGCAAAACTGTCGGCTTTCTCTGTTAGTTCAAGCTTTGCGTCCGTGAGCTCCAAGGTTTTTGAGCGCATCTCTTCGAGAGAATGCAACAAGCCGGAGCCTTCACCCTGGAGCTCCTGCTGTCTTTTCTCTGCATCTTCGGCCCGTCGGACTGCGTTTCGTAGGTCTGCATTCATCAAATCCAATTGTCGCGATTTTCCAGCGAGTTCAGCTAACACTTGCATTAGCTGTTGCTGTGCCCCTTCCAGTGTCTTCTGATGTGAATGAACTTGAGATTCCAATTTCGATTTGAACGAAATCAGGGAGTCTCTTTCACCAGTGAGTGACTCGGCATTGTGCCGTAACGAATCGAGCTCTTGCTCCACGGTGGCGATTTTTTCTTTCCAGGTACTGTCGCGTTCGGCGTGGATGCGAAGATTCGCCTCGAGCTCGTCGCGTTCCGACTTAGTCTTGCTGTGAACCTGAAACCGAGCCATGAGAAGGGCTTTGCCGAGAATACCATTTATCTCTTACTTGTCTTAATTTTGATAATTGAAATTCCAGTTCATCAGCGCGATCCTGCGTATTTTGAAGAGACCTTTCTAAGCGTTCGATCCTGTCATCATTTTGTATTTGCTCTTCGAGTTCACGGGTACGTCGCTCTCGGGCGTCAAGCTGCATGCGTATGTCTTCCACATTGGCTCTCGTAATCTGTAGATCCCTCTCCTAAAGTTTCAATTAGTGTGTTTGCTTTGCTGCACAGAAATGATCAGTAAACACCTGTTCGCTCAATTTATCCCGCAACTCTGAATTAACGACAGTAAGATTCTCCGCTTGACTGGCGTGCAACTTTTTATCGTCCTTCTCACGCTGCAGTTCTTCTTGGAGTTCCTTACATCTTCGTAGTTCTTCCTCGAGGCGTCTTTCAGTCGACTGCAGCTCTTAGCGAAAATCTTAGCTCATTGCACATTCTCATTATGAAGAAAATACGAACTGGATTCGACATTTTCGAAATTCTGGAGTGATTCGGAAAGCTGAGTTTTTTCCGTCACAAGTAAAGAGATTATTTCTCGTTGATTTTCAGCCAACGTGGCTGCGTCCTGGCCATTTCCCAGGGTAGGGCTCACGGTGCGCGGTGGATGACGAGGTGGTGATATCAGCCGCGTATCCGCATATCTTTGTACGCCTTGTTGATTATCTGGGGAAGGTGCCGTGGGGGCTTTATACGAAGCACCAGAAATACTCGAGACCCTAGTGAAGTTTTGATCAGCAATTGACCACAGTTGTAACAACAGCAAAAATCGCACAATTCTCCGAATTCGTTTGTTCCTTCTTCAGGATGTTGTGATAACGCTGGAGACAGCGGGCGTGATTGTGGGGAGTTTGGGGAGGAGACTCCAGCAGCTGGTCCCGGAGATTTCTTCAGCTGTCGTTTCTTAAGCTGATCTCAAAAGGTAAGATAGACGAAGCTCACAGAATTACGAGCTATCTACACACCATGGCTTTTGCCCGGGCAGCCTTTGCTGCGCGATCATCTTCAGACATGGTAATGAGGAATACAACGCCACAACAGTAATAAAGTAAGGAGAGTTGCGCTTACGTAACACTGCGCCTGTATTTCTTTTCACATATATTTCATGATCGAGCGTGAAAAGTTAAAAGACAGAATGTAAGCACGGGAGTGAATCCGATTCGGAAAATGCTAGACACAGATAATACCACAGGACAAACAAGCATGGATATGATAGAAGGGAGCGAGGTCCGTAAAGACAGACTCTAGGCGACCAAATGCTTCGCGGGTAAAGGTATGTTAGAAATAATCGGATCGATTTACAAAGGACGGAAACGAGGCGAAGTTCACTCGTATCGTATAAAATACGGCTGACTGAAAGCTCCGTTGGTGTTGATTCAAGATAAACAGGGTGGCATTGTGGTTTAACTGTGACTTTGAGGCTTAAGCCCAGACCTGAAACGAAATTATTAGTAAAATTCGATTTTCTGCCCAAAACGACTGACCTTCAGAGTGCTATCCCAACTACCAGTACATAGTGCCATTCCATCGCTGCTAACTCCCAAGCAACTGACGCGGTTCTCATGTCCGGTTAGAACACCTACTCGTTCGCCTTTCAGAGTGTCCCAGACATTGCACGTCCAATCGTCGTATCCTCCGAAGAGAATTCGGCCGGAAATAGAAAATGCAACAGAAGTAATACCGCAGAGAATGTTGTCATGGGTAAACGTGTTCAATTCCCTGTCCGCACGAATATCGAAGAGGCGGCAGGATGCATCATCAGACCCTGTCGCGAACGCATCACCATTGGGGAAGAATCTGCAAAATATGATGAACTATTCTCACGTCAAGGCCAGATCACTCACGTCACGGCGTTTATGTCAGATTCATGCCCGGTGAAGGTTTGCGTCGCCTTTCCGGTGCGGATGTCCCAAAGCTTCGCAGTGGCATCGCACGCACCTGAGACAAAAACATTTTGACTGGGACCAAGAGACAAGCTGGATGACCCATGGTGAGTGGCTCGAATGCCCGACCATTATAAAACCAACCTCATGACGTCGCCTGTGTGGTCGCTAAATTCCATTGTTCTCACTCCGGCCTCAATGTCCCACAACATGCAGGTCATATCACCTGAGCTCGTGACAATCTGTCGGTCATTGATGAATCGGCAGCAACTGAGGTATCCGGAGTGGGCGCTGAGCTCTCGGGCTCCTTTTACGGTTCCGGCGTCCTTTGAATGCAGGTTGTAGATCGAACAAATATTGTCCAGCCCGCCACAAGCAACAAAACTGCCAGAGGGAGAATATGCGCATGTCATCACCCAGCTTGAACGTAGAGGAATAGCGTGGACTTTGTTGGTTGTATAGGCATCCCACACGATAAGTTTGCCATCTTGAGATGCTGACACCAGATGTCGCCGATCGGCTGCCCAATGCATAGCGTAGATCTTTGCCAGGTGACCTCTCAGTGCACGTCTAGGACGCATCACGATACGAGGCAATGCTTCCACTTCGGCAGCCATGGCACGCACTGTGAATGATCGGTTAAAATGCGGAAACAACGACCGAGGGGAGATTACGCACAGCTAGTGTCGGCTGAGGACTCCCTCTTGGCTCGTATTTTTTCTTTTAAACTCTCGGCCTCACGGCGTGCCGCCGCGATCCTCTCTTGAATGTCAGCTTGTTGTTGAGACATGATTTTCGGTCTACTATGGCGTCAAGTAGACACTGTCAGTAAGACGTGGTCTGTGTATTTCCTGCTGGTGGGGTCAGGCCCTTTTACAATGGTGTAAAGTGTAGGTGCTCGCCGTTGGAAAGTGATGGGACGAGAAGAAGTTGGCGGGACTCCCGTGTGATGATGGAGTGTCCAGCGAGTGGGAAAATGGAGATTAGAGGCGTCAACGTCTGCACGGATAGCTGACGTCGGCGCTGAAGGTCTGGCACAACACTGCCGTACGTTGATTGCCGCCGTCGACGGTCGTGACGATAAAAGGATGAACAGCGAGGACGACTAGAGTGGTGTCGTGATTGGCAGCATCCGCTGGGCCTGGGATCGTCGGAGATGCAATGTTCAGTCTCCGCGTGATCTGCAGGTGGCTGATACCTCAATTTGGCCTTCGTTGTCTTCTACGATCAGATTGATTCGCCTTATTCGTTACTCGAATTCTTGGGAACTGCCTGAAGCTCGTTCTCATATCAGATCCTACACGAGGTCTCATCGGAGTCGGTCAAGCTCCTGCTGAACCCTTTGGCGTCATCGAACGCCGAACACCTTTGGCGGATATGAAGCCGAATTATTTCCTGCTTGATGATCTTGCCAAAGTCTTGCGCTTTCGTTCCACATGATCGGCGAATGAGCCAAACAATCCTGGTGCTGGATAATACGCTTTACACTATGGTTTAACTCTACCTAAGCTGCTTTCGGGTGAGGTGAGAGTAACGAACTCATCATGTGGCGACTTTTCTTTCTCCGTGTATCAGTCTTATTTGGTGTCTCGTATCCCCACCATGATGGCCGAGTCTCTGAACGGAACATGCGCAAAGGTTCGACGCACCCCAATGGCTCAGGAAAACCATATCAATTCATATGAACAGTGTTATTTTTTCCAACCTTTGGAACCATTGCGTCGATCGTGGAGGCTAACATAAGCACATATCACTAACCTTCATTTTTCTGACAAAGCTCTTGACGCAACCGGAAACCGGCCAATTTTCTTACGTTTTGGTCTTTTATAGCGATTAGCACCCCCAGACCGAACAGACGACCGTCCGTAGCTCATGGGGCAGAAATCACAACTACAGTACCCCGGACAAACATGGTTGTAAAGTACCGCAGCATCTCATATCAAATAACGCAGATACGTACAGCTCGTATCAGTGCGTTATTCTTGCTGTGATCGGTACGATCAGAGGCTGGGCTGGTGAGCGGCTATCCCCTTCTTTTGGCATCACCCCACGCGTGGATTGCAATGATATCCACATCAAGCTTCGAAATATGCGGATAAACCTCCATGACACTGGCATTGCGACAATAGTTTCAGAAATGAACAACGGTGCATTCCACGTCTAAGACTTCGGCACCCAAGTGCGTGGTATGGACGTATCAACGGCGCCTTTCAACGGCTCATATTCAACTCCGTCATTTTGATGTGTTTTATCACCCTTAAAATACTTTTGCCGACACATTCCATCCCGGCGTCTGTTTTGGCGCCCGCCGACTACCGCATCTGCACTGGACTTGGTCCGCATCGCTAGTTATTCGATATGCAGCCGAATATTATTACGCACCATTACTTTGGCCAGGACTATGCTGGTATGTAGACGTTCCTTTCTTCTGGCGCCGTTTCGTCTTTGGCCTTGGAAATCACCAACACCGCAATGGAAGTGCACCTTATCTTTGTTCCGATTCCTGCGTCCGTGGCGCTCGCCACTGAGATTTTCCGAATCGCATCAGCCTATGGACTGAGAAGGAAATCCCCGAACATGCATAAAATAATTGGGACACACCGCATTCCTCCACCAACGAGACTACGCTGAAAGTCGAGCACTGCAACTTATTTTATCCTTTCTGTGTAGACATGCGTGAGTGGCTCATTTTAGGTTAAATTTATCACCATCATGTGTTGAGCTATGGCTCCTCAGCTCGTCAAATACATTGGACGACGGAATGGAACAATCATATTCAGCTGATCGATGGCAACGTACGAAATGTCTCCTGGCAGGAGTTCCAGCATCCTCGGGACACGGGATCTTGGTTTGCAATCGTCTATTGTGAGTGACGACGGTTTAACGCATCGACACTGCGCTGACACTATCTTTGGAAGATCGCGAGTTAGAATATGGTCGCGGTTCTAGCGCAACTCTCAGTGATGCCAAAGACGCGGCATCTCAAGTCGCTATGAAAACGATGTGTCCTGAAAAGCACGATGCTATTATTGACAGAGCCTCGAGGAAGGATTGATAAGTATGCAGTGAGTTCCGATCATGTCCCATCGAGCATAGCCATTGGATGTACGGCCTGGATTAATGCAATATTCCTTTCGTTTTCTGAATTGGTTGATCTACTGGGAGAATGTCGGAGCTGGTCAGGTCCCCGTCTCCTCTGTTTCGTAAACGGTTTCAGAGCCGGCATTCATTATTTTACGTGCTGCACAATCGCCGGAGTTATTTGGACAACTTAGTTACGGCGTATAGACTCGGTCAGTAAAATAGATGCCTGAGGGACCCGGACAAAGTCCCGGTCCTCCGGATCACCGCACCTCCGACAACCCACATTCGTGCACCACGCGTATTTTGCGAGCGCTTCAAGTTTTGGAAAAAAATTCGGTCAATCTCTGCGTTAACTCCACGCCTCGGTTTGTTTCATGAAATTCGCGACACACCGGGTTTTCGCACATAATGTTAACATTCGTAATATGGGCCAACGCACATTTGCGACGAACGTACGTGGCTCGCAAGACGTCTGTCGACTTAAGTGACCTTTCACGTTGTCCTAACCAATGAACGTTAATGAAACCTGTCGCTGCCTTCTCGCGCAGCGCTAACACCCGGCTACCTTCAAGTTCGGAAGACGTCTAACTCTTCAATATGATCCCCAGAAAACAAACGGTGAATCGGAGACATGCATGCATACTGATGACGATATTCCGATTCATCCGATACGAAGGGGTAGTTTATTGTTTTGCTTGTCTTTGGCGTTCAGCGGTGGTGAAGAATTCCCCTTCGATCGCGTGGCAAGTCAGGCAGCGCTTCTGCAGCAAAGTTGACCCTTCGTGCAAACATGATGCTTCTTTGTCAACTGCCTTTCGGTGAATCCTAGGCAATCTCACCACGGACACCAAGCGATGAATTTTTCTAACCCGGTATTGTCTGCTTCGTGCCAGACTTGAGTTGTCTACCATCCACCATTACATGTTGCCTAGTTATAGGGTTGTAGGTCTCACCTACGCTCAAGGCAGCCGTTTGGATATTCCGTTTCAATGATCGATCTGGTGGTTATTCATCTTTTCAAAAATGCATCTTTGTTGTGGAAACACTCACCTAAGCTCACTTTCCGTGGGGAATTCATGACGACACAGGTTTCCAGCTCTCGTGGTGCGCTGTCCCTCTCCGGCGTTGGATTCAAACAAAGTTTCCGGTATTTTGACAATACGGCCAACCATTCTTGACGTTTCATGTCATGATGGAGGGCTACTGAGTATGCTTCGTCCAAAGATTCAGGAACTGAGATGATTTGACTCAGCGGACGAAAGGATGGAGGTGAGTAGGCGTCTGGTCGCCGTCTTCAAACCGGACGCTAATCTTTCCGGAAGGTTGAAGCTAATTTATCACTTGTAAACGCCATCCATGCTGATGTGAAACTTAAAGCTGGGATATTGAGATAACGCCGTGGCTGTTCCTATTCAAACGCAGCGCATATAAAGCTCGTGGAGAAAAACCAAGCTACATCCTCAATACGTAGAAGTACTTCACCCAAGAAACCGCGCAGTCATGTCGAGCACTGGGAGTGAGTGTTTTCTTTTTGACGGTTGTGGCAGTAATTCTAATTACCACTCAAGACTCATCTATAGCACTGAACAATTGTTCTGCCCTCGTTCCTCCTCTGCTCACCACGCACACTGAATTTGTCATTTGCGCAGACCTCCAATCCAAACGCCAAGACGAGAGGCACTTATTAAGTTGGGTTGAGCAGAGCTCTGGTCCGCAATATGCCCCGCAATGGACAGTAACGTGCAAATGTATTCGAGTCAGCTCACCAAAAGAACTGTTGCTAATAATTACCGTGCAGACAACGGCGAGGTGAAAGGGGAAGCCACCGCTTCTCAGAAGGCAGTGGCAAAGGAAGCGGCCGCGGCCTTGGCGTTAAGGGCGTTGAGGGGGTATTGAGAAATGGTGCTGACGATGGCGGGAATTTTAATCCCACTAATATGTATGAAGCTGAATAGAACACTGTAGCCGCAAAACTTTGTTGAGCCTAAGAGATAAGTCGTACATCTCAGCTTGCCCAATCCGTGATTGGGTTACAGTTCCATGGAAAAAGAACAATAGTTGCCTTATATTCTCAATAACAGCTTTGATGACATTGACCCAGCATTTATAATATCACGAATGATTGACCTTGCAGCTCCATGAATTCAAACAAACCTGGCTGCGAACGTACCAACTCCCAGTTTCTTCGATGTATTGAGAAGGCCGTCAGCACCGGCAACATTTCAGTTACAAAAGAGCGGAGGGAGTTATACATTGCACATTGATTTCTCGATTATGTCCTGATCTAACAGAAAAATTGGACGGCCTATGAAAATTATGCGTGCTTCAAGATAGCGCAAATCGATACACAAGAGAGTTATGTGTTAAACTTCCTCCTTAGATAACGCCGTCGCAGTCGGCCAAGTCAGATATAGTGTGGACTGGGACTGGCTGCAGGAGAGTTTGGGGACTTCGAGGGGTAGCATCATCAGAGGGAAACACGAGCTGTGCGGGTTCAAATATGTGATGCCGCCAGGTTTCCCGGAGTGCACGAAAATGTCTGGCGTAACTGGGAGATTTCTGGGCAGATAGTCAGATGACACGGAATCACAGTAATGCCTATAATTATTCAGGCCAATCAAGCAAGTCCTCGCTGTGCACAGTATTGCGCCGATCAAGGCGGCGTTGCGCCTGAGGCATGACCGCTGACGTGTAGACCTCACGGTTAACGTCGTGATATCTTGCGTATTTATGGATCCTCCTGACGCTCGCGAAGTTTGATGGAAATACTACGAATGAGCACAATAGATGTCAGCTTGTGATGGACAAAATGTAGAACAGCATACGGTTCGGCGATCCAGTGCGGGGAACGGTCAAGAGATACTTTACCACCGTGACCGAACAGTGGCAACTTGCGGTAACTTGAACACCGCAGCCGTGACGCCCGTCTTTTCCAAGATCATCTTGTAACACGATATGGAATCCGGGCTCAAAATGAGGTGACTTAAATGATCGAATTCGAGGTTTGGTCGATACAGTGTGCAGAAATTGTCATCCGAGGATGGGTCCGACTCAGAAAGGAAATCAAATCTTACGTCATTATTCTCCGTCAAGTTTCTCCGAAGCAGCAACGACGTTCACTGTTCACAACGGTGCGCAACCTTGTACTGGGGAACTAGAACAGAAATATCCTGAAACAGGATAGAGAAGGTCAACGTAGTCCTGGAGATTTACCGGATGTTGCCCATCCAACGTTTAATGCCATATCTCTTCGCCGCCGCTTCAGGTGACTTCGTCCCATTACATAGCCATCCATCCGTCATGAACTGATGTTCGGGTTGATGAAATCTAGGTGCCGCGATATCAATCTATACATTCCAACCCACGTTTAAAGAGCTGGCGGAGAAACGCAAGGCTGAGTCTGTTTCTCTCTACTTCTCATCTTTACTTGTGCAACCTTACGCAAATATTGTATGAGAAGGAACGATGACTTCTCCGGGATTGGTACTGCAGCAGATCGACGGGACCATACTACAGGTGCCTCGATTTTGACGAATAGTGATTCTGCGACAGCAAAGGAACCCAAAAGTACAACTTGATTTCAGGTTTGGGGTTCAATCTGTGCAACTATTACACGTTTATGATTCGGCGACAAATACATTGCAAACCTCGTGCGATCCACCGAAACAATGTCACCTAAGGTGTAGGAAGCCGTGTCTTAGATCCATTTGTGAGACTACCGTCCAGCACGTCTTTCCCAGATCTGGTAAGGAAACCATTAGTAACAATTCGACATCGGAACGGTGGGCTGACTAACCTGAAGAACGGATTCTCCTAAGAATATCATTTCTTTTCGGACTTCCTCGACGATAAGGTCTTGAATTTGGAACCACTTCTCATTCTCACCACCACCGGAACCAGCCCGAAGATGAACTTTCCATACCGTATTCGCCTTGTCTCGTGTTGTACCCGCCACTGATTCATGTGTCACATTTGCAATCAGATCATAGACAGTGGGAAGGTGATTTGGCGTAGCATCAACACCTGATCCGTCGTTCAGCGTCCTACACCGGTAGCTTAAGAAGAGTGGCTTACAATCACGGAAGTCGACCCCCCGAAGCGGATAGTTAACAATAGTAGGATTTTTTTCTTCGACAAAATTGTTTTTCGTGAATCGTTTGAAATGCAGAATGAGATATGCTGGTAGTTGTTGACACTTGTATCGTTTCAGTTGCCCCGCAGACTCCTGAAGCCAAAATGTCTGTAAGTACTCCATCTAGTCGAGGGGATACAAACCTCATTCAAACCTGCGTTGTTTTTCCGTCGTATTTGGCGAGCACTGATGCAATGCTCACTTGGGGAATGATATTTTTTTCAACAGAATCCTGGAAGAGAGGAGGTGGAGGCAAATCGATCGCAAGAAAGAGAAATGGTGAGACAGAAGATCTTGTTTCTATCACCATATGTCAGTTAATCATCGTTTCAAAATTTTAAACCTAATATCACCCCGGTCAATGTCAAAATGTGGCTTCTGGCTTCTTTCACTACCAGCACGGACGACCACTTGTTGTGTCTCAAGCCTCAACTCGCCTTGAAAAGCAGAGAATATCACACCTGAAACCATTGGGATTAGCAATAGGAAGAAATCACTAGGAAATGACTTACTGGAATTTCTTCTTTTCGTGCCGCCCATGTCTTTGTGCAATTTGTTAAGAAGCCAGCCCAAAAACTCCGCCGGGTCCCCTTGCTCTTCAAGCCTAAACTTTCCCCCGCTTGCCCTTCCCACTTCTTGTAAAAATTCGTGAGGACTAACTTGGCTTTTGAAGAGTCGAGGATTCCAGACTTTCTTGGCCAATCCAGCAAAACGCTTCAACAGCTCGCTTTCCTTTTCACGGAAGTTGGACAACAGTAAATAGTCTCGAATTGGTGGGATATGCAGTAGTGAGTGGATGATGACATTCATGTGGTCGTGCCTTTTTATGTTGTTCAGGCCAATGTATCCTGGCAAGTATGGTTTCGATGATAAGTCATATGATGGCTTCTGCAAATGAGCCGGAGTCGATAAGGACGAAACGGTCTGAGGTGTAAATGACGGCGCCAGAACAAAGGAAATGTCCTCTAGCGATGGATCTGATACGGGATAGCCGTCTGGAAGAACGTATACCTGAAAAATGTGACGTGAGTGTGAAGGATCGGCCAACCAAGATTCCTTACTTTAGTTGTCTCTAAATTGATGAAAACATGGTGATCCTCATGTATTGAGTGGGCATACGCATAGGACTTGCGACCGCGACCTTGAAAATATTTTCCGCACACGAGACAACCATAAATGTTGATATTTGACAAACAAACTGAGCATAATTTCTCGAAGTCGAAATCAAGCGCCATACGATTGATCTACCCAAATCTCAGTATGGAATAAACAATATCACAAAACGTACGGTGTCGAGATAGAGGTCAGAAGACCGCGGAGGAGCCTCGTTGTTCCCAAAGGAATCCTCTCCGGACTCATCACTGGAAAGTTCTGCCGACTCCTTTGGTGATTGAGGTTCGTCGGCCAAACCATCATCATTGGCGGTCCGCTTTACGCGTTTAAATGGCCTTTTAGTTGTGTCTTCTGCAGGTTCATGTATTCTTGCAGATTTGATCATAACTGTATGTGAGTCGAGTGAGTCGAGTTGTCCCTTTATGGCAAGCTTGCATTCGCTTGCTTTCCCGACGAACGAAAAAAATCCTCGAAAACGTGTGTAGCAACTTTGGATCGCAACAGGGTGAAAGGTTGATTGGTCTGGTCTTGCCATAAATTGATTTTTCCGAGGCCAATGCTCAGCGTCGCAGGGACAGCCAGTCGTCGTATATCGAGGGTCTCCCGCGCCGTGCGCTTCACAACTGCTTCAGCGTCCACCTCGCATACATCCCACACTCCTAATGCTGCTCTTGATCTTGATCCCTCCTTTCGTGTGTTGCTCAAGGATGCTGATCTGGCTCTTCTGAAACACAAGGCGCGTCACGTATCCCATCCATTGAATCACCGTGAGCTGGAGGTTCTGCCCTTTGAAGACCCCGATCCGTTCTCAAACGCAGTCTCCTACGTTACTGAGAGTGGTGACGATGTATGCGTTGGGGAGACCCTCAGGAAGTCCCCGGAGGCTAGGTTTGGCAGTCAGGCCATTGGATCCGTGTATATTCCAAACGACTTGCGTTTATCTATCGAAAGGTTGATAGCAGGTGCGCCGTTTCTCGAACTTGCAAAAAAAGCTGCTTTATTAGAGCCCACTACTTAGGTTCCGACAAGTTTGCTCTTCACAACAATGCGAAACGTATTTTTAAGCGCGACGACTCTACACGCGATGATCCCTGGGACAGCGTATCGACTGTCAACTACAAGTCACATAAACAAGCAGTGAAGCATGCTGAAACGGATGGGACTGCCTTTGCCACAGTTGCTCTGCCTGCACATTATGCAGCGATTTGTTCTGTCTTAGACCACGTAAAACGCAGATTTGGCAATGCCTGGAACATTGAGCGAGTGATCGACTGGGGTTCAGGAACAGGCAGCGCTCTTTGGTAGGGTAAATGTGTCTTGTCCGCCCAGTACTTACCAAATCCTTAGGGCGACAATGCACTCATTTCAACATCCCACAATGGGTGGGGACCAAGACATGACGTTAGAACCCCACTTATCTAGGTCTAGAATTCTGACATATTTGGGGATCGAGAAGCGTGCTGGTCTCACCGCCATCGCGAAAAGATTGGTCAAAGGTAGTCATAAATTATTTTCAGGAGTTGAGCGATACTTACCGACTTAGATGTGGATGTTGGGCAAACGAGCCTGTCGTGGCAAAAGGGATACACCGATCTATTTGGAACGAAGAGGTTTGAAGGACATGATCTTTTAGCCCTGTCGGCATTCACACTTTCCTCGTTACCCAATCCTCTGGCGCGGAAAGATCTTGTTAAAGAGATGTGGGACAGCGGAGCAAATGTAATGGTCAGTTATATTCTTATTTACATATATATCTGTTCATGGCCTCAAGCTCTATGATAAAGATTCTGATCGACCACGATTCACCTTCCGGCTTTGAGAGCATTGCAAATGCTCGGGACTATCTCTTGCGCATGGGCAAACGGGAATTTGATGATCCCTTAATGGGATCTATGGACCATGTCGGGTGCCATGTAGTTGCTCCTGTATGTTTCTCATCAAACTTTCCATGCCAGAAGCTCACCGATTGTGCAGTGCCCACATGATCAAGCCTGCCCACTACATGCCCCAGGTTCGACCAAACTGATTTGCTCATTCTCGCAAAGAATGCAGCGCCCGGCTTTTCTTCGCAAGACAAAGCACGTCAAGGCGGGCCACGAAGATACCGGCTTCTCCTACGTCGTTATTCGAAGGGGACCTCGACCAACCTACTCAAGCGCGAAATATACACAACCTGCTCCCCAAGTTTCTGGAGATAATGTCAAGGAAGATAAATATGGCGTCGAGTTCGAGGGGAGAACCGAAACTGAGTGCCACACATTAGCTCCTGACAATGGTGTGGGTTTGCATTCACCAAGCAGGAACAGTGAAGACTCCGATGATATCCTACGAATGCAGGCTTATGGGTGGCCTCGGCTTATCTTCCCCCCACTGAAGAAGAGTGGTCACGTAATTCTTGATAGCTGCACCAGAGAGGGTGGGTGGTTTCCATCGTTCGCTCTCCATTGCTAACGGCCCTTCAGGTAGAATCATGCGTCTTACGATACCTAGGTCACAGGGAAAGCAGGAATACTACGACGCCAGAAAATCGTCGTGGGGAGATATATTTCCACATTCGCCAAAGAACCCGCCTCAAATTAGAAGTCAAACAAACGCAAAAGGGTTAACAGGTCTTGGCGAAGGTTCTGACATTGGTAAACGGAAGCAGAAATTAAAGGAACAGCAGGCTACCAGTTACAGTCAACTAGCTTCGCATGTAAAGTTGACGAAAAGGGACAAGAGACGGGAGAGAAATCGAACAAAGAAACGAGGGGACGAGGAGGAACTATGATTTGAAGGGCATTCACACATTACTGTACGCATCACGCATAATCTACGTTTTTAACCGTGGAAATATCATTCACTCCCCATTCATCGCTGATGCCACAAACTATAAATCTGATATTTGTATTCCTGGCCCCTGTGTCGAACTTAAGATAACCTTCAATATTGCATTGGCTTAAAAGCGAAATGTCAACATGACACGAGCTTTTCCATGGATCAGATACCGCTCACTAGGTTTAGTGCTCTCAGCAGCTGCATTCCTTTCCGTTATATTCCCGGTCGCCTTCCTTACCGCAGTCATGAAGAATTGCGCGTTCTTCACTACGTCGTGCGGAGGAAAATGCATCTGCATGTTGCATGAGCGATGTCAATTGAACCAGTCAATTGCGTACCTTTGCGATAGCAGTACGAATTGTGCCTGCTTTGTCCCCTTTCCATTCGCTTGAATGTTGAATTTTCTTTAGATATCCGGCGATGTCCTCTGTGACAGTCCCGCGTCTCTCCGAAGGCATCAAACCTCTTGGTCCCAGTATCCGACCTAACCTTGGGGCAATAGTACGCAGGAGTGCAGGAGTGCAAAGGAATGTAGAAGCAGTGATTCGACCACTGGCAACCTAACGGAACGGAGTCAGAGAACGGAAAGGTGAAGATGCCATTACGCACGCCTTCAATAAGCTCTGAGCCGCCAACAATGTCTGCACCGGCTCGGCGAGCTTCGTCAGCTTGCCGTCCATCAGCAAACACAAGCACCTTGTCCTTCAATTTTGGTTTCGGCTCTCGAGGCATATTTATTCTTCCCCTTGGTACAGGGATTCCCTTTCCCATTTGCGTTTTCACTGTAAGTTCATAGGTAGCATGAGGTCTCGAAACTTCAACAGCCTATATTCATGGATGCATTGTTAGCATTGGTCTGGGTTCATGGAACATACGTACCTGAAGGACTCGAACAGCTTCTAATAGAGGCATCTTTTCGTTCTCGTACAAGCTTTTACGAGCTTTGAGTGCTCTTCTCTTCTCCTTCGCCGCCAAACTGGCTTTACTAATTTGTGGGCGGACGTGGGGCTTCCGTACAGCCAGTGCAGGCGTGCTTGAAAACTGCCGAATGATACCCCGACCAGTAATAGATGCACTTAAGCCTTGTAATTTGGGAGAGATGAGAAGGTTGGGATATTGCTTTCGACATCGCCTCCCCATTACGCACGCCATGCTGTTGTAACTTGATGATACGAGAGGTTCAAACATATGGTCACTTCGTCACACTCCACGGTTTGCTCAAATGGGAATGAGAGTTGCCTAACGTGGACATCTATATTCCATATTCATCTATAGCTACCATTCGAACACTGTCAAAATTTCTGCTCAAATTTAATCTTTAAAGAATGACTGATTGGTTGGAGAAGTAATGTTTCAAATTCCCTTGGATCCGAAGGGTGAATATCGATTACAGAAGTTTGACTGACCGCTAACCTCATTGAATCGTCCGTGGTTTCGGGGTCAGGATAGAATTCATAACGACGAGTGAGTGCAGCAATAACACAATACAGCTCCATCTCGGCGAGTCTATTAAAGTCATTAAGAAGGATAGAATGAATCTCGAATTAATACCGCACTTACGGCTGACCTTGACAGCTGCGAACGCCGGTGGACCAGGCCATGTAGGAGGACATCATCTCAGAAGATGACTTCAGCGTATAGATTCCGTTTGACTCCTCTAGCCACCTCTCTGGTTCATATTTATCGGGGTCAGGAAATATATTTTCGTTGCGATGCATAGCATAAGGAGAACAACCGATGGACTACCCGGAGGGTTATGATATCCGGACAGTAAAATGTGGAAAACCTGGCGCTTACAGTGGACTCCGGGATAAAGCACCCGCAATGGACTGCGCCACCAGGCGGAGCAATCCGTGGTAAATAGAGGGACGCAGGTGGCCAACGCCGAAGCCCTTCCTTGATGACGGCGCTCAAATATGGTAGCCTTCGCAGTGAAGTATAGTCAGGAAGGATGTCAGCGTCAGGTATCGCCACTTCCAATTCCTTTCTCAGTCGTTTGTAAATTTGCGGGTATCGTGCCAAAGCCCAGGTAATCCATGCTAGGCTCGTCGAAGTGGTGTCGGTTCCAGCAATTAAAAATATTAGGATGGTGGAACAGAGGAACGACTCCGACAACGGCATTCCTTTCCTGTCGATTTCGTTGTCTAACTGCGATAACATGATACTGGTCTGCGACTGGCTGCGACTGGATTCCAATAACTGGGACGCAAACTGTAAAGAAGGCTTCGTATCATGCTGCTGGAGAACGTGCACGAATAGACTCACAGTCATAAGTCGCGTCTCCGAATGCACGATGTCCTGCCATTTTGACACAGGGATACAACATGTCATGTCGTAAACCCATGAAGGAAGTCCAGTTTTCTGAGGACATTCCAAGTTATTCCGGACACCGTTACTCAGAAAATGGCCGTACGATAGTTAGGAGCCGGAAAAATTTGTCCATGTCGTGCATTAGTGCCATTTCGGTTCCTTTTCGAAGGGCAGCGAAAGAATTCCCAAAGGCTGCTTGTCCGAGACTGGGGATACAATAATTATGAGTTCACGTATGAATCGTGGTACTGACAAATCGAATGCCAGAAGTCTGTACAAATTCCACATATTTGCCGATTCTTGACGGCGGCTGGATTGATCTATATGAACAAAGAGATCATCCAGTAGCTCCTGGAGTGGCCGTTGTAGTGCTTTGACAGATTCACTGGTAAAGAGTGGGTTTGTGAGTTTGCGTAGATGTCTATGGACACCGGGATCTCTATCAGGCCAATACCTGCGTTCAGATATTTGGAAGCAACGGGTAGAATCAAGTCATACACAGCGGAGATTACATTTTCAATCCCAAAAATTCGCAACTTCGCCATTCTCGCATCTTTGCGATATTTATGGCCAACGTAAATTTCGGTATAGTCTTCGGGCTTCCTGACAACGACGCTACTAGGTCCAATACGCACAATGTCACCATATTCCTGATCATGATTAATTATTATGACTGCCAGACACAGATGGGAGGCTTACGCGGAAGCACCTGTCGATCTCTATTGAGCCCCTTCCTCTCAAAACTGTTTCGCAGGAATATAAATGTATTTGGCAGAAGTGGAGCGTAGAAAAGGCCACCTTGAAATAGCATCCAAAGGTCTGTGATGCCAGCCAGTTTGGGGCCGGGGATTTTGCGGAGGGGGGAAAATAGGGTAGCAGAGACAACCTGATGAGATGATACCCCGTTCAAATTGGAGTAAGGGTCAGGACTTGTCAGTTGCGGAGGTAGGTAAATGCTCTACATAGTGTATTGCGACGGAAAGCAGGACCAGAGATACAACAACCAGTAAGTGCATGACAAATTTAACGAAGGGCGAAAGAATTTGTAAGAGAGTATATGTTTTTCAATACCGCGAGGCACTGGCACTTAAGACAACTCATTGTCCGGGGAGGGAAGTGTCAAGTTTACGGGAATGTGTTTGCTGTGTCCAAGTATCACACCTGTCCATCAGCCATTGTCCAGCATGCTGTCAAACTGCATGTTCCTTGTGAGCACGATGCCGAGCAAGAGTGTCCCCTGAAGCAGTGGCGCTGAGAATTTGGCCAGCGACAGAGAATGCAGCAATCAGAAATTCAACGACTGACATTACGTCATTCTTCCAAAAATGTTGCTACCTACGCTCAACTTGCTCAGACAAACTTCTTCAAAGTTGCCCCTGTGCGTTCAGCTCACATTTGTCCGTAATGCTGTCAGGCAGTCGGCAGCGGATCCAAGGCACGAAATGATTCGTCGCGCTCTTTACCCAGGTACACGACGCCGCACGGAGTCACCAACTGGTGTGTGGAGGCGCGACGTTGCGCGAGCATTGCAACGTGCCATCCCTTCCAAGCAAGCCCACGAGACTATCGAGCGAGCTTGGCTTTTGTACAAGCGTCATATTCGCTGGAAACGTGAGCTGGAGAACGCTCGGAAATTCGATTGCATGCACAGGGCAATGGAAGAGCTTCGAGCTCTCGATATTCGTCTTTTTAAAGAAGCGAATTACACGGACGATCCGAGGATATGGAATGATAAGCAGAAGGAGTTTTTGAAGTCTTTGAGGGGGACAGAGAAGAAAATGGCGGAAGCCAGATTACCTGGTCTTTTTCCGAGGGAGATGCGTATTCCAACTGACACTCCTCCACGAGCCGGATGGAACTACGACTGGAACCCGAAACCGAATAGTTTTTGACCACGAATGGTACCACGATCTACTAATTTATGGAACCTTGGGAGAATCAATTGACATAAAATTCCAGCAGAGTTTTAGGTCCAATTGATAACCACAGGTCTTCCGTTGTACGTCCACTTCATTGATAACCACACTTCTCCCGTAGCACTAATCAAGTCTTGTCTGTACAGACTCGGTTGATCACAGGTGACGGCATACTGGAAAGATCCTTTCTGCGATAGTAGTATAAGACCAGGGTTGGTGTCACTCACCTCCACTACTAGTTGCGGATGGTCGATAGCATTGGGTGTTGTCAAGAGGGAGGCAAGGTTGTAGAGTACAGTTAATTTTTGTGCCGTGCTGTTTGGCGCCTAATATGTGGCATGTCACATTGTGACCTTGCGCGTCTCACTACACCATTACCTTTGGTCGAAAACACAACCAGACGATAGACTACCTCGCCGTCAGTTCATCTTTGCTCATCTTCAACCATGTGGGTACAATGTGCTGCGAGTCCCGCAGATTATATGCCTATCTTTTCCAACTCACCGCTATCATGTTTTGTGGCATTAGACCCTTGACCGCCCTCCTCGCAAGTTACCATGGACGACGATGATGCAGATTATATGCAAGGTAGTGACGACGAGGTAATGTCTTTCAATTGATTTCAGGGGTAATTGTCTCAAGGAGTTATCACAGGATTACGGGTTCGATTATTCTGACGGCGATGACGCCGACGAACAGGGCAACGTGGATGTTGAAAATATGTACTACACCGCGAAGTGTAGGTGTGAAATTCCCGCCAAAATGCACCCCTCTCATATTAGGATGTTATAGCCAAGAAAGAGGACAACCCTGAGGAGGCTTTGAACGCCTTTAAAGCCATTGTCGACCAGGAGAAGGTTAAAGGCGACTGGTAATGTCGCGCCACCTCGATATGATAGCACGGAATTGATATGTTTGTCAAGGGGGTTCAAGGCTTTGAAACAGTCTACGAAATTGCTCTTCCTCACTCTTCATCGACCCAACGAGGCACTGGAGTCATACATCAAGCTATTGACATACACGAAGTCGGCGGTGACGCGTAATTACTCCGAGAAGACCATCAATGGCATCTTGGACTATGTTGGTGGGGGGAAGGGTGGCCCTGTAGAGGTGGATGTACTGGAGCGATTCTATCAGGCAACGAAAGATGCTTTAGTCGAAGCAAAGAACGAGGTGAGCGATTGCATGACGGTTGTATTACCCCGCATTGCTCTAAGCGGATTATGTAGAGACTCTCTGTCAAGACCAACTTGAAACTGGCAAAGCTATGGCTTGATAGGAAGGAATACGGGCGCTTAACGAAAGTCGGTTGACATTGCACATTGCAGGTATTTTGACTAATCGATAACTAGCTAATTCGAGAACTTCATCACGTAACTCAAACGGGCATCGACGAAGACCAATCTCGTGGCACCCAGCTTCTGGAAATCTATGCTTTAGAAATCCAAATGTACAATGAGACAAGGAATTTCAAGAAACTAAAAGTTCGTAGTTTCAACTGTATCTTGTCAGCTCCCAACTATGTCCACCCAGGAAATCTACAACGCTACCAACGAAGTGCGGTCCGCCATTCCTCATCCACGTATAATGGGAGTCATTAAGGAATGTGGAGGTAAAATGTGGATGGGAGAGCGTGCGTTCATTCACACTGAGGTCCACGAACTTTTCCAATCTTTCCTTCAGGTCAATGGAATCGCGCTAGTGAAGACTTCTTTGAATCCTTTAGAAATTACGATGAAGCTGGCTCCCCACAACGAATCCAGGTCCTCAAGTATTTGGTCCTTGCGAATATGCTCACGGGTAGCGAAGTAAACCCGTTTGATAGTCAAGAGACAAAGCCGTAAGTCTTTGCGTTAATTTAAAGGGGCGCGATATTGAAATCGCAGTTAGATATAAGAGCGACCCTCAAATCTTGGCGATGACTGATTTAGTGGATGCATATCAGCGCAGAGAGGTCCACGCAGCTGAGAAGATTTTAAGAGGTCAGTCTGACCACAGTCTGCACAACGTAGATTTTTAAAGTTATACATAGACAATCGCTCGACGATCATGGACGACCCGTTCATCCGATCTTACATTGGCGACCTTCTTCGAAGCTTGCGGACCCAGTATTTGATTGATCTCATCAAGCCATACACAAGACTTGAGTTATCATTCCTTGCTAAGGTTAGCAGCCGTCGGCATACGAGACTGAACCAATGTATGCTGATGCATTAACCAGCAACTAAATGTGGATGAGGCTGAAGTGGAAGAAATACTCATTGATCTCATTCTCGAGGGTAAAGTTGAAGGTCGGATTGATCAGGTCACCATGAGACTTGAGCTTGATCGGAGGTATAATGTTCCACATCCGCCACCCACATGGTCTTATGCTGATGATCTGGCTTGCCAGGCAAACACTGGAGAGAAAGCGATATGTTGCTCTGACCAAGTGGACAGAGGCTTTGGAAGGATTGCATTCGGCAGTAGTTGGGAAGACTGCAGGACGGAGTGCCATGGACGGACCTATCCAGACAATGGGCATGCCGCCTGAAGCGTTCATGCAGGACAGGTGGGAGAGATGAATAACCGTTGCGTCCGTTCGCGTCATCCTTGTAAGTTCGGATCCAATAAAATAAATAATTTTGCGTCACGTGGGGAACGCGTATTATGTCAGATGGACTTGTCACTGATTTGGAGCTGCTATCTACGTACGCTTCAGCCGCGCCTGCAAAGTGAATACCGGTGGGTCTGTCGTTTTCAAGATCACATCCATGGAGTCCCCACAGCTACCAAACTCTCCTCAATCCAATGGCTTCTCCTCGCGATCAGGAAGTAAAGTATTCGACGACTTGACCAGCTTGACAAGTTACAATCCGTTTTCCGAAGAAGATGAGCATGACCAGTCATCGTACACGCTGGTTACATCACTCTTGTCTCGCATGAAGAACACGCTTACTGCGCCTCTGACATCAAGCTCGACACCGTCAGGTGCACCGGCGCCAGCCAACGTTTCGGGAACGAGTGGTGGAGCTGAGTCGCGACGGACGTCGAATGTTATGTCCCAGAATTCCGGCAGCAACCAGGTCGCGAAACCTGTTAACGAGAGACCTCATCCTCTGACGACTGTTGGCTCCTCCACACCTATTCCAGCACCTCCTTTGGTATCGCGAGTACCTGTCGTATCGGAAACTCCGACATATGTTGCTGAGGCGGACAGGACGAACACCACCCGAGGTGGGATACTCTTCCCGGCTGGAGAATCAAACGAGGGAGGTCTTTTCGGTACCTCTATTCCTGGATTCCCCATTCAAGATGACGCAAGAAGCATACATACGACCACAAGCTTCAAAAGATCGGGGTCGGTATCGAAAGTGATTCGCAAAATTCGAGGCGAAGGTGAAGCGTTGATTCCATTGATAGACATGTCTACTTACGCGTTTTGTGGAAGGCTTGTCGCGTGATTATTGGATGGACGACGACAATTGTAAGGAATGCTATGACTGCAAGAGTGTATTTACAACATGGAGGCGGAAACACCATTGTCGAATATGTGGTCAGTTCGATTCTGTTCTCATTTTCAGAAATGCACTGACCCCGCTTTTTCAAAGGACAAATATTCTGTTCACGATGCGCTTCTAACATCATTAAGGGCTATCGCTTCGGCCACGATGGAATGGTTCGTGTTTGCAACCTTTGCCTAGAGAAGTTGCACGACGATGACGACGATGACGACGATCACCGGTCCATAATTTCCAACATAACATCCCCGTACCCATACCAATACGCAGGAGAATCTTACGCACATTCCTTAGGACACCATCCTCAATCGCCTTTTGCGGCGTCGCAGTTGTTCGGTCGTTCTGACGAACCCTTCAACCTTTTCTCTATTGCTGAGACAAGGCGTCAGTTTTCTGGTTCGGACGGCAGTGCTTTTGGCTCACGACCCATGACTCCCGGGGACGACTTCGACCGCTCAACATGGGTTCCGATTGGCTCGCAAGCCGCTCCATTCCGTCGCGGTCTCGCAGACGATGACAAAGACTCCGTCCTTCCGTCCGACTCATTTACCCGAGACCAGTCTCCTATTGCACCGAGATCTGCAACAAAGACGCCGGTAGATTTCCCAATCACTGTTTCAGTTCCACAAGACGGACCCGTCAGTTCAATCCAATTTCCCGGAGGGTCACCAGAGCAGCTAGATGAATTCGGTAGCCCGCGAGCACCCAGCCTCTTCCGAAATAGGTTGGACTCAGAAAGTGATGTTCAAACGCCATTTTTGCGGAGTAGAGTGCAGAGTCGCCTTGGGGACTTTGGCATCGGTGAGCCTGGCTGGCGGACACGACGGGAGAGCACTGCGTGAGTGTGCCACTTCTAACGATTCGTGTCGTGACTAAAGCCTCACTGCAGGTACGCGCAAGAGCTAAACCTCATCTCAATGTTTCATCTTCGTATCATGCTCAGACAAATGCTCACCTCCGAGGGCATTTCAAATACATTGGAATGGGAAGAGACCCTCCTGAAGCTTGCACTACGGATCGCCCGCGATCTGACTTTCACTGCTCATCCACACCGCGAAGGAGCTGACATGGATGTTCGACGCTACGTCAAGATCAAAAAGATTCCGGGAGGTGCACCCCGTCATTCCGAATACGTCGACGGACCTGTCATCACAAAGAACGTGGCTCACAAGCAAATGTCCCGGAACCAACGGAATCCGCGCATTATGTTTATTACATTTCCTCTGGAATTTCAGCGTGTTGAAGGCCAGTATATGCACTTCGGACACATTGTCCGACAGGAGAAGGAATATTTGGGCAACCTTGCCAGTCGCATCGCTGCTTTACGACCACATATTGTTTTGGTCGAAAAGTCGGTCTCGCGACTAGCCCTTGACGCATTCGTCGAGCACAACATTGCCGTGGCCAGGACCGTGAAAGACTCTGCGATCCGATTCGTGGCTCGCATGACTCAAGGAGATGTCTTCTCGTCCATGGATAAGTTGGCTTTGGAGCCACGCTTGGGACATTGTGGTCGCTACCGTATTCAAACCTTTGACCATCCTCTCATTCCCGGACGACGTAAAACGTACATGCGCTTCGAAGGCTGCAGTCGTGATCTGGGTTGCACCATAATTCTCAGGGGAGGAGACCTAGACCATCTCAGACGCGTCAAGAAAGTAACCCGCTTTCTGACATTCATCGTTCGTAATCTTAAGTTGGAGACTCATCTCTGGAAGGACTCCGTCATCACGCTCCCTCACTTAACTACAGATGCTGTGCCCTTTCCGGTAGGAAAACCACACACATCGGCTCCATTGACCCCAACTAGAAACTCCCCGAGGCGCCATTCGTTGTTTGGACCAGCTGGTCAGAAAAATGTTCCCGATGCACCACAAGACGAGGACTTGCCAGATGAAGATGCCGAGTCTCTGAAACTGTCGCGGCGCATTCAGCAATCCCTTGAACCATATCTCAAAACGTTCATATCAGCTTCTGCCACATTGCGATTTCTACCCCCGTATCCTATCCGAAGAATGAAAGAGTTGGATGACGAGCTAAATGCTGCCCGGAGAGCATGGGAGGACGAGATAATTGCAAGAGAAGAGAAAGTAGATCACAACCATTCGCAGGACGTTACGATAACCTCGACCGACGACATCAAAGCGCAAATAGATTCACTTCCGTCTCCGGGTATCCTGAAAACGCCATCACCTGACGATGCATCGCTAACGAGGTCTTCTGACTATTCCACCGCGTCAGGCTATTTCGATCAAAGGCTCTTCGCATCCCCTTCTCAGCTCAGCCTCAATTCTATCAACCAATCTGTTTCATCGCTTTCAGCTAGTGGGCTTAGTGATGAAGTGGTCCTTAAAAATGACTCTGATATTGCCTTGGAAAGCAACTTGAGCCAGGTCAAATTCAATTATGACGAACAACGACGAGTATGGGAATGGTATTTGCGTAAAAATCCTGACGATTTTCAGGTGGACAAATACCAATGTATCAGCTTATTGGAATTCACTCTTCCCATTGATGACTTGGGCCACCACCGCGCTTGTTTTCCGCCTCAACTGAGGTATATCACTTTTTACGGAGAGAATGATTGCACCCTGGGTCAGTTCGTCGAAAAGGCAGTCCATACGACCCTCGTACAATTCTTGGATCCCAAAGCTATTTGCGCTGGGAAGGGTTGTAGCCAACCTCTGGCACGGCACTGCAAAGTTTACGTTCACAACGAAAGTCGCTTGGTTATCCACGTCGAGCAATGGGACGGAGAAATTATAAGCAGGAATAACGCCCCTCCAGCACCTGACCTAATTACAACTTGGAGTGCATGTCGAGTGTGCGGATCTGCAACGCCGTTCATCCCCGTCTCGGAGGAAATGCAGAGATATTCTTTCGCCAAGTTCCTAGAACTTCACTTTTACCCAGCCGACGTCCAGCTTGTTCAAGGAGCAGGCTGTGCCCACAACATTTATCAGCACCACATCCGATACTTTGCACTGAGGGGCATGACAGTGCGATGTCAATCGGACCCGGTTGTTTTATATGAAGCTGTTTATCCATCCATACGCATTCGTGTCCGACCGGAGTCGCTCCTTCACCTTAAAAACATCGATTATGAACGGCTTTTGCATAGAAATGCACAGTGGTATATGGCGCTCATCGACGATCTGAAACTCATTAACATCGATGCAGCAACTGGCGATGAAGAGACGGATATCAAATTAACAGAAGACATCAATATCCTCATTGACCGCGCTGAAGCGGAGAAGACAGAAATGACCAGACTAATACATTTGGTCTACAGAGAGTCCTCGCCAGTTGATACTCTTGCTCTCAACCAGGTTCGCGCTCACCGCCAAGACAAAATTGTCGCTTGGCAACAGGATTTTGACAGACTGCCGAAACCCAGAACATCACAGCTGTCTGAGAAGGACAGCAAGAGGACATCTACCTTTGGGTCTGTGCGAGCAATGTGGCCACGGCGATATGAACTTCTGGCCGCTCTCGAACATTCACATTTACCGTCGTCGAGTATTTCGGAGGCTGAAGAAGGTCATGTTGTGATGAGGAGAGTGACAGGCGACTCGTTTACTTCGACGTCGTCAGCATCCGAAGCATCTGAGTCGGAAACGTCTCCTAAAGTTGTCAACAATAACACGTCGATTTCTTCCACAGTTGACAAAGCAAAACCCGATTTTGAAAAAGGAATCGATTCTAATGATGTCGATTCCAGGTCAGACCCAGATAGCGACTCAACAATAGGAGCAGGATTGCAGTCTGCACCAATGACCGGCAAGACGGAGTCGGTTGCACAGCTCGGCATACTACCTAATTCTGCGGCCGTCTTGTCTCACAACTCTCTCGAGGATGGAGTGATGGGACAGGACAACAATGATTCTGTAGTACAGTTGAAGTCTAAGTTACCTCGCCGCTCTGGACAACACCCCACGGTGGCGGAACTGGTCAAACGCTATCAAGATTTTCTACCTTCATCGGTGTCCACGGAACTGGCAACGACCGCGTTTCCTCCACCATTGCCTCCATACCCAGCCGAAAGTGACCACTATGGCCACATTGACCCCAGAAAAACCAACCGTCACAGACACAGACCGAAAGGCTTAGTCAAGAGGTCGTCAATCTCCGATTTCGAGCAAAGCTACGCTGCGAACATTGCACCTAGATACCTCACCCATCGGCGTCCATTGGGATACGTGAATCATGCTAGTCGTATTCCAGCGCCTGCGGCATCATCCTTTGAGTCTCGGGAGTCCTCCAGGCGTCCATCACCAGACAAACGACCGAGTTTCTCCTCTCGCAACACCGTGATTAGTCAAGGGGAACATGTTTCTGCGAGACCGAGTGCTTCAGTACCTGGGAAACATGGCAAAGCTAAACCGTCTGGCCGAATGGTAACGAAGGAAAAAGGCCAACCTAACAGACCATCTACATCGACTAATCCGAGAACAACTTTCCGCCGGCAATCACATACTGGTCTGGGTAACAAAGTTTCAAACATTGCTCGTCATTTCGAACGGATCAATAAGGATAACGAAAAATCTAACCGTCGTTACGCCGTTATACGCGGTCGGCGTGCCAGGCCTGTTGCCTCAGCTCGTGCAACAGTGGAGGTTTTCGACAGTCTCCGAGAGGCCATTAAGGATGATTCTGACGGCTGTGATTCATCAAGCGAAGCAGACGACGAGGATGAGGGTGAGGATGAACGCGAAAGTCCAAGTCAAAAGCCATCACCGTCAGAATCCACGGAGCTACCACCGCCACCGGCGATTCACCATGACAAACGCGATGAATCCTTAGCATTGCTACCTTCGGGCTCCTCAGAACCTGACTCAAAATCGAACCTTGATGCTGATGTAACCCCAGCAGCAGATTTGCACCATGGTGCAGTTTCATCACGTCCTACGTCACCACCCGTTCCTTTCACTCAAACTCCATCTGGTACGCCACCCCTTTCAGATCTGGAGTCACCGCAAGGTGAACCTGAACGACATTCCACCATCATGAAGGCGTTGTCTGGATTTTGGCCACAGCATCACGCTCAAATTCGTCATAAATATGACATGGAAATCGATGATCCCATGGCAAACCCTGAACATATATTCCGAGACTGCTCCATGGTTGTACGGACTGATGAACCGACATCCATCATAGCCTTGGCGTTGAAGTGAGTCAATAGACTTGTTGTAACACCCTGTATCCATGCTGAATCCGCCTCCAGTTCACCACAATATCGTGAGATGCTTGCAAAATCTCGTGCCGATAAACGTCAGGTCAAGGAGCCCAAGCTCAGCGACGGCAGGGAAGCTTTCATGCCAGATGATCAATCTGTCTCTGAAACATCCACTTGGGGGGTTGTTAACATTGAAAGTGCCGACGATGCGAACCCTACTGAGGACCTGCGTGTCGCGTCATCCAAGCTACCGTGGGCTATCTGTATGCACCATTCTTGATAGATTGGACATAGACACTGAAAACCTTTCGCGTAGCATTTGAAAGTGGGGGGTTAACGATCACATGCACGATACTATATCCTGAGCAGTTCGATGCTTTGCGTCGTACTTACGATTGCGAGAAGAGTCTCATTGAGTCGCTCGCTCGCTGTGTGAAATGGGATGCCACGGGAGGCAAATCCGGTTCAGCCTTTTTAAAGGCAAGAGGTGAGTCCAGTTGCATTCTGATAGTTGATTTGAGCTCATGATATCATTCACAGACGATCGGTTCATTGCAAAGGAGCTGTCGAGGGCGGAATTGGAGACAATGGAGACATTTGGTCCCGCGTATTTCGACTATATGTCCTCCGCCGTGACGGCAAACGTGCGTTTATTTTGGAATACATACATTCCGAGTTGACGAAAGTCATTAGCGACCCACTCTGTTGGCTAAAGTTTTCGGGTGCTACAAGTTAGTCTTCAGAAAGGCGACAAAGGACAGAGAGAAACCCTCCAAATCGAAGTCCACACAAATGAACCTTCTGGTCATGGAAAACCTTTTCTACGAGAGACGATTCTCGAAGGTTGGTATTCAGTTTCCTGGAGTGTGGCCCGGCTCACCTTCGTGGTAGATTTTTGATCTGAAAGGCTCGACGAGAAATCGGCATGTCCAATCCACTGGTCGCGAAAACGAGGTGCTTCTGGATGAAAATTTAGTCGAGAGTGCGTCTGGCGGCTGACTATTCACGATGGATCCTTATTGACTTTGCTGTATTTCAGCTGCCCATCTGACGCCATTCTACGTCCGAGAACACTCTAAGCGTATTCTTCGTGGAGCACTGTACAACGACAGCAAATTCTTGGCAGACATCAATGTGATGGACTACTCCCTTCTTGTAGGAGTCGATAGCAAGACGAATGAGTTGGTTGTTGGGATTGTCGGTATGTTTGCGTTCCATACTTAACACCCAACTTCAACTAAAAACTCGTGTCAAAGACTATATTCGCACGTATACTTGGGACAAAAAGCTAGAAAGTTGGGTAAAGGAATCAGCTTTCTTGGGCGGTGCTGGGAAAGGCGAACCGACAATCGTGACCCCGAAGCAATATCGCCAACGGTTTATAAGTGCGATGGAACGCTATTTCCCTATGGTCGGTAAATTTGACTCGTGTAAAGCTGCCCAACTAAACATAACCTCTAGGTCCCCGATCGTTGGATGAAGCAAAAGGATGCCCCTGAAGAGGAGGGAAACAGCTTGCTTGACCTCTGGCCAGACTGGTAGATTACCATTAATTTTGCCTACAGTGACGTTTTTCTCGTTTCGCATTGCATTGTACTACTTCGCGCACACACCATTTTTGGATTCCTCACACGCATCTCATTATCATCAGTTAAATATGCTATAGTCTTAATTATTTGCGCTCTATATGTCCTGCAAAGCGCTAAGTCATAGTTTTCGAATCCCTGACTTCTCTTTGGTGGCTAGTCTTTTGAGTTGCTGTTTCGTCTCATTGGAGAATTGCTCCTTAATGATTTTCTTCTCGACCCGTCTGGACTGGCGTTCCGCTTTCACAGCGTTCTTTCGGGCCTTTTTCTCTTCCTTAGATTCGTCTTTGGGCCTTGCAATGACTCCATTGGTAACTGTAAATGGCATTCAGCAAACTTCCCCTTATTGTCGACACTCCGATAGCTCACCCGGAGGTTTCTCAGTTGGGTTGGAAGGTGCTTTCTGTGCAACCATTCTAGGGGCATGCGTTGGCTTCGATCCAGGCAATCCGGTCTTGGGGTCTAGTTTGATCTGTTTCGTGAACGTCGTGTCGCGGGCTTTGATGAGCCGTGGGTGATTTTCCAAATTGGTATATGTTGTTTGGATTGTCTCGCAATCCCATCGATCTTGATTTCTATCTTTTTCGTATTCATCGAGCAAGCGGTCCATCTGATCGTCCTCGTCGTTATCACCTTCAAGCGACTGACGAACCCGATCATCTTCACCCATGGCCGCTCGGAAAGCCTGAAGTTTATCTGCACCAGTCGTGCCGTGGAGAACAGGACGCATTCTCCGCCCGACTAGTTCGTAGTTGTCCAGGAAGTCATCCATGATCGCGTTGAAGTCCTCACGGGAGGTCATGAGGTCTGGGGCAGAACTGTCAGAATCGGAGTCTTGAAGTCCGTCGTCATCGTCATCTTCTGCGTACTCTTTCTCTACCTAAATGACAGAATTAGGAATGGCATATAGCATTTGGAACATGAATATACCTTATCGAACCGTTCGTCCAACAAAGTAAGCCCCTCGTTTCGGAACATTGACGAACTGCTCATGCTGTATCCCGATGCGTCTGAACGTCCCTTCTTCCTTCTCTTCCCGCCTACGACAGGTCGGTCAGGTAAGTCCCCAATAGTATCAACTTCCTCCGACTGTCCATCATCCGACATTTCCCGCTGCAATTCTTGATGCCGTTTGAACAGTGCAAACTGATTTTCCCAACTCTTATCGTTGCCAACTTCGTTGATATCTTCGCTGCCCTCTGAAAAACCCTCCTCACGGAAAGGGAACGAGATTTCATCCCCTGCATTTTTCTCGCCATCTTTCACCAGCTCACCAAAGAAGTCTTCCTCCAGGTCCTCGTCTACAAAAGCATCGTCCTCGAGAGCCTCAAGAACCTGCCTCAGATGGGGATCCATGTCAGGTTGTAGGCCTGACAGCTCGGTTGGAATGGCCTGGTGGGCGTCATAGTCGCGGGGTAATTCTGAGGTGGATGGTAACGCTTCGGGAGGCAAATCAGTTAAGAAATCGATTTCTTTCTTCTTCCCCACTTTCGATTTCTGGGGAGCAGGAGCTTCCAAAAGAACACTTTCTACCCCATCTTCTTGTAAGCCGACGGTTCGAAGGTGCTGCATGTAGTCGTATTCGGTGTCATCATAGTATACACCAAAAAGTGAGGCTTCGCCAATATTAGCACGCTGCAAGTCATGGGCAAGCTGATCTTGTGGAAGTACGTTTTCGAGGTCTGACCGAGATTTTCCCTAGCAATATCGATCAGCACGCCTCTCGTTGAAAGGACAACGGTAGGAACCTTTTTGACATTCTCGCGCTCAAAGGGTTTTAAAACGTGTTGGCTGGCTTCCGGATCGTGTATGAGCGGGTCTCGTTGGGATCTGTGTACGAGCTGAAAATGTTGGGCTCCTGGTTGCCGGAATATGGATTTTGGTGCCATCTTCGAGTCAAAGGTTTGGGTCAGAATTAAAATTATCAATTCCTGTTACGTAATATCCTCATCAGAAACTCTTGTCTACATCGGACAATCATCTAGAGAGCCCATAAAACTGCTTCTTGCCCCAGCAGATTCGCAAAGCGTAGAGAACTCTCAAACTTTCGGTGTGGAAGTTTGCTGAACCTCACTATTCCGCATCACCTGGTACGACTTGCCCCTCCATTCCACTTCATTCCCTACAATCGCAAGCACCCACACGGGCAATGCCAGCAGCTCCCTCACCAGCCACGCCTTCAAGAAACCCAGTCGTCTCTCGGCCGGTAAAGATTGTCCCGCTAAAGACTCATACACGTCAAGATCAACTAGCATCCAGGGAACGTAGTGCAGTATGAGAGGGAGCCAAGGAGGAATAGCCACCAGTCGATTCAGCGACCAGGCGGCAATGAGGCTAAGCGCGACGCATTCTGTGAACGGTTCGACCAATGTGGCAGCCGCGACCATATGTTTCCGAACGCGAATCCACCGCACACGGCGCCAGACGTACGTCCAGAACGACATATTTCCAACGGTATTACACGCAGTGTCACATGAGAGTTCGTGTCGGAGACCGAGCTCGTGCCAAAGTGCGGCTGCTATCATGTTGTCTTCCGCCAAATAACGACCAAATGCCGCCAGTCCTCGTGGTCCTTCGAGTGTTTTGTTTTCGGATTCTGAATTGCGGCTGCTCCTCAACTGCTCGATGTCCGATCGACGGTACATATTCGATTTCCCCACAACGCAGGAATCAAATGCAAACGTATTGAGTGCGATGTACATTTTTGCGTGATTTGTGTTGAGAAATGCCTCCTCCATACGTGCACCAATGAGTTGCTGGGAGATAAATGCGAAGGGGACATGGTGGATGAGCCCAACACGTTTCAATTTAGTGGTGGTTGGTGAGGATGATGATGCCGGCAAGCTGAGGAGGGTGCCTACGGAACGCGCAAGCGTACCGGACGTCGCAAAAACATTGGAGTCGAGGACCCAAAGAATGTCGTGTGCAGCTTGTCGATAAGAACGGATGAGGTTGTTCACCTTCGGGTTCACGCCAACGACCTCTTCACCTATTGTTCAACTAATAAACACGCTGCCAACGCCTTGATAATTGCATCCGTTACCAATTATGAATTTGGCATCGACCTGCGGGTATTTCTGGAGAAGATCGCGCACGACAGTGAGGGCTTGATCATTTTCTTCTGCGACGGAAAACAGAATTTCGAATTTTGGATACTCCTGCAGGAATGTTGATTCTAAGTTCTCGTACAGATTCGCGTCCAAGCCTTTCAACGGACGCAATATCGATACACCTGGAACATTTGAAGGAGGTGCCGACGATAGTGGGGATCGAGGACGATGCCTGTAACGCTTGCGCCTGTGATAGTGTCAGCTGCCATCAAGACGTTGTGTAAAGAGAAACTGGGCAGTACCCTGTCAGGCAACCAACCAGACTGAAGACCCAAAGGAAAGAGTACCACGTAACTCCAATGATAGCAAGCACATTGAGTACGTTCTCCTTCCGTGGGTCGCCGACCTTCATGTAGAAGGCTAACGACGTGTGTTGGAACAGATCACCTCAATCACGTAAAATGCAATAAACAAATAAACATCATTACTATATTGTACAATTTATGCAGAGTTTATTCGCGGATGAAAACAGCAGCTGCACCCATCCCAGTCCCAATACACATGGACGTCACCAACACCTATTTCCAGTCTGTGTGAGTCGCGGAAAGAATTCATGCATTTGATGTCAGTATTTACCTTTCCTTTCCGCCGTTCCAATTCGTTCAAACCTGTCGCAATCTGCCTGGCGCCTGTGGCTCGTAATAATGGCCAAAATTTTAATATAACGGTCTCAATCGGATTGCATTGCAAAATGGCACTTATCTAGCGGGTGTCCCAGGGCAATTGCACCACCGTTAACATTGACCTTTTCCGGGTCGAGATTTAGCTTGCGCACGCAGTAAACGTACATGGACGCGAATGCTTCATTGATCTGCAACAAACGTCAGTAAGACATGGGTGTGAACGCGTCAGTCACTGACCTCGAATAAATCAACGTCAGCGGTCGTTATACCAGCCTTCTCAAGCGCCATAGGAATTGCCAGTGTGGGTCCGATGCCCATAATGCGGGGGGGCAAACCTAATTTCCTTTCAGAAAAAAAAAACTGAAAATAGGTACAAAAAGCATCACCTGCGACGGCGGTGGTAACATGCTTTGCCAGAATCTGTAAACCCAATTCCTCCGCCTTTCGGCGCGTCATCATCAACACAGCAGCGGCACCATCAGTGATCTGGCTTGCGTTTCCACCTGTCGTCTTTCCACCGCCCCATTGAGGGAAGGCGGACTTCACCTTCCCAAGCGTTTCCGCTGTTGTTCCATACCTGATTCCATCATCACGGTCCACAACGACCTTCTTCTTTTCACCGGTGCTTGGATCCTTTTGGAATACGGTTAGTGGCGCGATCTCGGTGACGAAACGACCGGATCTTTGAGCAGTCTCTGCTCGTTGGAAGGAACGGGCCGCGAATAGGTCCATGTCTTCGCGGGAGATGTTGAAATCTTCAGCTACGTTCTCGGAAGTCCATCCCATGGGCTGAAGACCGCGTTAGAAACTACATATATGGCAGGAAAAGGTTGATTGACTTGATTACAATCTTTAGTTGCCTGCGTCGTAAGTACGTCTTCGCTTAGAGGTGGGCCGCCTTTGTCAGGACTGGAATGAGGACAGTCAGGAATTGAAGCACTGGATACCCTGTATGTGATCAGACACATACTGCGCAGACATGCTCTCAATTCCAACAGCGAGGCCAATCGAAATTTGGCCCGCGCGAATTTGATTTGAAATGACAGTCGCCGCCATGAGCCCGCTCGAGCAGAACCGGTTCACGACTTGGACCGGGGTCGATTCTGGGAAACCTGCCGCGAGTGCTGCGACACGCGCTTCGTACACGGGACCGGGTGTGAGGACGTTGCCGACGCATATATCCTCGACGAGAGCGGGGTCGATTTTCGAGCGGGCAATGGCGGCTTTGAACATTTCTGTCAACAGCTCCTCGCTCCTAAAGCAGTACTTGAACAACATATTTTGTACGTAGAACATGAAAGACAGACTTTGCATCTCTGAAACCACCCTTCCTTGCCTTGCACAATGGCGAACGAATGGCCAGTGTAATGACGACATCATCGGGACTCTTCTTCTCCAGCGCCGACAGGCCAGAACCAGTCAGACGGGAAGCAAAGGACCGAACAGCCTCCATGGATTGTTTTCAATGTTGTGGTAAGTGGAGAGCGTTGCTCGAATTTGCGGGATCCGCTTGTGACCCGGGCGGTGTTGATCATCGCCGAGGTTGGCACGTGCATTGCCGTGGTCGTTGTGGACCACTGTGGACGCCGTGAGTATGCGAGTCATCCCCTTGTCCCGGGCTAGAGTCAGATCATTATATTTACCGTTCTGCGCCTCAGGAGGACCCATTCTTTCATCAGCATACCATACACATACATCTAGAGGCGACATGGCAGCTAACGCAACGAACGAGCAGAAAGAGTTGAGATTCATAGGTTCGCGATGCACTGCACCCATTTCGCAAACACGTTAATAACTTGGACGCTACAGATATTGGAGGTGAGCTTCCCGTTGCCGTATAGCATCACAGGCACGCGTACGAACACCTTCCTTAGTAAATTTAACGGATCCCGTGTTTAGAGGGATTCATCGTGGCCACAGAAAGCATGATAGTGAGTGTGATGCCTTTTCGCGTTCTACTACACCTCAATTATTCATTCAGATGACTTTGACCTTATGCTCGAACGAGCTATCAAAGCTGGTGTCAAATCCATGATTATTACTGGGGGAAGCTTGAAGGAGTCTAAGGAGGCGTTGTCGATGGCGCGCACGCACAGTACGGAGTTTTATCGTGCTTGATCTTCACATCACTGATGGTGGATAAATAGATCTATATGCTACCGTTGGATGTCATCCAACGCGCTCTCAAGATTTTGAGAAACATCTGGGTGGCCCAGAAGCATACTTGACGGCGTTGTCCAATTTGATTGAACAGAATATCAAAGGAAGGGGAAGAGTAGTAGCAGTCGGGGAATGCGGACTGGGTACGCTGATTTCACAGTACCAACAGCAATCAGTTATCCACGTCTTTTCCAGATTACGATCGATTGCACTTTGCGCCGGTGAACGTGCAACGCAAGCATTTCAGTAAGAGTTGCCCATGGCATTATAGGATGGAAAGTGCTCAAAATGTACGCAGAATCACAGCTGACGTTAGCCAAGAAACACCACCTTCCGCTGTTTTTGCATTCTAGAGCTGCGCACGCGGACTTTGTAGGCATCCTTCGAGAGGAGGGATTTGGAGAGGACGGCGGACGAGCGGTTGGTGGCAAAGGTGGTGTTGTCCACAGCTTTACAGGGACGACAACTGAGGCGGAAGAATTGGTGCGTCTGTTCGTTGTTGCACTACGTTTGAAGGGTGACCGAAAATGCGCCCATAAGATGAACATGGGATTTTATCTTTCGGTGAACGGATGTTCAATGAAGACGCGTGAAAACTTGATGACAGCGAAAAGCATTCGACTGGACAGGTTAATGCTCGAGACTGGTTAGTGTCGCGCAGGCGGTGATCTTAAGACAAAGAACTGATCGACATGCACTGGTCTAGATGCGCCGTGGTGCACCATGACTTCAACACATGCATCTAAGGCACATCTGGACAGCCTGCCAAATTCGCTTCGTGAGTTGTATTTTCCGAGCGCGACAAAGCCGGAGAATTTTGTCGCTGGTAAGCCGGTGAAAGGACGGAATGAGCCCATGGCGATAGGTGGAGTTGGGTGGGTGATGCACCGAATACTAGATGGAGTTTCGTTTGAGGAAGTGACGGAGGCTGCATGGCGGAACACAGTAGAGCTATTTTCGTTAGAGTAAACTAAATTTATGGCGATGCTGTCGGAGAACGAATGTTGAGACTCCGCAAATACTAAGGGGTGGTTTCACGCCACTGGTTGTCACCGCCGCCTTCATCCATCTCCCTCCTCTTCTTTTTCTTCCTCTTTATACAGTCCCGTACACTGTCCCTCATTACCTTTCTTTCTATACCCTCTGGGTCTTTGCTTTAACAATGACCCATTCATACGACTCGGGCTCACGGCCACTCACAGACGTTAACTATCAGGCTGCCAACGCACCCTACGGCTCAAACAATTACAATGAGTCTACCGGCTACCTTCCCCCACAGAAGCCTAAGAAGGGTTTGAGTAACTGGATCAAATTTGGTATTCCAGTTCTCATCATTGTAATCGCCGGCGCCGTCGTTGGTGGTATCGTTGGCTCCAAAAAGAGCAACAAGAGCGCTGCAGCCTCTGGTGGGAGCGGCGGTGGTAACAATCCCGGCGCTGCCAGTTCTGCGATTAGCGCCAAGTCTGCCATCGGAAGATTCGCCACCGCGACCGATACAAACTATTTCATGCCCGTTTATCCTTCTACAGTGAGTGTCTTGGCGTCACATTGTTAATTATATGTAAATCAAACCGTATTTGGCAGACCAACACTGCTGCATTCACTACTCCCACTTTTGTTCAAACGACCAACGCAAATATTGCATGGCCTGCAGACCCCTTCAAACCCGCTAATCCTAGCCCCACCACCGTCCGTACCGATCGTCCCCGTCTCATTGCACCTGCCTACAAATGGGCCGCTCTTCCGAATCTCATCAAGAACGATCCATACCTCTCCGGCTGGAACGACACCATCTTCGGAAATGCCTCTGCTTACTACCCTATGCCCCCCGTTGCCTATGTTGTAGATGGCGCAAGTGGCATTCTTGATGTCTCTCGCTCAGTGAAAATGCGTCTCAAAGCATTTGCCTATGTGTACCGCATGACCAACGACACCAAGTGGGTCGATAGAGCTTGGTCGGAGTTGCAGGTTGGTTGTCTCCTGGTAGTCGTTGCCCACACAGTGTTTTTGACACCTTCCATTCTTAGAACGCCGCCAGCTTCGGACCTTCCGATGACAAGTGGAATTCCGGACATTTCCTTGACGTTGCTGAAATGACTGCTGCGTTCGGCATTGCATACGACTGGCTCTATGATGTTTGGACATCAGACCAAAAGAATCAAATCAAGCAAGCGATTCTGACATACGGCCTCACTTTTGGTTTGAACGCACAAACCAATACCTCCATTGGATGGTGGACGACCAACGTTAACGGCAACTGGAACTGCGTTTGCAACGGCGGTCTCACCATTGGCGCGCTCGCAATCCTTGGCGATGACACGTCTGGCATGGCCACCCAAATTTTAGGCGTGACCGTTGACAATGCGAAGGCTAACTGCGCCTTGGGACCGTCGACGGACGGAACCTGGTCAGAAACTGCCAACTACTGGTACTTCGGCACGACAGGTCATGCAGAGATGTCGTCGGCACTTTTGACTGCCACAGGCTCTCATTACGGCTTGGTTGACACCAACCAAAACTTCCACTTGACAGGCTTGTTCCACATGTACGCCACTGGCCCGACCTCTCTTTTCAACTACGGAGACCATGGTCCGAATAAGTACTCCACCACTGCAAATGCTATGCTTTTCTACGCCGAGCAGTACCAGACGCCAGAGTATGCTCTGTTCCAACGTGATCAGCATGACGCCCCGGAGCCCTGGTCCATGTTCTGGTATGATCCTACGGTTTCCGGCGCGTTTTGGAACGGCCTGCCGCTTGATCACTTTTTCGACGATGGCCTTGACCAATGGACTTCCATGCGTAGCAGCTGGACCGACAACGACAGTCTCTACGTAGCCATGAAGGCTGGAAAGAACCAGGGTCATCAGACGCACAACGACTTGGATTGCGGCGACTTTGTTCTTGACGCGATGGGGACGCGGTGGGCGGGAGAACTCGGTTCAGGCGACTATCTTTCCCCAGGATATTTCAGCAGCGACGCCCAGGATAGTCAGAGGTGGTTGTATTACCGCAAACGTACGGAGGGGCAGAATACCATCCTTGTAAACAAGCAAAACCAGAACGTCGGAGCTGCACCTACAGTGAAACATGAGACGACGGGGGAGGCGCAAGGATCCAGCACTGTTTATCAGGACCCAGGTACCTCTACCGCGTACTGGATTGCTGACCTGTCCTCAGCATACGCCGATACGTGAGTTTTGCTTTCGTCGGTTATTCAGTAGAATTGACATGATATCCTACAGTTCCTCATTCTCCCGTGGTGTTCGTATGATCAACGGGAGGAAACAGGTGTTAATCCAAGACGACATCACTACCACGAGTGCTCTCCAATGGCGAATGCATACAAACGCGACCGTCAGCATCAACGGCGCGACTGCCACATTAACCATTGGCTCTGACACGATGCAGGTGCAGATTCTCAGCCCGAGTGGTGCTACGTTCGGTCAAGGTCCCGCTCAGAGGGATGCCGCTGATCCGACACCGCCGGAGGCCGATCAGCCCAATCCCGGTGTGACTGTTTTGACGATTGATTTGGCGGCGGGCAATTATAACCTGGAGGTGCTGTTCAACCCGCAGTGGTCGGGCTTCTCGTCATTCAAGACACCCCCATCAGTTCCTCTGTCGGGGTGGACTTTGACGAGCCACGATTGAGGAGTTGATCCTCGGACATTTGATATGATTGATGAGTGACAATTGGACAGATGATATTATAATTTCCTGTGTGTTGAGACTACGCATATCGTATTTTGTTTGCGGACACGGAATGAATTGGAGTTAGTAGTATCTTGTTACGGTTCGATCCGATCGGGCCACGTGGCTCGATCACTAATGTGGCGGTCTTCGGACACCGCAGACTGGATTTCTCGCCTGCAGCAAGCCTTAGATAGACAGAAATTTAACATAAAATTAAGCAAATTTATTTACTATCTACTACAGTGTTGGAGGAGGCGGGCTGAGGCGGTGGCTTTAACGACAAAAAAATAAGAGGCGCGGTGGCGGGGTGATTCGGATGACGGTCGCGCCATCGCCGCGCTGCCGCCCCCGCCGCAACGTACCCGCCCCGCCCGCCGATGCCTCGCCTCTGTAAAACCCGCGCTGTCCGCTGTTGCGCCGTTCCCCGCCCTCGCCCTCGCCCTCGCCCTCGCGCTCCCTTCCATCCCGCCGCGCGTGGGCGCTTCGCTTCGCTCTCGCTTGCGTCGGCCCTTCTCGCTCTCGTGCGTGGTTCTCCATGCGTGGCCTGCGCCGATGCGAGCATCGGGGGTGGTGTGGACGGCGAGAGGTGGAAGGGTTCGGGGTGGGCACATGGACGCTGACGGCGGTGACCGGCAGCCCGAACGCGTTTGCGTCGCTGTTGTCGTTTGTTCCCGGCGTGTTTCGATTGGCATCCGTAGGGGGTATTGATGCGGGCATCCGTCGGCGGAGGCGTTGGTGGGGGTGCGCGGCGTCGGCGTCGGCGTGGCGTGGTCGTGGTCGTGGTTGTGGTCGAGGTCGAGGTCGAGGCGAACAATGAGCACGTGACGTTCTATTCTATTCTTGCCGGTGGCTGATGGGTTTCCGGGGTTCGGATTACTACATATGGGAATTTATTACGCAAGAAAACCCTTCAGGGTTCCCGATGAGATCGAACCGTAACAAGATACACAACACTGAATGAATTGATAATTGGAGAAAAAAGAATTGATGCCAGGTACGGGAACAATTGGAGATACCGGAAAAGGGAATGATGTTCGGTGTCAAAAGAGGTGTTGCCAGAGATGGACAGCCCTAACGACCGTACTCAACGACGCCCACAACCCCGACGCTCCTTCCTCCACCTCACACCCACTCAGAGAAGAGACTGACCGCACCAGAGTAAGTTGTGCAATACCAATAGAGGCGGGCAAGTTGTCCACGGGCTGACAGTCGGCACAGGTTCTGATAAGCGGCTGGAACCGTTCAAGTCCTCCCTTCTTCTTTCTAACCACAACAGTCTCCCCCGTCCGCAACTATGTTGCGCTCAAAATCTCTCCCTCTGACACTCTTTTTCATCACCACGCTCCTTCTCGCTATCGCAACCTTGGCCAATGCAGAACCCCTCTCTCCCTCTGCCGCTCGTCGCTCACACCGCATCCTGAAAAAGCGCGCTGCAGTTCAACCCGCAGCCCAAGCTAATACTCCGGTCGCCAATGGAGCGGAGGGTGCTCCAGGTACTAATGATCGCAATAATGGCAACGCGGCTGGCGGTGGAGGGACAGTCAGTGGAACGGGAACGTCGAGCTCAACGACATCGACCTCCTCTTCGACGACAAGCTCATCGACAACGGTAAGATTTTTTTAATTGATACTCTTGGAAAAGGGTTAATCGGAGTGTTCTAGTCGAGTTCTACATCGTCGACATCTTCTACCACATCTTCCTCAACGACATCGTCCTCGACAACCTCTTCGTCGACCACCTCGACTTCATCTTCCACCACTCCAGCTGCCACGCAGTCCCAGACTTCACAGTCTCTCAATGTGCAAGCATTACCGACGGGAAGTCCTACCCAAGACACACCGGCAGCTGCTCGTTTCACCACAGTAACAAGCTCTGCTCCAGCCGAATCTGCCACAAATTCGGATGGGGCTAGTCCATCTGGAGCCGCAACCATCACAAAGACCACTATCACGGTTCTAGTTGCAGTTGGCGCATCCATCGGCGCAGCCATTCTCATCTGGACCATCATCCGCAAGTGGAAGTTCAAGCCGTCCGCTGAATTTGAGGACCGTATGCAGCCCATCGACTGGCAGCCCTCCGTCAACCCCGCCGACGACATCATCCCAAGACACCGCCGCATGAACTCCAACGGATCGCATGGTTCATTCCACTCCGGGGAAGACCATAGTGACAGTTTCTCCGGCAGGGGTGCCTATGGCGCGTATGGCCCATCTTCGGACCATGGTCACGGCAACACCATCTCGGACCTCCCCCAGCACGACTTCACTGCTGGACCTGCGCATCTCGCTCCCGTCGGAGCGTACGCGGATTTGTCGCGTGGCCCGAGCCCCCAGCCGCAGATGCAGGAATCCTCGCTTGCTCGTGGACCCAGTTTCACACACGGCTACGACAACCCCGCCTACGCCGCCGCATCCAGAGCGGCGTACGGCACGCATGATCAGTACGATTACAATGGCCAAGCTGGCGCGAGATATTGATTAGACTCGTCGATGCCACGCTATACCCCACGTCACATTTACAGCATTTTTCATCCACCTTAGGTGGTTGGCTTGGACTTGTAACCGTCAGATCTTGCTAATCCTGGCATTTGTTCAGAATGCCAATTCACATTCCCCCTTTTTACCAGTAGTATTCCTTTTATTACTGGCCGTTCTCTTGCACACATGTTACCTTTCTAGCCGCCGGCGCGGACCTTTATTGCTTTGCTTTTATGAAAGACTCCAACGTGGAAGCTTGACCCATGTCAAATTCATCTCTCTATGATATGTTCTTGTACATTCAAAGCATTTTACAAGATGAGTTCAAGCACACAACATAGAAAGTCGAACTTGTTTATTCTTTCTCTCGCCTTCTAACAACCCACAGAACAATAGCTATCACCACAACTGGGATAGATGATAAGGCATATATCCAGTTCCAATTCCACTGGTTTGTATGTGATGTCCTACGAGTTTCCTGGCCACGGGTAGGTGACCCGTCATCCATGAGACGCGTGCGCATGAGCAGACCCTCCAACCCTGTCGGCTGCTCAGGTGCGAAGAACCGTTGTGGGCGAAGGATAGGGTCGGCGTCATCATCGAAGCCATCCTCCATCCTCCCTATGTGTCGATCATTATCAGGATACCGCGGTGACGGTTCCCAATCCATCGCATCCGGGTTATCAACTGGCGACGCTTTAATGGGTGACGGCTGTGCGACCGACCGCAGCGACGGGTGCCCGAAGATTGGGTTTACAGCATAGTTGGAAACAACTGGGTTGGCAGAAAGCGATAGAGTGGCGAATAGGTCGGGCTCGGATGCGGGAAGTTTTGATTGTGGTTGTGGTGACGTCGGTCGAGATTGGGGTTCGACGGTATGTGCACGAGAGGTGGGTAAACGGACGGTGGTGTCTACGAGCCTAACACTTGGAGGTTGGTGGATGCGGATCGAGAGGTAGGAAAACATGAGTATCTGGCGCTTCAGTCAATAAACTGCACAGGTATCTTAGAGCAATAAACATACAGATAATTCGAGAGTCAAACCGAACACAAACCACAATCGGCGTGTCTCCATGTCTATAATGGGCCATGTAGTGATAAATAAGTCTCTCAGATGTGATCTTGGATACAGCCATAACCAGAAAATGAGAGTTGCCGTAGTGGTTCTACAAATCCAAGACAGGAATTGCAACCGCTAGAATAGAGTAAGACAAAGCTGCTCGTAAGTTTCTCGACCGATGATGTCTTACAATGTATGTTTGACGTCCATCGATACGAACTTGCCGGCCTTGCTGTTTCGAACGCCTAGACACCGAATACGTCGGATCCCAGAAGGTCCATGTGAGCGAAGTTACGGCCAAGAATGGGAGAACTGGAGCAGCAGAGTAACATATTTGGGGAACGAGGATCTCCTTCAAAGCTGTTTATTAAACGATCGTCAGGCAGTAATGCCGCACGGTAGCAACGAACATACCACCAACATATCCTCCAACGACGGTAAAAAGTGTGAGAAGCCAGAGGATACCTCGGATTTTCCATACAAATATTTGTCTCGCTAATTTACTAGCATTGGCTTGTGCATTCAATCTCTGTCGGTCATAGCCTCTACTTTCCTTCAAGACACCTCCAAGGGCCTGTGTCCGAGCCATGTGGTCCTTCTCTCGAATTCTTTCCTCGACTGCAGGCAGACATTCTGAGCACACTGGTGGATAACGCGTCTGCAACGAAGCTGTGTATTCCGGAAGACTTTCCAGACGTCCCGCATAGGTTGGATCCTAAATTATGCTGAGCCGTAGTGCGGACAGTAGTTCAAGAAAATTAACCTCAGGTTTGGGTAGGTAATTTGACAGAAGGTTGACGAGAAGGGTTTGGTTGGTTTGGCATGTGTGACAGAATGGACCTCTGCTGCTGGATGCGATTGACGGCAAATGATTCTTGTTCGGTGATGCTACGACGCGTCGCCGTCAAAACTAAATCTCTCTGACAAAACTTCCTCACCATACCCCTCTTCGCAAACGACCTGGCGTTCAAAGCTTCGTCATGCATTGCCGGTTCTTCCGACACGATCTCGCCGTGTGCGTCATAACGATTCCAGCAGGTACATCTGGGGCATTGGAATGACCGAGGATTTCTTGGAGTAACAACAGATTGACAGTAGAAGCAAGTCACTGTGCTTCGTCGTCCGAATAATGACATGAAGGAGAATGAGCCTGGAAAGTTGAAATACTACGCGGTGAATCCATAAGTGGAAGTGGCACCGCGGCGTCTTATGTCTGTTCCTCCGAACCCTTCAGCTGGACGCGGCGAGGTCACAGTTCAGCCATCTTACTTCACTTCCTCGCTATATGTGAATCCCATTCGAAGCGACATCCTAAGACTAATCCATACATATAATGAAGCGTACGCACTGGCTGTGACCGCACAACCTTTTGGGCTTTTCAAAAGTGTTTGGACACGACAAGGCTGGCAATGGTTGCACTTGAAAGTTCTAGATGCCCGCGCAAGGGATTCATTCTTGCATGCTACTTTCAGGCTCTTCCTTGGTGAGAGAACTTGTAGATTACTGTTCGAATCCAATTCACCACGTACATAGAACACACATCAACGACGGAACCTCTGATGTCAAGAGTTGTCGGTTTGTTCGGCTTCTATATATTCTATACAACCCAGCCTTCAACATCTAACCCTTCAGTACACCGAGTGCTGCAAATCCCGATTCCGTGTGGTCTGAGTTTCTGGTCGTGTTCATAGTAAAGACTTTCTTACATATGGTCCAGATATGCATGAATCTTTATTGGCCATCCCTTCTGCACTCTTGTCTGTCCCCCCGCTCCTCAAATTGAAACCTTACACAGAATACCTCATTGACACCCTTACGTCGAATTTTGCATTCCATATCCTTCCCCACTCCTCTCTCCAAGCCCAAAGTCCTCGAACTCTCCCGAGAGAAATATTTGAAGGAGAATGGATGGCAACCGAAGGTTCCTCGTTAAATCCTGAAAACTTCGCAAGCCAGATCAAGAAAGCCGGTCGTCCAACGAAGGCGGAAAGAAATCAAAGGGCCAAAGCAGCCTTGATAGCGCTGGAAAAATGGCTCCAGAAAAGCACTATCCATGACAGTTCAGCTGAACCTCATTCCTGGGCCGCCAACGGTCCTGGTTCAGAAAACACTGGCAGTGCTGCATCTCAGCGGCCAGTTGCCTCTCTGGAGACGTACCGTGCCGCAAAGGCTCGGCTGTTATCCTCACTGAATGACGGGCCAATCTCCGAGAGCTCTTCAGCATTGGAGATGGAGGTACTGAATGCATTGTCAGAGAATGATGAAACCTCCGGTCATCTACCAAGGCCAGTTCACCCCGCGCTGGCACGGGCTAACCTCAAAGTACTTTCGAGGCTGAAAGAAATCGATGCGATGGCGGCTGAACGTGGCCTCGAAGTTGGAGGTGAAGGAGGCGATATGACTGGCCTTAGCCGAGTCGAGAGAGCCGCAAATGAACTGGCTGAAAATGGCAAGGGCATACTGGGATTGTTGGAAGGGGGAGGATTGTTGGACCATGAAGGCAACGAAATTGTGGATGAGTAATAACATAACCTGCGGAGGGCGATTTTATGTGATAATGCCTCGTTCCCAACGATACACATCCATGTCGAATCTGTCTCTGTGCATGCCACCCCATCTGTCCTGGTCAATAAGTTTGAACCCCTTGTCCATATAAACTTGCATGTCCGACATCTTCATATCGTCATCCATCACCCACAAGTTCACGACTACCCTGTGAAGGGTTGCAGCGTCTCGGCCACCATTGCAATGATCCCGATTGTCCCATCGTGAGCGAATGATGTCCCAAAAGTGTAGTGCCATTTTTGAATCATACTCCCCCCAGTCGAACACTTGAATAGTTTCTAACTCCGGGCAAAAATATGACTTTGTAGATGATTGTGGAGGACGACAGAGTGCGTACACCACTTGATCGGTGAGCACTTCAACACTGCAACCTAAGTATTTCAGATGAGAAAGCAGTGGAAGGCACTTCCGCCAGTCATCTATGTTTATGTTTCCGGGGTGGATTTCGACCCATTCGAGAGTAGGTTTGAATTTATCAAGCATGTTCCAGAGATCGTCACTCTGTATTGCCATATCATTGTCGTCCGACGGCACGTCGAGATCTAGGATCAGTGTCAGAAGGTTTGGAGCAACAATGTGCGATAAAATTGATCGCGGATCAATGTCCAATTCTTGCGTGTCATTGAATGCCTTCGTGTTTGACAATTTGAGTCGGTGAAGTTCTACGAGTTGGATTGGTTTGTAATTCTTTGTTACTTCTCCCATGTCACGTTTGATAAATGAAGCTGTAAACTTCTCAATCGCAGGGCAGAACTGGAGCATTGTAAGCAGCTCCGCTGAATAAACTTCTTCCAGATACGCAGTACGGAGGCTTGATAAGGGCGCAGGACCTGGAATAAATTTGGCATTTGTGCAGAGACTCAAATGGCTAAGAGAAGTGTCAAAGCCAGAGAACAGGTGGAAATACAGCGGAGTGGTGTAACGGTAGTCGCTGTCAGAGATGACCATCATCTCTAAGTTGGGAGTTTGGTAGGGAATAACGGAAACGACGTGACGGAGGGTCTCAATGGGCAAGGTGAGTTTAATGGACTTCCACCTCCGGCTTTCCTTCATCATGGAATGCAATGGAACGAGAATAGAAGCCAGAGGCTCCAGTGATTCGGTTTTGGTCAGATGTGTCGGATAGAAAACATCGAATGATAATTTGCATGACTCAGATCGTGCCATGAAAGCCTCTACTGCTTTGGCATCGGTGGATGGGAAATGAATGGACGAGTTCCCGCCAATGATGAGGCCAGACCATAATTTTGGTGTATTGAGAGCAATGTTGCGCCATGCGCGGCAGACGCGGCCGAGGCTTACAGGAGCGTCGTATATGGCAGCCCGCGGCAAAGTGTCAGCAGGAAGGCAAAGTAAAAATATTTCCGACGTAACGTCGAAGGGAAGAGTGTCAATCATTCGATGGTAGTGGGAGGCCAAAGGCGTTGCCAAACATCGCCACACTCCCTCCGTCTAAGATATGCATGTCATATCCTCCAATTCGCGTTCCATCTCATTCTAACAGTCCCAAGCTCACAGTGCCGTTCTAGAATCAAGCAAGAGGCACTCACAATGGCTGATCCAGACTCCACTCGGGAACGAATCATTGCGTCTGTTTTCTCGAGGCGGAACGCTGCTGGTAACCTAGAAGAAACATACGTTGGACACGTAAAGATTTTGGAGAATGACGGTACAGAGCAAGACCTGCAGAAGCAGCGATACATTTTGCTCTCAGGTTCGTAACTCAGCAATATGTTCCAAGACGCTTGTAGCTGAGTGGTAGAAACAGAAACGAATACTGGATCGGGTTTCCTTCACAAGGCAAAGCTTAACTCAAACAAAACATTTTCTGTCGGAAAGACGTGGGTGCTTTCGGAGCTGCGAGGTGTGGAGGTCACCAATGTGTGTATTGACGTAGCCTAGTGTGAAGCGGATACTGAGGTTATATTCTAGCCGTTGACATTTAATGTCACTCTGGCGAGAACGTATCAATGGCAAACTGAAGATCCAAATGATCAAGACATGTTTGTGAATGCCCTGGTTAGATTATTTCGACGCCTTGTAGGTAGGAATGCACCATTGCAAGTAATGGGATTCGTACCGAGACCGGAGGTGGTCGCTCCAACACCTACGGTTGGTCAGGCTCAAGCTGCGCGACGACAGATCAATCAGCGAGCATCTTCCTCAGCAATCGCTGGGAAAGCATTGGGTGGGCCACCTCGCCCAGCGTCACCTTTGTCTCGCTTTCAAAATCCTCCTGTTCAAGCTCGTCACGGTCCCCGCCCGTCCTCGCCTGCTGGAACGCAAGCCCGCGCGCGAGCTGGTTCTCCATCTGGATCTCAGCTCCGTACACGCCCAGGTTCTCCTGGTGGGTCCAAGGTACGCGATCGTCCGACATCTCCCCAAGCTCGCATCCGTGCAACGTCTCCTGCCAATTCCCAAACTCGAACGCGCCCGAGCTCCCCCGCAAACTCGACCCGCTCTTCACCTTCTGCACAAATGACAGTATCCCCTTCTCGGGCTCGTCCGTCTTCCCCCTCCTCGAGATCCCAGACTAGTACTGTTCGCCCTCGTGTTGTTAGAAGGCCGTCCGCAGCATCCTCTATTCGCTCTACTGCATCAGGACAGACCCCCTCTGTAGTTCCACCACCCGTTGCCCCAATCCCAATTCGACCTATCCTGAATGCGCGAACTTCAGTCGTCCAATCACAAAACCTAACACCGGTCCCACCAGCCCTCGACGTTCCATGGTCTGCGACTTCTCCCGGAATCGGTTCTTCCGTTTCAGCTGCTTCCGCATACGACACCCCTATTTCAGCGCGCAAAGATCGACCACCATCACCCAAACCGTCTCCTAGTGCTCAGCGCAGCCATCCAAAGTCTACACGTAGCATACCACCTCCAGCGCTTGATATTGCGCCTTCTCAATCGTCCCGTCGAGATCCAAACGCTCGAATATCGTATTTTGATCCACCGAACCAGGCTCTTTTGGATAGACTTTTATCGAGCGAGGCTCAAGATAATGATGGTGCAGATGGAGAAGGGGAGAGCGCTGAAGCGACAATGGCGAACCTGGAAGAGATGCTGGAAGGATATGAATGGGCAAGTGGCGATATCTTAGGTAGGAAACGAGCGCGAGGAGCTGCTGATCAAATTGAAGCTCGGCTCCTCGATGAATTAATGGCGCTGGACAAGGTACCATTTTCATGCAAATTAATCGAGGACATTTCACAATATCGTTCTAGGCAAACGTCCACTCGTTCTTGGAGTCGGACGATCGAATAGCTACAGTGCTAAAATACCTTGACGACGCAATCGCGGAACTCGACACAATGGATGGATTGGTGTCATCGTATAAAATACATCTCAATGTTAGCAATCGGTCATGACGATACCCCAATATCTTATTGATCCTTGGATAGGCTGTTGGGGACGACATTTCGTATATCCAATCTCAGAATCGTGGTCTGCAAGTCCAGACGCAGAATCAAAAAGCCCTTCTGAATGAACTGGAGCAACTCCTGGTAATCACACCGTTCTCTTTAACTTTGAATGCTAACGGTGCCGTTTAGCAAACCGTCCATGTGGACAGAGACACATTACTGACGCTGACTCAAGAGTCTCTAGAGAAGACCAAGAGCATCCAAAGGTTGGAAGAAGCTGCATGTGAATTGTACAAGGCACTTTTAGCTGGCCGAGACAATGGTAGAAGCTTTAATATCATTCTGTTGTCCTTGTTAACATTTTGTAGATATGGCCGCCACCATGGAACGTCTTGACGAGTATCGTACGCATAATGGGCAGTTTTGCAAACGAATGCTCGACTTTCTTAGTATCATGTTCACTGCTCAGGTATGTATTCCGTGCAGCTGTTGCAACCTGTCGTCGCCAACACCTTGAATAGTCCAACATGCTTCTTGGGAACAACAACGGTGTTCTTGGGCTCGGAGAAAAAATTCGGCCATCGATCGTTAATCACCAACAACTGGAGTCATATCTCGGTCGATACTCTGGACTTATGCTGTATCTCAAAGAAATGGACGAAAGTAGGTACTCAAAAGTTTGCGCAGTGAGTCGGTGCATGCAATATGCCGGTCAGTGGCTGAATGAAATGTTCAGACGTACTTCTCTGCCGCTAGCGAACTGCATTCGACACAAATGAAGGGATTGTTTGGAGCTTATGCCGCGATGCTGAAAAAGGGTGTGGAGGACGACGGAGAGCAATGTAAACTCCCAAAACTGTCTCTTAAAATGACTTTGACCTTGTTACCGTAGCTTTCGCACTGTCGCCGACCAGCGCGACTTACCGCGCTGTTGGGGGCCTCCGTCGTGCTGGCACAGTTGTTCGCTCGCCGTTGGATGGAGGGAAAGACAAGGACAAGCAATCTGGAGGTGATCTCCGCACATCAGAGGTTCGTTGGTTCGTTATCATCGCACCACAATATTCACCAAATGGAACACCGTGTACTTCTTTAGGCGCTAACTCTGCTACTTGATCAAATAGCCCCGCAAGTCTACCGCGAGGAAGAATTCATCGCAGATTTTCTGCAGATTAATGATGCCGGATTCACCTTTGCCGATTACATGGGCCTGGACCACTACTTCAGACGCCAAGCCTCTGAGCTGTCCGGTCTGAGCTCATCTACAGCGAAACTCGTGAGAGGTGCCATGGATCTCATATTTGGGTTTGTCCCCGCTGAGATTAAGACGTGGCTTGACAACGCATTGTCTAAGGATGGCCTGTCAGTACAAGCTACATCTCTAACATACACAGAGATACTGAAATTTTATTTTCAGTCAAATAACAGGGATATTAGCCTGTGTCGAACGTGCCATAGCCGACGCGGAAGATCGAGGAAACTCTTTTTTTGTTAAGTTACTGGATAAGCAGCATCAACGACTCAAGGCCCTTTTCGACAGACATGTTGTAAGTCTCTCACTTCAATATGTCTCTTTGTTCTAATCCCGATGTCCCATCAGGAAGAACAAATTAAGGCCGTCGAAGATACGAAGCTCACAAGCAAAAAGCGGAAGGGTGTGGCTCATTTCATCAAATATTTCCCTGTTTACGTCAGCCGGGTTGAAAGCCAGCTTGTGGAAGCTGACAGTCTTGAGATTCGGGGCAACGTAGATGCTGCATACGAACGGATTGTTCAGTCAATGTTTGACTCACTGAAACAAATGGCCAAGATGGAAGGCGAAGGGGAGGACAAGGGTCAACTGAATTACCATGTTATTCTTATTGGTAAAAGATATTATCCTGTCACCATTTCGAACCGGCTGGCTCACGTTGTCACAGAAAACATGCACTACTTCGTTGCTGAGATCGGACAGCAGGAAATCGTTGCCGTTAATGCCTTCCGGAAGCGTGCAGAGGTTATCTATGATGAGAACCTCACCGCTTATATCAGAATCGTTCTTAGGCGACCATTCGCCAAGATTATTGTAAGTAAGACAAGATTGCATGGTCCTAGACTGATCCCATTTTGGTAGGATTACTTTGAGGGTGTTGAGCGACTTCTTAAGACCACGGCTCCTACCGAAGTGTCCAAGAACAGCGCCTACAACAGGTCAACACTGAAAAAGGTGTTGAAAGAGTTCAACACAAAGGACGTCAGGAAGAACATTGATGCATTGTTCAAGCGAGTGGAGAAGCATTTTACTGATGCACCAGAGAACGCTACAACGGAAAACAGCAGCGGTACAATTAAGCCCGGAACTGTACTTGTTGGTGTTTGGAGGGCTTGCGAGGACGAACTTTTACGGGTCACTGACCTGTTTTTGAAACGGATTAACCAGTGCTACGCTGATGCGGGACTCTCGCTGGAGTATTCTGTAGCGGACGTGGAGAGTGCTTTCAAACGTCATCGTGTATCTTAACCTAGATGTGTATTTCCAAACTCCTATTTGCATTGACATCGGAATTGTTATTCGCTGGTGCTTGATCGTAAATGGACTGGCTAGGTGTGTATAGAATTTGTATTGAGAGTGCCAATGGTACTCGTGTCCTCGAGTAACTAAGTATTTATCTATCCTTCCTTGACTGCCGTCATCTTCCAGCATGCAAGACCCCTTCGTTTCAAACATCGGTCTCACGGGCCTTCACAGCATACCGGATATCGTCCCATGAGATCGACGACTGGTCGCACATCGCTCGGAAGACACCGTCTTGACGCTGGAAAAGGCTGCTTGGCGTGTCGAACTCTGCAATACGACCTGAATCAAGGACGCAAATTCTGTCGTAGCCTACTATCGTTCGTAACCGGTCTTTACAGTACGTGTTAGGGTGATTCCAAAAATTATCGTGGAAATATGCTCACGGGCTATGCAAAGAATGGTTCGGTCACTGAATTCCCTAGCAATCGTATCTTGAATGTTCCTGTCCGTCTCGTAATCAACCGATGCTGTAAACAAAGTCAATTCCGATTCCGACCATAATAACCGTAATCAGGAGTGTCACTTGCCTGTCGCCTCGTCCAAAACGATGACTTTGGAATCTTTAACAAGTGCCCGAGCAAGCGATACCAACGATCTCTACTCATACGCGCATCAGATGCTTCACGGGTATTAGCGAATCATCAGACTAACCTGGCCAACGGACAAATTGTTGCCTTCGTCCTCCACAGGGCTGTCCAGAGTGAAGCGGTTCACAGGTGTTTGAGCACCACTTGGAGTCTCTCCGCCCAATGAGTCACCGTCGATAGAAGTTTTCTTTGTCTGATCTACAAGATATGCGCGTTTGAGAGCGTCCCAAAGCCTCGCATCGTCATGCAGTCCGAATGGATCGAGGTTACTTCGCAGTGTTCCTGAAACTGGAAGAGCGTGAACTCGGTGGTACATATCTTTAATAGTCTGATGCCTTACAAAGCAGCTGGAAGAGTGTTAGAAAGGGGAAACGCGATTGACAAGGATGCTTACTGGATCCTGTGGTATTATGGAAATACTTTTCCTCAAATCACTCAATCCTAATTTGGATATGTCGACGCCGTCTATACTAATCGAACCGGACGACAATTCAACGAGGCGGTATAGAGCAACCATGATGGATGATTTTCCCGCTCCGGTGCTGCACAAATGGATTCAAAAAATTGAAAATAAGGGGAAAAGGAAAAAGGGCCCATACCGGCCAACAATCCCAATCTTTTCTCCACCCCTGACTGTGATACTGACATCTTTGAGCACAGCAGGGAGCTCTGGACGATATTTGAAGACCACGTCTTTGAGTTCGACAAGACCTTCGGATGGCCAATTTGATGGCGGTTTATGATCGGGGACTTCATGAGGAGCCTCTTGTTCGACAGAGGTGGCGTAATGGACAATTCTTTCAACGCCATTCATGTCGTTTTCAACCTCGGCACTCTGCCTGACCATCCAACCAAAAGACTGCAAAGAATGACTCAAAAATTCTTAACAGTGGAGTGAAGCGATTAACGTACTTGTTGAACGAGCAGAATATAAGAGAGCGTAACACCAGTCTGTGATGGTGAAATAGTGAATCGAGCCGCCACAGTTAAGATTGCGACAACAAAGGTCAGGAGTGTCCCGAGGAAGTCTAGGCGAATACCCAGCCATCTCTGAAACATATTCATCGGTCACAGATAGGCCCTCAGTCATTTGGGACTCACTTGATTTGTGACCGTCAACCAGTAAGCTCTGAATGACAGATAACAGCATAGTCATCAGTACACATAGTTCCAATCAGGAATGGGAGTGCATATACCGATTCTCAATGTCAACCCGTCGCTCGTTGTCCAAACGGAATCGTTCCGTTTCTCCGTAGGCACGAATGGTAGCCAGACCGGATAGCGACTCGGAAAAATGAGAGTATAGCGAAGAACGTAATATCGCATCTATATACAAGGTTAGCACTTGGTCAGTCCAAGGACGACCATAGAATTACCAAGTCTCTAAATCAAACGCTTCGCATTAGATGGGGTCACAAGGAAATGATACTGACAGAAAGATACCTTGAGTTCACGAGCGCTTGAACGATAGAATATGGCAAAATAGTAATAAACGATTGAGATGCACACCACGGCGATCAAAAACCACGGTAGAAGAATCTAGTTTTGGTGAACATGTCAAATACCATTTGACAGATAATGAATATATTTCTTACACTTATGAGAATAACTGCTCCAAGAATTTGGGCAAATGTCCCCGTAAACATTCGCAGAGCATCGCCAAGTAAATTGTCAATAGTGTCAATGTCTAAGGGTCCACAGTAAGCCACGCAATAATAAACAATCTATAGTCCATACCCTTCGAAAAACGGTTCATGATTCTGCCAAGAGGCTAAACAGAAGAGTTAAAATTCACGTCACGCGATCCAAATGATTGATCTCACCGTAGTTTCGAAGAATGACATCGGAGCCCGCATTACTCGTTCGATGGCGAGCTACATTTTTCTCAGCATTAGTGACGCGGGGTGCAAAATGAGAGACTCACGCTATGAAGCCTCTGAGATGCGAAATAGGTTAAGAATGCAAACATGCTGCCCATGACGAAGAATCCAAGAGCTTGTGCAAAACCTAGTCCGGCATATATACCCATCTACAAATCGAGCACATTGTTAATTGAAGAGTTGATGTTGCCGGTATAACTCACATAGAAACCAGCTGGCTTGTGCCATTTTCTATCAAATGTTAAAAAGGTAGGTTAGAACGGTGTAAATGTTAAAAACTCACAGCTCTTGCCAATAAACAAGCCTTGATGTGTGATCAATAAACGGTTGTTGTTTACTGTGGTAGAATAGACTCACCAATACGAAGACATGACAGTTGCACCTTGCATGGCAATCAAGGACAAGAAAAGAAGGGGAAGAATAATTCGTCCGTTGCCTGCTCGTAAATATGCTTTATAGATGGCGCCGCTGACCGCACCCGTATTGCGCTCTTCCGTTTGCATAAGCTGTGCACCGGCAAGATTATTTTTCTTGACATTCGTGTCGTCCACAGCCTTTTCACCCCCAGACGCCTCTCCAGGTGCTTCAGCCTCATCCTCGCTTGACCCGAACTCCCGGACGAAGCTCGCGAATGCACCCTCATTAGACATCAGCGTCGCGTAAGTGCCTCGTTCCGCAATGCGGCCGTCGACCATGACGAAGATGTGGTCCACATGTGGGAGGAAGTGCAATGCATGTGTGACAAGAATACGAGTTTTCCCCTGTAATGATGTCTGTAGGACATTCTGGAATACAGCCTTCCCAACATGGGCGTCAAGTGCTGACAACGGGTCGTCGAATATCTGAATATCGGTATCGCAATAAATTGTTCTGCAGATGTTCAGGCGTTGCTTCTGGCCACCAGATAACGAAATCCCCTGGTAGAAACGGGTAAAATATTGTGCCGTGACTATGAGAAATAACGTACCTTCTCACCAACTTCCGTCATATCACCGTTAGGAAGTAAGTTCAGGTCCGGCTCAAGGCAGGAATCCTTAATAGCCTTCCAGTACCGAACCTCATCGAATGGTCTTCCAAAGCAAACGTTCTCACGAATAGTCGCATTCTGCATATAACAGGATTAGAAATGCATTAAGGTTACTTAAGAAAAATCGGACCTGGATCCAAGCGCTCTGTGGGCAGTATCCAACGGTTCCGCCGAATTTTACGCTTCCAGCGGTTCTTCGCATTTCTCCAATTATGCCTTGAAGAAGACTACTCTTTCCAGAGCCAACGGGACCAACGATCGCGCAAAGAGAGCCACGCGGAACTTGAAAAGTCGCATTCTTGATTTTAAAAATGGCATCCGGTTTCACCTCCTTTTCATTGGCCACATTTTTCAAGGCGGCACTCTTCTCATGCTTGCTCTCTTTCTTTGTCTTGTGCCTTTTGTCTTTCTCTTTCGCTTCCACTGGTGGGCTGTCCCACGTGAAGTCGGCAGCGACCACGTCGACGGCAACATCGATGTCTGTGTCCATTTGTAGAGGTTCCGTGAAAATCTCGGCCATGAATGCTTCACGGAGGCGACCCGTGGCGTTGGCCGCATCAGCGATTGCGCTGAACGATAAAGCTGAAAGACGAGAGAACATGGTGTGAGCCAACAAATTAATCAGTCTGTGAAGTGCATCAACTTACGTAGAAACATGAGAGGAAGCCTGAGGAGCTGGAATAGCGTAAGGGACGTGAAAATAACGGCGGCCTCGAGCTTATGTCCAGAAAGCGAGTATGCTACAAATGACAGAACGGCAGCGAGAACCGGCAGCGAGAAAGCCACGGCATTGTTGGCAGACCGAAGCAGGAGGAGCGATCTGACATATCTGGACGCGAGATGACGAGTGAATGGGGAGTAGAAAGCAAACTGCATGCACGTACGAAATTTCTCGTTGACGATACTCAGAAATTCGCTTGAGGAATGGAACTTCCCAGGCGAAAAACTTGATTACTTTCATCCCACCGAGTAATTCCTGCAAAAGTTTTGCCCGTTTATCTGTGACGTTAGGTGAACTTTGATACGAAATTAGAGGGGTAGTAATACCTGTCCACACCATACTCTTCTGCCGCAAAGCGAAGAGGCGCTTCATGACCAATGTCTGCACAGGTGTCACGAAAACAAAGAAAGCAAATCCCGCAAGCGCACTTGGTCCGAGATTGATCAATAACAGAATGAGGCAGATGACCAGTTGTATCGGGGCGGACCACGCCATATGGAAGAAGCCAGCACAGAAATCGATGCGGGATACATCCGTCGAGATGTGGTTGACGAGCTTGCCATTGGTGAGCGTTGAGCGTGCGCGCGATGTCAAGTGGAGTGATCGGGAATAAATCGCAGTAATCAGCCCACCGCGAAGCAAAACACCAGTGGAAGAGCTTCTGTAAAAAAAGTGATGGGTGCAAAACGACGTAACAAATTGCATGGCCAGAAGTGCAAATGCCAAACCTATGCCTTCCCCGACGGGAGGAGCTTTGGTCTGCGGGACAGTGCGACGTGCAGCATAAGAGCGTGAGGCAAAATTGATGATGGCCTGACGAAAGCATATCAAGTTGTGACATCGCAACATAGCATATAGGGAGGTAAATTTCACCTTCACAACCAGAGGGCTGAGGACTTGACTTGTGTCGGCAAAGAATTTCAAAATTCCACCGGACCAGAACCACCAAGCGACGCTGCTGTTCATAGCCATGACAAGACTTGGTTTCTTCTTGCCATCTATCTCTCTCCATCGTTTCTCCCGGTCAGTCTTGTTCCCTCTCAGGGTCCACCAGAATGTTCTCCATCCAGCTGAAATATCGCCGCGTGCAAGTTTTTCATTATACTCATTTGCCTCCTTAAGACGGGCTTCAAATGAGGCGACGATCCTGTCAGCAATTAGGGAGGCAGCACGGGAGTCTTGTAATTTGTAAAGATCAGTAGGCTCAAGTGGTCGGGCATAACCAAGAGACAGTAGATGAGTGATCCAACCAAAAGTTAGCAAACTGAACCAATTAGCCGATGCCTCAGGAATGAGAGGTGCGTCATCCAAGGAAGCCCGTGGTGGCGGAGGGTCTTTCGGAGTGAAGGGAACTCGGAGATACCTACGCAGCAGCTATAGACATGAAACAGAATTCATTTACAGCATCCCACTTACCATGGTGCAGTATCATAAGTAAGAACTGGCTTCACAGGGTCGCTGACTTCATCCGATTCGGAGTCAAGGGCTCGGGATGAGTCGGCCGTGAGTGATCGGGCAAGCTCGTTGGTGGGGGAAACGTGCTTGTCGACGTCCGGACTCTTGACCTGGTCGTGGGCCATGGTGAGAGTAAGAGGGTGAGAGCGGACGGACTGCGCGCTTTGTCAACTTGTCCACAATGTGCATTATGAATGACGCGGGCAAATCAGTGGCGATCGACCGCGGCAGCGGTGGTACGGCACATCGGCAACTGAGTCGGCATCGTGGCACCCACAGGTTGTCCACAACTGACCCTTATTCACAAAAAAACAATTCATATTATTGCCAGGACTGATTCCCGGTGGGACAGGCCAGAATAGCATTTATTCGCACGTAGGAAACAGCGGAAACAAAAAGAAATATTTCGTAATAACGAATATCTCCTCTCGGCGTTCTAATTGGCTTGTGGTTCAACCACCTTCTCCGCCCATCACTTCTGGCCACGTACAGTACAGTGCATCCCTTCACCACCTCCCATGAGCCACAACAGAGCATCGTCTGGCAATGGCGTCAAGAAACAGGAAGATGGAGAGCCTTCCGATCCATCCACCAAGGACGACAAACGCGATGTCAAGCCAGCGAAAACACTCAACAGGGTTCCTCGTAAGTCCATCTATCGTCCAACTACCCTCACACCCGTATAACATCGATGCTTTCTAGGTGCCTGCGTCAGTGCCGTGAAAGCTTTTGCGGTTTCGCACATATCTAAACTATTTCCAGAATGCCTGCCGGAAGCAGAAGATGCGCTGTGAAGGCGCAGATAACCCTCCATGTCGCCGATGTCGGCATGCAAGCCTCGAGTGTCTGTTTGAGAAGCCATCGAGAGAGCCAACTTTGACGGGAGAAGCTGGATTAGAGTATGCCTCTCAATGGACTTACCGTATGCACTGCATACTAATTGTCGGTTTGCGGTCAAAGGCGAATCAGAAGTCTCGAAGCGCAAGTCGCAGATGTTCAGCAGTCCCAAGCCGCCATTCACAATACGCTGTCCGAACTGGTACATGCACTGCGCGCTGGCATCCCATCGCTACCAGCCCCGTCGTCATCCATTCCTCCTCCATTCCGCCAATCGCCACTCTACTCTTCGGGCTCACCCCAGACTCCATCATCAGCCAGCACCATGATGGTTGACCCTAATCACAGCTTGCAGGTATCGCAAGTTGGTACCCCAGACCTCGCGCCACAAGGCTCATTCGCTGGTCCTCACGGAGGTATCATGCCTTTGGTCACGCCCTCGCAACCCCGCCAACCTCCACAGCGTGGCCCGGCACCACCCACGGCGCCATATCGCAACCCATCGATATCAGGATCGCAACGTTTGGGCTCGGACATGCAATCTTCATTGATTGCACCGAACGGCGGATATTCCACTTCAGGTCACCTGTATCCACCACAAGGGTCTGGTCATCAAGGCCCGACGCTTCCTCCGATATCAAGCCTGCAGGACATAGGTTCGCAGCGTCCAGGTCCATCGAACGTGTCCTCTGTACGGTATCACCCCGCCGATGGCATGCCTTCACCGCGGCAAGCCGGCAAGCGGTTACACTCACCGGGCCGCCGCTCTCCGAAGTGGAAGGCACCAGGGTCATCGAATGTCACCAGTACTAACACCAGCGATGTCGAAGACGATGACAATGGCGAGCTACCGGCTTCTGGTCTCGTCGCGCCATGGGAAGTGCTTCGGGGCTTGGCAGATGCCGCGACAGAGCGGGCCAATCAGGTGCTGATTTAAGTTCAATATCTGAAAATTATTTAAATTCTGTTCAGGAGAGCGGAGAGCACGGAGAACCAAACAGCAGAGGTCGATCTCCTTCCCCAGGACATAATAAAAAACGTCGCAAAACCCATCACAAAAACGTACCACGTGCACTCACGTTCCGTGATGGTGAGACATGAACTTTACATCTTTAAAAGACAATCATGACAGTTGAGCCAGTTGTATCAAAGAACATAATAAACGAAGCGGATGCTCGCTCATTATTTAAAATGTACTGATCGTTGGAATTTTACTTTGGTCGTACTCATTTCTTTCTCGCAGATATTACGAGGGTTGTTCGACCTTCTTACCAGTATTCGATGTCAAGTACGACACGTTTGAATCTCTTCATGAAAGGTCCCCATTTGCGTTCAATTGTATCTGTTGGGTTGCTGCCAAAGTGCGCGACGGCGGTGGTGCGTGTCGAAAATACATTCACTCTGTTGGTGGTTAAATTGATTTATTGCTGCAGGTCCCCCGAGTGATATCGCAACAAAGTGCTTGGACGAAGTGCAATCCATCTCATGTGCTACTCTATTTTCGCCGGTTTCACGACAAGAAGCTGTGCAAGCTATGAGTGAGTTAACAACTCCTTATGCTGTCAATTAATGACACAAAACCTCGCCACAGTCCTTGTGTCAGGTTGGTCCGACAATGGATGGTTAAGTGGTGGCCATGCCGTACGAATGGCTGTGGAGCTATGTAAGTTTCTCTCATTGATCCCGATCACGAAAGGCACCTATGTCGACATGCAACGCGAACCTCTGGCTGATACGTCTTCGGTAGCGATGCATCAAGCATGGCCAAAGCTCCTGAAACGCATTGAGGGGGGTAAAGCAGGGAAAGGACCCGAAGATCGTAAACTCATCACCGCAGCGCGAACATGGTTCTGTCTATACCTGTTTGAGCACCAGTGCGTCTTGCGTTGCCAAAATGTTAATGCTTCATTCATGATCTCTTTCTTATTGTTGCTGATAACTAGGATGTCGTACGGCACTGGCAGGCCAGCAATTCTCAAAGATGACGAAAGTATTTGGGGCTCTCGCCTTTTATTAAAACACCCACTTGCGATCGAGGATGACATGCGACTCTGCTCGACTGTGGAGCTTATGGCAATTCGGGAGAGGGTCCATGGCAGGCTTTCCCCCGTTGATCGACCTGTCGACGAGCAGACTTTCACCGTTCTAAGAGATGCAGATATTGAATTTCGTAATTGGTTCGATACGTGGGATGCAGGTTTTTCCCAAAAATATCCGGATGCTGGTGCGTATTCAATTTTTGATAGTTGCGTGTTCTGCGCACGGAATCTATTTTCACACGTTCTCCAGCTTTTTATCGCCAGAGCCTTCAAATCCAACAACTACTTGCCCAATTGTTCCATAACGCGACTGCATTACGCGGTATCGACGGACCAGAAGATGTATTAAACATGCCTCCTGTGCAAAGGGATCTTGCACTGCAGTCATTGACGATAGCCCAGAAGGCGTTGTCAATTTGCATCAACTCGCCATCCTATCGCGAGGGTCTTAAATATGGTATGACACAGACCACATTGGCATGCATTATCATGAGGGATTGAGCCATTTCCCAGCCGTTCACTATACTCATGCGACGGCAACGTTTACTGCTTCATTTCTCCTGCGTTTAGGCCGTCTTTTGTAAGTTTTTCATATGCAGTTGACAGACATCACCGACATTCATCTCAACAGCCCTGATAATTGTGATATGCAAATGATTAGGATGCTAGTCGAACGGCTTGCCGAGGTATTGTCGCAAAGTAAGGCTCCACGATATGATAAATTTTGAATGGCATTTTAATGCGCGTGTAGTACCCGCAAGGCGATACGCATACACGCTGCAATTGATGTTGAAGAAGTCACGCAAGAGAGAACGGCGTCCTGGCTCTGGAGCTTCCCAATCGCGATCACCTACCGTGGCTAGACCATCCGCGCCACAAGGCGGCCCGGTGAATACCGCTGACCCGCAGGTTATGAACCACCCAATGCAACATGAATCAATGTCACCCATTTATGAGCGTGGTTATCCGTCTCGGGATATTATCCACCAATCGCAGATGCAAATGGGTATACCTGGGCCACATGGACAAATCAATGTGGACGCGGCGAATTTGGATCAAATTTGGAGGGGTTTTGAAGGGGCGACAAATGAACAACTCCCTGTGTGGCTCTCGGACCAGAGCCTCGGTGGCGCGTCGTTCTCTCAGCTTGGGCTGGAGGCTTTCATGATGCCGCTTGAGTATGATCAACAACATAGAACGGCCGCCCCGCAAATATGGTGACCACTCGTCGTTACGGACTCATTGTTTTCTGTCTCGTCATGTTTTATGTCGCCTTTTCCTTGTGCTATCAAATGTGCTACAATTGTTACTGTGTATGTAAACAGAGGTAGATTCTTATCCATCTTGTTATTAATTCCTACGAGCTAGTGAGGCCGGCAACTGATTAGCGGAGAAGCTCTGTGCGTGATGGCGGTGATGCGTCATGTGACCGTGGGCGCCAATTCAGCCTCACCCCGATTTGAGCAGAAACCCAGTCCATGCCACTTACCATTCTGCAGTCGAATCTTCGGAGTTGCGACAAGCGATGGCAAGCAGCTTAGGGGATCCTAGACTGCTTTTCACGCCACCCCATAGCCCTCAGAGAAGTAATAACGCCTCAAACGATTTTGAGGTTCCCGGAACGCCACAAGATGTCGACGCGTCGGATTCTGGACGCGACGCGACTCGCGCGAAACTCGCCATGTATGTATCACCGCCTTTCTTGGCTTCACAGGAAAAACGCCAGTATCAAAGCATTACGATTGACGACTCGGAGCCGGAGTCCGAAGCGGATGAAGTCGTTGAAATCGTTGGCGAACACAGTATCGGAAAAGATCGCTACATTTACGCGCGTTATGCAGATGATCTTTGTCGAAGGGTAATTATGTCATTAAAAGTAGGAAATGGAGTCGTGTTGACGGCTCTCTAGAAACTTGTGCGCGATTTCAAGAGCAGTCATCCAAAATTGTTAAAGGAATATGGTCAGTAATGCATGTTATTTTATGGATGTTTACGATTGGAATTATCTACCATAGAACGGCGGAAGGAGGATGGTGACCTCGCAGCATTCGATCCATCAGCTAGTTATGTTCACCCAAGGGATCGCGTCAGGATGGTTATTAACATCGACAAAGAGAAGCTCCGAGGAAGATCTGCTAAGGCTCACTCTCAGCCTAGGAAGGCGACTCGCAGTGATCGCTCCCGCTCCAAGCGTGGAACTAGTGTTGAAGATGAAGATGAAGACGAACCTTCCTTACCCGAGTCAAGCGATGAAGATGATGACGAATCGGACGGATACAACGGTCGTGTTGCGAAACCGCGGCGTAAGGTCGTCAAACATCCTACGAAGAAAAAGCCTTCTCGTGATCTGCCCTTCAGCCCCAAGAAAACACGCTCTGCCACAGGTTCAAAGGTCTCAAGAGTGGTTTATGATGTCGACGACTCGGACGAGGGCGCGCAGTCCGATCGTGATACCGGGGTCACTGAAAGAGTGACGCGTTCAAGGGCTGGTGCTAAAAGGCCGGTTTATGTCGATGAAGATGAATACGCCGAGCAGTCCAGCGAACCTGAGGAAATTGAAGAGAAAAAACCAGCGAAAAAGAAAAGCCGCCCTAAAGCCTCACGTCCTGCATACGGTAGAGTTCGTGCTGTTGCCGATCTCACGGACTTTGAAGATGACCCCGAGCCTTTACGGGTCCATCGTCACAATTGCGAGAAGTGCCACAAAGAACCAGCTTTTCGATTGTTGAACAAGCTCTTCTCGAGGAAGAACAAAGGGAAATCGAAGGTTCGATCGAAGAAGAATGACGAATTCGAGATATCGGAAGATGAACAGCAATCTTTGGAGGGTTTGGGGGGTTGGGTCCGGTGGTAAGCTGAATTTTGAACTTCTATGTTTACGTCATTTTCACGGATTCTTGCTTTAGCCTCAAATGCTGCGTCGCCGCACATTGGCGGTGTCTCGCCGCCACCCAGCGAGATGAAATTTTGAAAGCGGCGCGGGAGAAGGCCAACGCTTTAGCGTTGCCGGGCAAGGAGCCTCTCAAGAGAGTCACGTTGGACGCTTATGAGACAACGGAGTTCGTATGTGGGTCATGTTCGAAAGGTGGAATATGCTTGGTTTGTCAAGAAGTTGCGGTGACACTGGAATCGCTCCCTTACGCAAAGACTGGCGGTGAAATTCCTCAATCGGAAGGTGTGGATGAGGACCAAGAATCCCGTACCGCAGATGGACATGATGCTGTCATACTCAAGGACTCGACTCCTAACGATGAAACATCAGAGCAGCTTCTCTTTCGTTGCATGTCTTGCAAAAGACTTGCCCATTACAACCATCTTTCCGTGGACGGCCAAAGTTATCTCCCTGTGGATGAGGTAGCTAGGATTTACCAGGAAGATCAAGACTGGCAATGTGCTGACTGTGCGTCGTATGTGTATCCTCTGGATAAAATCCTCGCCTGGAGGCCGTTTCCGGCCAACGCAGTAGAACTGCCTCGTGACCCGTCTCAGCCGCCCAATCATAAAGCTAGTCTGCCTCGAGAATATCTTGTGAAATGGATGGACCGAAGTTACAGACGCACAGAGTGGGTCCCTCACATGTGGTTGCTTTCGACGAGTGCAGCGAAGTTGAAAAACTTCTTGACGTCGGGGCCGAAGGGAGCATTGCTTGACAGACCTTCGTCCAAAGGTATCTCGTCGGACACCAACGAAACTGTGTTGTTTGAAATCACTGAGGAGGTATCGCGCGAAACCTCCATCGACAAAGACAATCTGTCGACCGATGCATTAAGCCCTTTACCCGACGCAGAGAAACGAATCCCTCTTCCTTGGCAAACAGTGGATCGTGTTTTAGATGTTTTGCTTTGGCACCCAAAGAAAGGGTCTCATAAGAAACATCCCAGGAAGCGGAATGGGAAACAAAAACGCGTCGTGAACGTAGATGAAGAAAGTGACCGAATTTCGGAGGATGATTTGGGCGACGAGATTAAAGCAGAATATCGCTTTGTCTTTGAAAAAGGTGAACAACCAAGCGATGACCATACCGAGACCATCGACGAATGGGAGTACCGCACCGGACGGTCGCTGTCAATGGCTGAAATTGACAAAGCGATTTGGGTTTTTGCGAAGTGGGAGGACTTGGGGTACGATGAAGGTAAATTATCTCCGCCCACTCGTAATGGCTAGAGCTGACGTTTGTCCCAGCTACGTGGGATTCGCCGCCACAACGTGGTAGCCCCGGTTATGCAGCCTTTGAGAATGCTTTCGATCGTCTGGTAGCATCACGTCAAATCACCGTCCCGAAACGCGGTAAGAACGCAGATTCGGAGTTGAGAAAGGGCTCCAAGGCCTGGAGGTCCTCTGTCGTCGGCATCCCTAGTGGTCGCAAGCATGACGTTGGACAAGACAAGAACCTCAGTCTCATGAAATTTCAGGTACCCAACTAATACTGTACACGGAGAACCTCAGTATTAACGCTTGAATTTTAAAGGAGGATGGTGTCAACTGGCTGTGTAAAAATTGGTTTGATCTCCAGCACTGCATCCTTGCGGACGAGATGGGTTTGGTGAGACCATCTCTGACCTTCTTGAATGTCTTCTAAATTCCATGAAGGGTAAAACTGTGCAAGTGACCACGTTTATTGGTTTACTGGTCGAGAAATGTCAAGCATTTCCAGCATTAGTCGTCGTCCCTAATTCCACCATTACGAATTGGGTCCGCGAATTTAGCCGATGGGCTCCCAAAGTTCGAGTAGTACCATTCTTCGGAGAAACCAAATCCAGGGAAGTAACCACGAAATATGAACTGAGGCACGACCACCAAGAACCAGGAACTACCGGCGATAAATTTCATGTCCTGATCACGACATACGAAACTGTGACCAATACAAAAGATTTCGGTCCTGTGCTTAAACACACGCCTCGCTGGGAGGTTCTAGTCGTCGACGAGGGTCAAAGATGTAAGCACCACGATTTATCCTCCGATTGATTCTGAACATTATCCACTCCAGTGAAAAATGACGCTAGTCTTTTGTTCAAACGTTTGAATGAACTCAACACAATCCATCGCATCATCATGACAGGGGTAAGTGAAAAAAGTGATGTTTATTACTGAATTTACATTGAAACGAAATTCATAGACGCCACTCAATAACAACATACGGGAGCTTTTTAATCTCATGAATTTCTTGGATCCAGCTGAATGGAATAACCTTGAGGCACTTGAAGTCCAATATGATAAGGAGGTATTGGACGAGGACCGTGTTAAGGAGCTGCATGAGAGACTGAGGCCATATTTCTTGCGCCGTGTGAAAGCGGATGTACTGACACTCCCACCCAAGGTATTTAATGCTTCAATTGTATCAGTGCCATCTCTCACACTGTCGACAGAATGAAGTGATAGTTCCTCTATCTATGGCTCCCTTACAGAAAGAAGTCTACAAATCCATCTTAAGTGAGCCCATGGTCGTCGGGATATTAATTTCTCGTTGACATCTCAGCTCAGGTAACAATATCAACGTTCTGCGTAGTCTAACTCAGGCATCATCATCTGGCCTGAACAAAGCCGCTGCAAAAGCGTCCACTTTAAATAATATGCTAATGCAATTGCGAAAGTATGGGCTACGTCATTAAACCGACGACATGCTAAACGAACTTTGCCCAGATGCCTCCAGCATCCTTATCTCATATCAGACGACATTGAGCCAAAGGGTTTGACTGATGCAGAGGCGCATGCGAAGCTAATTGACGGAAGCACGAAGTTACGATTCTTGAAAATGTTGTTGCCTCAGCTCAAACAGCGTGGGCATCGCGTTTTGTTATTCAGCCAGGTGCGTCATCAGAATATTGGTCCATGTGAATCGATTTAGATTCATATCTCGCAGTTTGTAATTGGTCTAAACATCATCGAAGACTTTTTGCAAGGAGAGGGATACAAATTCCTCCGCCTCGTAGGTTTACTCTTTCTGGCTTTGATATCCATCTCACCTCGCTACAGGATGGTAACACCAAGCAAGCCACTAGGCAGGCGGGCATGGACGAGTTCAATCGTGAAGGCTCAGAAGTTTTCATATATCTCCTGTCAACTCGCGCAGGTGGTGTCGGTATTAACCTTTGGAGTGCGGACACCGTAATTATTTTCGATCCCGACTTCAACCCGCATCAGGTTTGTGCTTTGTGTTTTCGACGCAGTTTACATCTAATTAATCTGCAGGACCTTCAAGTATTTTTTTTGCTTCCTTGCTTTCTTCATTGCGGCTGGCTTACATGCTCGACTAGGCCATTGCCCGAGCTCATCGATATGGGCAAACAAAGACTTGCCTCGTGTTTAAGTTCATGGTCAAGAATTCAGCTGAAGGTGCGCCGTTTCTAGTGAATGTCTTTCTATATCGTTCAACAAATAGTAACAGAACGAATAATGCAAAATGGCAAGCAGAAACTGGTTCTCGATCATTTGATAGTCCAGAAAATGGACGATGAAGATGGCTCTGAAGATGTTCGGTCGATTTTAACGTTCGGTGCAAAAATGCTTTTTGAAGAAGACGACCAGAAGCATGATATAGTTTGTAAGTCCCAGTTTGCACGGCTGCTGCATATGACTATGACAATCTTCCCCGCAGACTCTGAAACTGACGTCCAAAAGCTCATCGAGAAGACAGAGGTCGAGGGAGACAAGCAGGAGGACACAGAGGGCAAATCGTCATTCTCGTTCGCCAAAGTGTGGTTGAGTGATAAAGATACATTGGAAGACCTGGAAGAGAAGGAAGTCCCTGGCGATCAAACCGATTCTTGGGCTCAGACCCTAGCTAAAATTGCAGAGGATTCAACGCAGGTACTGGTCCAAGAGCTTTACGGTCGAGGTGTACGACGAAAAGCCACCCGCATTCAGGTGACTTTTATTCGCCCTGTTTGAACTGGGGAAATTTCTGAACGTCATTCGCGTATTTCACTTTGAAAACCTCAGTATTTCGACGATAGCCCTGAGAAAGCGGCTACAAAGGGGAAGAAACGGTCGGTGTCGAAGAGCTCAGACGCATCCGATTTGGACTACGGTGGCCAAGCCATGAGTATTGTCCAAAGTGACGACGACGACGACGTGTCCATGAATGGCGATCGTGACGTCTTTGCAGAAGCGTCGGAACTCACAAAGAAGGAATCTCATAAACACCCTTCCGACCTCAGCAGTCCTTTCGTGAATAAAGCAACGGCTAAAAATTCAAAGCACTCGTCCAATGGCGTGTTTCCATCAGTGGGAAGCGACAAAACAAATGGCGATGGGACGAACTCGCATCTGTGTGGCTTGTGTTTTACAGCGCATGGCGACTTAAGTTGTTCGATGACTGAAAGTTCGGAACATCTGGCGGAATACCGTGCGATGCTCATGTTGCACACCGAGGACGAGCCTTTGGAAGACAGAGTAAGTTTATCCTCCAGATCTTTCCTACTTTACGTCGACCAACTTCCTTCCCCAGCTCGCAGCGATTGCAGCGATCGACGAGACTCTACTGAAGCGGGGCCATATGCACTTAATTCAAGGACAACCACTTAATCCTCCGGAAATCCAGACCATGGCAATTGGAACTTCAAGCAAATTAAAGCAGCAATTATCGGGGAAGGCCCCCAACTTCCGTGTAAATGGGACTTCAAGGATTTCTGGGCCATCCAATGGTCGAAACTCGACCCCTCCATTTGCCTCGATTTTCCAGAAGAGTGAAAAATTTCGCAGCACCAGTGGAGAAGGTGGCAGCAGCCAGAATTCGCTCAAGAGGTCATCCCCTGATGTAATGGCCTCCGACCTTCCTAAATTGAAGAAGGCAAAAAACGGCGGACGATGTCCCATTTGCAAGCAATCTCCCCACCACCTGGTAGTTGCATGTCCGATCGTTCAGGCAGGACCGAAGAGGTATTCATGACCCTTGCTTGTTTTCGACGATTTACCTGATTTCGTCCAATTATTATAGTGTGTTAAAGGCAATCAGTCGGATGCAGAACGAGGGTGGTCGCGATGACACTGTGAGCATCTTGAAGAACATTTTGCGCGCTCAGAAGAAAATGGAGTCCGAAGGCACAGAAGGATCTACTTCAGTTCCCTCGAACGTCAAACAGTGAGAGGTTTTGCAGAATCTAACAAACATCAATCTTGCGTAGCATGGAATATCTTAGAATTTTGCATTCGTTCGTAGAATACTGTATACCCACTAGTATATCGTACATGTTTGTTTATATTTTGACAAGCGCTCGTATTCCAAATGAGGATGAGAACTCATTGCGGGAGACCATATGTCACTCAAACGCCCACATTCAACCCTTTCCCAACCCTCACACTCACGCTCACCGTCCATGTCCTCTAATTCTAACAACAATTTCCCAGTTCTACCGCGCATCAATGTCGCAGAGCTCGTTCTTGAAGTCTTTACACACAAGTCATTGCGGAATGGCCACTCCTCCAACGGCCAAAGCAGCGATAATCAACGTCTTGCGGAGTTGGGGGACAAAGTCCTCGTGTTAGCAGTAACAAATTCTTTGTATAAAAAGACACCCATCGTCAAAGCGGCGGATATTCCGGTCAGTTGAGCGTGTTGCGCGTGGAACCGTTGCTTGCACAGGCATTGACTGGTGTCAGATCGAACGGGATAAAATTCTCTCAGAGGAAAACATTGCCAAATGGGTCAACCATTATCACTTAAGCAAGCAGTTACTTTATGCACCGGACCTACATGACACAATCAATTCACCAGAGGTATGGGTGTGTTTTGGTCTTTCCAGTTCAACCGACCCATTGAGTGACGCAGGAATTACGTACTCTCCTCAACGCCTACATTGGTGCTGTGTTCACGCAGTCCGGCATGGGCGCAATCACAACCTGGATTGGGCACCTAATCGGGGCGGACACAGTTGCACCTAGCCCGACGACTGACGACGAAATGGACGAGCATGAACCTGGCCAAACACCAAAACGTGCAAAGAATGAGCCTTCATCTCCTAGTGTACCTCTTCCTCCTCCCCCTACTCCTCCAGCAGCTTCAGCGCTTCCACCCATTATACTAGGGTATCAACAGGCTCAACCTACCTATCCACAACCTTCGTACTCGCAGCCTGTAGCAAGTACAGGGAACACAGTGACGTATTTACCCCTCTTTAATCAGACGTGTATGCAACGAAAATTAAATGTTGAGTACAATGCGGAATTTTCGGGGCCACCGCATGCAGGAAGGTGGAATATTAAATGCGTCGGTGAGTATTCATGTTCGGGTTACGATATTGTGTTACGTGTTCATCGTACAACGCGGCACGTTTGACAGTTAACGGAGCAATAAAAGGTGTTGGTCAGGGTGTCAGTAAACAAATCGCCAAAGAAGAGGCAGCGAAACAAGCCTTCTTTGCAATGGGTTTTGGACCTTACTCTGGTGAGTGCTAGGAATGACTGAATGCACCCTGCGGGAGTCTGACCGAGACGCAATGCCAAAGGTTAATACAATTGGAGCCGCAAAGATGAAAGTTGAATTTTTTTGCATTTTTTTTGGCTTTATGTTTGTTTTCAACACTGCATTTTGTACCCGTAGCTCGACCGTAAACGCACGACTGTACTTGGCCAGATCGACTTGTTCAGCGATGGCACTCAGATGTAGACTAATACTGGCAGCGCAATATGTAAAGTGTTTCTTGAATGGTATGCTTTGGTGGGAGCAGAACTTAATGATCTGAACTGCGTAGGCAACCCAAGCGGATTTTTGATCATCAAATAAATCCTTGTTATACCAGCGCGAATGTTAAAAGGTATCGTGCCGACATGCCTTTAAAATAAAATGGCAAATACATATTAAGAATGGAGAGTTTTGGCAATCTGTATACGCCCACCGGTACAAATTTTCACAACACAGTTTGCAGCATGCGAGATATAATGAGAACCCAAACGTCCATGTTCCGCTTCCATATATAAGGTTGATCGGAGCCACTGGCCGATTTCAAATGTGAAATCTAGACTAGATCTATGCCATTCCATGGCAGGACAACTTGAAGGAGCGCAGTAAGATGATGATGGTAATTTGATAGACAGGGGTGCGTCTATAAACCGAGCTCTAAATGTGGTGCCCGAGAGTCACTTCCCGCTGCACAGTCAGCGTGCCGCTAGGAATCGTAACGAATTGACTCAGGACATTCCGGGTTGCACTTGCGCGTGCCAAATACATGTTGTATCATGGTTGAATAGTCACGAAAGGTTGAATCTAAGAGGAGTGCCCCCCACATCGTAGAGCAATGTTTGATGTGAAATAGCACTCTCCGAGTCGTCCAGACGATTCAAGTTGATGACAGTTTGAGGATATTATGAAGCGGGCCGGCAAGATGCTGAGTCATGATCAAGTGAGTCACGTGCGGAGTATTGCACTGCTTTCCCGTAACAAGACTTTCGCCTTTCTCCTCTTCGTCGCCGACGATGACCACTCACTCCCCTCACTCTTCCGCGCATCCTCCAGGTGCATTCTGCATGCAGGAGCCTTCCCCGTTTTCTCGGCCGCCAAGGATCGACTTGACCGCCGACGACGAGGAGATCAATGACGCAAGACGCGTCAAGAGATTGCGTGCCGAGCACTACAACTTGTCTGCAAGCGATCGCTCTCGTTCCCCGTCCTCAGTGGGCTCCGTGGAGACACCCTCTCCTGCCATATCGAGTGCTCAAATATCTCCCAAAGGAGATCAATTACAGCTTCCTCCTTTAGTTAATCGCACATTGTCTGGCCTCCCTCAGCACACTTCTTACCGTCCTCATTTCGCTGGTCCATCTAATTCGTCAGCATTTTTTCCGAGTAGAACACAATCTATCGCTCGCTCTCCATCCGTCTCTAGTATACCCGCAGTCGATCCTCAACCACAGAAACGCCAGATTATTGATCTCACTTCGTCGCCTTCACCTCCGCCACCTAGCATCGTGCAACAGCTGCCACCACCGCGTCCTCCACTGCCATCAATTCCTGTCGTTAATGGCCTATCTCCCGAAATCCCTCCCAAGACTCCCGTTTGCATTGGCCAACTGACTGTGACTGCCCTTGTGCTGTACCCTATCGCTTATCTTCAGACCCAACCTCCTCAGCCCGGTGTCAACCCTGTTAGCACCGAATGGGCCCTTGTGAGGCTCCAATATGACGCAACCTCCAAAGCAAGGAATCCAAGTGCCGAAGAGACGATTCAGATCAAGACTCCTCAGGTGAAGACATTAACAGGAGAAGTTCAGGGAGGAGAGAGCTTTGGCGTTGTAGAGCAGAAAGTTGCCACCGTGTTAGGTCCCATGCTTGCTAAGGGTCTCATCAGACTTGACGCCAAGGTCAGGCGGGGTGTTCCGAATGTAAGTCCTGCTCAGTAAGGACTTGCCTTTTCTACACGTGAATGATGCAAAATTGCAGCTTCCTATCCTTCCCCTTCAAATGCTCGTGCACACTCCAAAAGGCAATGTTCCCATTGTTTCTGGTTATCTACAGCAATCGGGTCTCCTCTTAGATCATCCTTCGCCATGCTTTGATCTTAGCCGATTACCACACCTTCTCTATTTTAATCCACATAATCCACCTCCTGGGGGCCATGCAAGAAATCTCTTGGGACAGAATAGATTTGGATATTCGGGTGCGGGTGGAAACAGATGGAGTACTCCCGCGGTAGCAGGGAAGAGTGTCGAGGTACAAAGAAGCCAAGTTGATGAGATGTTCAAGAGTTTGAAGAGTGGTGATGATCTAGAGGAGACTGAACCCAGTGCGTCACTTTCACTCTTCCCTGTAGAATGTGCTAATTGTTGTTCATTCGTATTACGGCAGCTGCTGATGTCGCCACGAAGCTATACCCTCACCAGAAGAAGGCTCTCACATTTCTCTTGGAACGAGAAGGAGAATTGACTAGGCCTGGTGTATCATCGTCTCTTTGGCAGAAACGTATTAATCCCCATTCTCGCGTCACATCTTGGGTCAATTTGGTATCACAACGGGAAGTTTTTCAGGAACCAAAAGAATGCAAAGGCTCATTACTCGCTGATGACGTGAGTACATGTTCTATCATCGTATACTTTCAACTTAATGTGTGATGCCCTTGATTAGATGGGCCTGGGTAAGACCATTACTTGCGTTTCCTTGATAGCGGCCACATTAGAGTCTGCCCAAGCCTTCGCTAGTCTGCCGCTTCCCCCACCACCTCGACCACCTTTAGAACATAGCAACTCCGCGCCTTCTTTGTCAGCCTCGCATTTTGCAGGAAGTGTATGGGGGATGCCCGATACCATAACACCGTCACACGCGTCGACTAGCACGAAAGGGAAGGCCAGTGCGGCTAAGGCTCAAGAGAAAGCGGAGGCAGAATATATCAGGGCAAGACGGATCAAGTGTCGCAGCCGTGCTACGCTTATTATTTGCCCACTCTCGACCGTAATGAACTGGGAGGAGCAGTTCAGAGAACATTGGGCTGGCGAAGTGCAAGTCATGGGTGGAGGAGGTGGAAATCCCTGTGCTCCTCAGTCACAGCAGCAGCAGCAACCACCATTCGCACAATTTTCTTTCGACAGCCAAGGCTCTTCGGATGTGCAGATGACAGGAAGCACTGGCGTGTCTGAAGTGGTTGAATGTAAACTGCCTTCCACATCAACGATCAATGCCGTTCCAGCTCGCGTCCGGAAGGGAAATACAGTGCGAGTGTACGTCTACCATGGTAATGCGCGCCGCCCGGACCCGGCTTTCCTTGCAGACTTCGACGCAGTCATTACCACATATGCAACGCTCGCGAGCGAGTTCTCGAAACAGAGCAAAAGTCTCGCGGCTTGCGACGGATGTGCGGACGACGATGACGATGACGACGATGGTGAAGGAGGGAGTGACAGCGGCGGTGCGGTCGAGTGCGATGAACATGGGAATCAGGTGTTAAAGTTGCCCAAGGCTAAAGATAAGAAAAGTTTGAAACGCAAGAAAACGGCCATGATGCTAAACGGTGCACCAGAACAGAGTAGCCCATTACAGAGCATTCATTGGTTTCGAGTGGTGCTAGACGAGGCGCAGTGAGTATTCCGATTTGACTTTTCATGAAACTCGCATTTAACCAGCGAACAGTTCGATCAAAGAGACATCCACTGTGGGCAGCCGGGCATCGTGCGACCTCGCAGCCGATCGGAGGCTTTGTTTGACAGGCACGCCTGTGCAGAACAAGTTGGACGACGTTTTCGCCCTCATCAAGTTTCTCCGGCTGGAACCGTTCGACGAGAAGAGCGTCTGGCAGGAATTCATCGGCGTACCGGTGAAATTTGGACAGCCTCTTGGGGTCGCGCGATTGCAAACGATCATGAAATGCATCACACTGCGAAGAACGAAAGAATCGAAAGCTCAAAATGGAGAGACAATTTTGTCCTTGCCGCCTCGCCGTGACGAGCTGCGGTACCTGAAGTTTGACGAGCAAGAACAGAGCATTTACAATGAATTTTTCAAGGAGTCCAAGGCGGAGTTCAATGAGCTTTCGGATAAGAACGAGGTCATGAAGAATTATGTCGGAATCTTGCAGAAGATTTTACGCCTACGGCAAATATGCGACCACTTCGAACTCGTCGAGGGAAAAGGCCCACAGGGATCTGTGACCAATTATGAAGATATTGTCGCAGATATTGCGAAGGATGGCATCAACGTGTCGCGTGCTTATGCAATCTTTTGCCTGCTGCGTGAATCCGGGACCGCACAATGCGTAGAGTGTGGCTGCGAACTTGGCGCCTCGGAAGCTGGGCAGTCGGAGAGTGGCGGCCTTGATTCGGAAACCTCGGCACCAACAAAGCGCGGCCGGAAGGGCAAGGGCAAGGACAATGCAAGTTCGCGAGGCCCGACACGCCCTGGGAGCCCAGCGCTGCCCAGGCCGATCTTGTCACGTTGTCAGCATCTCTTTTGTTTGGAATGTTTTAGGCAGTGCATCTTCCCGGGGTGGCCAAACGTCGCTCCCGAAGTTGGGCGATCGTGCTCGGCTTGCCAAACCGGTCTGACCGTCGTCGATGCGGTAGAGGTCAGCGGTGATCCTGCCGCAGACGGCGCCAGTGCGAACGGCAAGAAGCGCGCTGTGAAGAAAGAGAAGAGGGTGAAGGGCACTGGAATGCTTGACAAATTCCACCCTTCGACCAAAGTCAAAGCATTGCTCGGGGATCTGGTAGTATTCTCGCGCGCAAACCAGTTTTCTGCGAATTATGACCCATCGACGATCGAAGTGCAAATGGTGGATGAGCATGGAAATAACGTGGATGATGGCCCTATTAAGACGGTCGTTTTGTCAGTGGCTTCGGTTTTGTTCGTTGTCCTTTAACTCATCGTCATCCTTATAGCTCTCAATGGACAAGTATGCTAGATAAAGTAGAGGACGCATTGGAAGCGGCAGGAATCCGGTACGACCGACTTGATGGGACGATGAAGCGCGATGAGCGAACTCGCGCAATGGACAATCTCAAGCACGACCCAGGCTGCGAAGTCCTCTTGGTCAGCTTGAAAGCCGGCGGCGTCGGTTTGAACTTAACTGCAGCACAACGGGTTTACTTGATGGATCCATACTGGTATGTCCACGTGTCATGATCCTGTTTGGATGACCACTGACAGAGATCCCCCAGGAATCCTGCCGTGGAGAATCAAGCTGTGGACCGAATTGTGAGCCTCTAGCATAATATGATTGATCCTGGTATTCTCATGACCTTCGATTTAGCACCGACTTGGACAGACTCGTCCCGTTACAACCGTGAAGTTGATAATCGAAAACACCATTGAGGCGAGGCTCCTCGAGGTGCAGAAAAAGAAAACGGAGCTCGCGAACATGACACTTGGACAGCACCTCAGCAAGGCCGAGATGCTTCAACGGCGCATGGAAGAGCTCAATCAGCTTTTCGGTGGCTAGACATCTTGACAAACTCATTTTAGATTCTGCGCACGTGTGTACATCACTGTATCGTACGTTTCACGGAGGTCGGACTGTGCGATCTATTGACTTTTAGACATCTGCAAATTGCCCTCCGCTCTTAGTTTCGTTTCGTATTTATTCTTCCACTGTCAGATACGCAATTTTTTATGTTCTTGACAACCTTACGGTGTGAATAATTCACATTCAGTACACTAGCACGACTTCTGTATCGAAAATACAGCTATTTGACCACTGGCAGCCTCCTATCTATTTCGCATTAATTGGCCGCGCGTTGTAAAAAGCCTCCGTCTAGGAGCCAATCTACGCAAACGTCCGCAAATTGCTCTCCATGATCTTGGCTTAAATGTGAGTACTAGCGGAAATGGGTATTCTGGGACGCACTGATGCAGAATGCATGTGGAATGCTGTTGCATCCTTGAATAACGCGCACGGAGTGTTGCTGATCGGAGAATTCGCGTAGAATCGTGTCGCGATGTTCGCCGACCCAGTTGTCCTTTTCTGCAAGATACACCCATAACTTGTGCTTGTCCTGTGCGAGATGCACTTCATCGAGGGCCGTAATCGTTTTCATTTCGTCACCAGCCATTGTCAAGGCCGACAGTATAACTTGACGAGAATGGATGAGCGATTGTAGCACTCGCAGTTGTTCAGGTGGGTAATCAGGAAAAAGCAAGGACAAAGCTGCTCGTGGAATGAGCCGAGCAAGGACGGACAGACGTGAAATGATATTTGGGAACGGACGGCGAAAGATCCACTGTCGTTTACTCGTTCAGCGCAGATTAGGAAAGTTGAATGGGTATCGCACCCAAAGAATGCGGCCATTCGGGGTTTTGACAATGTGCATAATCGTTGGGAAAAGGAAGAAAGAGGCCGACACGGCATGGGGCCGTTCTTTCATGACCTTGACGGGATTTAGAACGTCCGTCTGTTGACGGCGAAACAGATAAACGGATGTCGGACCTTCATGGCGATCCAAGCACCCACACTATGCCCCACCAAGACCACCTTAATTTGATCGCCGTATTCTGTAGTTACGGCATCCAATGATTCTATGGCTGCCTGGACTTGGATTGCAAGGTGGCGGTACGGAGGTTCGACGCCGTATGCAGGATTGTGTCCGAGGTGTCCATGGGCGAAGATAGCAAGATTTGCTGATGATTTTTTATAGAGGTGAGAAAGAAAATTTGTGTAGAAGGCCAAGAGCCCGGGATTGCCTGAAAATCAGTCCAGCAACGCCGCGGATTTAAGCTTTGATACTCGTACGAACCGGGGATAAACAACACAACGGTTGAGGGGGGCTCCGCGGATTTACTGGGCCACCAAAGACAATGGGCAATGCTTCTTCCAAGAGTGTTTGAGTGAATGAATTTTGCGTCTACGGGTAGAGTTGGATCGGATTCGAGTTGGCGTCCAGATGGCTGGAGGAAAGACGGAAGCATGGTTCAGATATTCTGGCGCAGGACCGTACTCCGAATCGGAGATTCAATCTCTGAATGCGGATCAAAATGACGTATAACCGGTAACTCACCAGCTTCCCGCCAGGTCCATGTCGGTTATTCCGGGTTTCAAACTGACCTCGCACATCGGCCAACGACGCGCGTCTCTCCGAGGCCGACTCTGGACTTCACGACTGCGTGAAAGATTGTTCCTCAAAATCGGTAAATCCAGATCTTGATATGGAGCTACTTTATGGCCGACTGAGGGCACAACATGGCAACGGCGTTGGTCAGGAGAATCACGAAATATCAAACGTATGGTCACCTTTCGGTCTTACTCATAGGATGGGAGAGTTCAACACTCGTGATACGCATTCGGGGATAGCCCCAGCCAAGTTCGGTGATATTGTACTTCGAAGATTTTTACTTCATTCAAACATGACGCTGCTGGCTTTACGATACAACCTTCCTGACTTGTTCGATTGCGGCACTCCGCGGTGATATCACCCAATTTCCGAACGTATCGCTGTCCACATTTATATCTATCCTACCCCAACAGACCGTGTCTACATCTGAAGCACCGCAGTTTCTCGGCTACACTGCTCATTGCCTTCACTTTGTACATCGTCCATGTCGTCCAACGGCTTTGCGTTCGACGGGCTATGGTCCCTCCCTACAACTGAACATAATGTTACTGGAGATGAATTTATGGCCACTTTCGCCGAGCAGTTTGCGGGCTCTGCTATCTACAGCAGTCCTACGGAAGAACCATCCGCGCTACATACCATCCAGAATTTTCCGCGGCATCCGCAGGAACGCGACGACAATCGCGACGAGGAAAGTAACTTTTCAGCGCCGAGTACCAGCTCGTCATCCAGACGTGATTCATTCTTACAACGAGAGGAAACCAGAGAATTCCTTTCTGCGAATAACTCGACTTTGAAACGGAAGGCAACCGAGGACGATCAAGAGGACGATCCGAGCTCCTCTGAATCTAACCACACCCGTTCGTATATTTCATTTCTGTTTATCGCATACATGCTCACAATATGGCCTCAGCGTCGTCGAAGGCTAATAGTTCAACATCCCGCGCTCGAGGTAGCAGGCGTACGCCAGTACGTTAAATCTGCAGTTATATCATCCACTTCTGACCGTCGCGCAGCCCTTGTCCGACGAGGCACGTATTCTGAAGCGGAAGGAACAAAATCGAGCTGCCCAGCGTGCCTTCAGAGAAAGGAAAGAGAAATATGTCGCAGACGTGAGAACATCGCCTCTTCTGTATTGAAACATGTTTTGATCTTGTCCGAAGCTTGAAGAAAAGGTTGCCGAATTGGAAAATGAGACCAGTTCTGCAAAGACTGAAAGCGAAGCCTTGCGCGAGGTGATTAGCCGGTTGCGGAGCGAGAATTCCAAGCTTCGAAAGTTGACAAAGAGAGTCGGAAATGACATCGAGTCAACTGGACAGCAGCCCCAATCGTTTGTTCGTCGTTCCCATTCGACGTCACCATACCCCGAACCCGAAAAGGCGCCGTTCTTGGCGGCTCGAATCAATGCATTCGGTCCACAACCGCCGAACACGACGTATACAACCATCGCCAGCAACCCTGCTCTGATGTCCTTCACAGAGCCAATGTCATTAGACCATGGTGCTTCCAATCATCCTGCCATCGACCATGATTTCCACCAACCATCGTACGAACACAACATTGGGCATTCGCAGCAGACCGATGCGTGGCTGGATATACCTGCGCAAGCCAATCAAATGACCTTCGACCTCACAGATGCTCTGGATGATTTTTTCGGGACGACCAGTAGCACTATCACAAAAAGCCACGCAGAATCCCCAACATTCCCCAGTCCAATTGATAATGTAGCTTCCACACGTCCCGGTCCGCATTTTGCGTTGAATCATTTGAAACCCGTCGTTTCAGCGCCAGGGTTTGGGAAACTATCCAAGCGCGAGGTTGCTTCCATGATTCTGAAAGGTTCTCCATTTTGTGGAAATTAAAACAAAATTCAGGAGCATGGCCCACTCGAAGCTCGCCTCCCGCGCACCGCGAAGAGCGACAAAAACTTGGATCTCATGAGAGCATGGCGAGAGGTGACATCCGATCCCAAGTTCAAGGTCAGTAGCCCGCTCCATATGAGTGAGCGAAACTAAATACGGGGCACGGGTAGGATGCCAATGTCAATGAACTGTGCTTAGAATTCGCAACTATGGCACGTTGTGATGGCACGAACGTTGTCATCGAACCAAGCGGAATGCAACACATTTTGGAAGCCATGAATAAAACTCTTCGTGTGCAGAGGTGATGCTATTTCCCCTGGAGTCACCGCGACGCGGTGCTTGTTTTACGGCGGTTCAACCACTGTCGATGTGATCCACCTTCCCGTTTTTTGATTCGATGTGCAACGAGAACTTGTTGCTTCCACATTCTTTGCTATATTATCTCAAGATTAACATGAACGGACTCCCCTTTCTTAGGAGTCCCATATATGGAGTCTTCGACGACGATACTTATACAAGCTGTATTGTTAGTGTACCATTTTTAGTAACATCTGGACGTAAAACCGGAGAGTGAATAATACATTTTGACCCGACAAAATCGCTGTGGCCTAAAATACCAAGAAGCCAGCGCTAGTCTGCACGACGACTTGGACTTACACTGTTCCATATGTCGCGAAATAAAGTCAACGAGAGTTGGTCGGATCGGAACTGCGGACTCACACGCGCTTGCAGTTGTTTACGGTTTACGGGTCACAGTAACGGAAGTGGCAACTACTAGCCTGGCTGCAGACGCCAGGATAACATTCTCCTACGCTCACGGCGTCGACTTGATGTCAAGAGCTCACCCATTTCCGACAAACATAAGACGTCCTGGGACGCCTTCTAACGATCCAAACTCCTCTAGCCAAAGCAATGTTACTCTTCCGCTGTCGATCAATCGGACTCCTGGACCCTCGCGACCCATCAGTCGAAATGGGTCCAACTCGCCAGCTCGCCCCGTGCGGTCTGACCTACGGCCACGGCAAATCTCACAATATTCTACGAGTTCTCTGTCGATGAGTAACGTCAGTCGCGACAGCTTTGAAACATCACGCACAACTGCTACAAGTATGAGTGGCGGCCAGCGATCGAGGCAGAAACCTGAACTTAACGGGGCCCGAGATGAGCCAGAGATGTCACCTGTGTCACCTGAAGCATTGAGTGCTGTTATGTCTGCGTTTCAATCGGCTGGAAGGAAGAGGGCGATGACGAATGGGACGGCGGAACGAGAACGGGAGTTGGCAGAGGAACAAAAGAATCAGAAACGAATACGAGACAAAGCCGTAGCACGACGGCCAAACGGAAAGGCTCGGGCAGGCGATATCGACGGTCAGTCTTCGAATATAACGCGGAGTTCCTCGAAGTAACCCAACACCATCTTGCAGCCATTCTTGATCAAATCAAGGATGACTGGGAGTTTGTTATCGATCCAGATGTAAGTCAAGCATAAAATTTTCTGCCTGAATTCTGAAGTTATGTCAGTTCAATCCCGTGGACCTCGCTCTGCAACTCCTTGATAGTTCTGCAAAAGGCAAACGAATGGATTCATTTCGGAGAACGAAAGACATGCTGTCACGCGCATTACAGGGCTCGGTGGACAGTAAGGTGTCTTGTTTGAATGCGAATGCATCTATTGAATGTGTATATGTAGAACACTACCAGGCGTTTGCGGCAGCACTTCCACACCATGCTGGTCTGCTAACCCATTTAAGTACGGCACAGACACATATCACAGATGCCAGAACAGCGCTTCAGGAGGCAAAGGACGCTCTCGGAAACAAGCGTTCTGATCTCGTTCAACTCTGGTCGCGTGGTCAAACCATTGACGAGATGCTTCGACTCATGGATCAGATGAAAGTCTTCCTTGCTGCTTTTTTATTGACACCCACCTGATGATTATGTTTCTTCAGTGAGAATTTAAAGAGCGTACCAGATGTCCTCGAATCATTGATGACTGAAAAACGCCTTTTAGACGCGTCCGTCTTGTTGATCAGAAGCTTAAAGACCATCAATAAACCCGACCTGCTGGAAATTGGAGCTGTGGCGGATCTCAGGGCTTATTTAACCGGTCAGGAAAATGTAGGCTTCCCGTTATTTCGACTTCCAGTTCTCTCATGGATTATGTCAGGCTCTTCGAGAAATCTTGATAGACGAGCTACACAGCCATTTATACCTCAAATGCTTTTGGTGTGACACGCGATGGGCGCCATATACTCCAAATCAACAATCGCGTGAGTACCTAGGACACACTTTGACATGCGAAGTTGTGTGAACTGATTTCTTCAGTACCTCGGGTTCCTTATGATATTGAACCTCTACCATCTGAAGTTGACAATTATCCATCGTCATCGTCATCACCACCTCAACCACGCCTTTCCCGATTCCTAAACGATCTGACATTGCGGCCTAATGACCCACCATACGACCTAAGTGAACAGGAGATTTCTCCCGGTGGAAACCGGCCAGGATCCATGTCAAATCCATCGAAACTGGGTTCAACGAACTTTGTGTCAGAAAGCGCTCGAACACCTGAAAGTGACTCCTTTGCGTACATGGAAACTCTTCTCGAGTCTCTGTCTGTGCTTGGAAAACTAGGGAGCAGTCTTGACGTTATTGGGCAAAGGCTTCCGTCGGAAATCAACTCCCTGATTGAGTTGACCATCGACGACATAAGCGAACGAGTAGAGCTTGGTCGAAGATTGTCATCATATGGCAGTAATCCTCGACCATCGAGTGTTTACGTATTTTCGGGAGATAAAGGGTCTGCACAATTGTCTTCGACCCTCCTCAGCCCATCGTCCCTTCGGTTGGCATCGCTCGAGTCAATGGAAAAACAGATGGACCACGAGATCCTTCGAGATTTTTTCTGGACTCTATACTCCAAACTAGATGCTGTTTTGCAAGGCTTACGAGTAGTGTACGAAGTTGCCAACCGAATCGGATCAGTGAGTCGGGCTAGTCACATCCCACAACATTGTATGCTCACCAACTTCTATTCTAGCGGCGAGATTTCAAAGATTCTACAGGAGCGAAACCTGGAACACTATTTCCTATCGTTGACATTTGGGTGCCCATACAAACAGAGGTATGAGATGAGTTGGTGCACCACGTCTACTAACTGATGTTACCGAAGGTTCGGACTCTGTTGAATGACTACCTAAGCGATGAAGAGAAAGGGGCAGCACCAGGTCGAAACCCCATATCCTCAATCAATGAGGTATTACGAGAAGGGAAGTTCACCAGGGACAAAAACAAGGCATGCTCCGTCATTTGGTCATGGCAGAGCTGTACCTGACTACATCCCGCCTGGCACTCTGCAGCAAGTCTTTCGATTTGCTGACACAGCTCTCAAATCCGCGACCAAAGTATTGCGACAACACGAGGATGAACTGACTAGGGTCTTGAAAGAAACCGTTCCTGGACTGGTCCAAGGCACATCGGACAGTGCAGTGCAGACAACCTTGTCTAATGTTGGCAGTGATGATCGACTCATTGGAGTGGAGCGCCATCGCCAGCTGCTGCATGCAGACGCATTCCATGTCAGCGTTCTCTTCCAACCAACGCTGGTGTTCTTAAATCGAGTAGCGGACGTACTGCCGTCTGGACTGGAATCTGCGCGGGCGTCGACAGTAGTTCTCGACGAATTCGTCCTTAATGTGTATTTGCCTCAACTAGAGGAGAAAACCTCCGTACTTTTCCATCAAGCCGTAACAGGTGAGGTTGTCAAGCGATTGACTTTCTTGTGGTTATTAAAGTACAAACAACAGGACCGGATGCATTCCAAGCAGACCCAGCGTCGTCAAGGTTGAGCCCAGAACCGTTAATCAAGGTTAGCTGAAACGCAATTCCGTTGCTACTTTCAGATGTTGACGATCTTATCAGGCTAGCACCCAATTGATGGCTTTGATCAACTCCTTATGTGCTATGCTTCGAACCACGCCTTTCCACCGCGAAAGCTACGCCAGACTTATTCTCGGTGTTATTATCCAGTTCTATCAGCGCTGTAGTGATACGTTCTATGCAGTTGTATCACAAGAAGGTCCAAACCCCACAGATACACGACTGCACGTCTCCGCTAGGTGGGCTCAGAATGCGGATATTAATGCTTGCCTCACCAACCTCACCAAATGCATGGTATGTTGCTTAATTATATGTCTACTGGCTCCTACCGTAACACGTTTGACAGCAAATGGGTGGATCCCGGCTGGACAAAATGTGCGCGGAAGAAACTCGCATGGAGCTTGCTAGTCTCGGGAATGGCACTCTCACAAGAGATGAGCTTATCCATTCAATGAGAGACATCTCGTGCCTTGGAAGCTTATATCGAAGTCTGGTAAGTACCGAGGTTTTTGCTCCCAAGTGATGCACCTTCATTTTCATGATATGCAAACCTCAAGGTGTGGTTCATTGACCAACTACAAACTCTAAAATCACACGTGGAAGAGCCCTTCTCTCCTGCGGACCCCGGAACACCTCAATTGCCTGCTCTGCCTCCAATAGTACCCAATGAGGAATTACACTTGCCACTATCGCGGGAGATGGCATTGTACGAATCCGATGTTTTGTTTCGGCAGATGTGCGCTAACAGTGGTGTATTGAACAGGCGTTTCGATGCGTTACTGAAGACTTATGAACAACTAGCAGAACTCATCTTATACACCATACGTCTTGAAGTTCGATGTCGCACCATATATTACATTGACCTTGCTATGCGCCATGTGAGCAGTTCATCACTTCACACTGACCCCGCCAATAAATGCTGCGATAAAGGGGAACTATTGCATAGACCACGAAGCTGGCGAACCTGACCCACACATAGTCGATTTGAATGCTGAGCTTGGAAGGTGCGACGAGTGCTTGACCATCACAATCCCCGAAATGCAGAGACGGTAAGTGTTATACACCGGTGGTCGCTGCGAAATCCAAATTTTCTTCCCAGATTTGTTTTCGCGGGCTTGGAACCACTTATGGAGCAGCTACTCATTTCAAACGCTCGGCACATACGTGTTGCAAATTCTTTTGGCATCAAAAAGATTATGCGAAATATACTTGCACTTCGGCAAAATAACAAAACTATGTCAGGAGGACCGAGAGATTCGGAGTTCCGACGAGCAAGACAATACTTTAGCCTGTTCGCCGTTGGCCCAGCTGTGCGTTACTTTTGCAGAATATCTTGAGCGTTCATTGATCGCAGCTTGATAAAGACAATGTTGAAGTCAATCAAATCATTCCAGTCTTACAGCTTCGACGAGTACGAAGCAATGCTCAACCTGCAATGTGGCATCGACAAGAGCCTTGGCGATTCTGGCGTTGCTCATGCATCAGACAAAAACTACAATATGTATGTAATAGAGCTTCGAGGACTTGAGTTAGGTGCTGCATAGTCATTCCTTACGGAATCCATCATCCATTTATCTCTTAACCCTCACACATTTTTCTTATTTATGGTGGTCTGACATTCGCACGAAACGTGATACCCTATTGCAAATCGGATTTTATTTTACCTGTCACTCGTCCTACCCCCTTGCATTCATCGAAGTTTTCTGCGCGATGCAACCATACCATGTTTGCTTCATCAACTTCGGGATATCGTCGACTACTATGTCGAAGCGATTCGTCATATGCCCGCGAAGATAAGTCCACCTGGAACTTCGGTTTCCTTTGCACGGCTCCATGTCCGTCATCATTGTCGTAAACGGCGTATGTCAGCAATGGTAACTTCGCTAGCACCTCTTGGTGCCGCCGTCGGAGAAATCTACTAGGAAGTGGTTTGATCTGCCGGTCGGGTTGTGGTATCTTTACTTCGGCATGGAAGTCACCATTCACTGACATACGCCTCTGCCGCCGAGTCAAAGGCCGGGGTATTGGAACGGACCCAGCAATGTCGTGCAGGTGCTCGAACACACCTGTTTCTTGCATGGCTCCTCCTCTTACATCCAAACGAGGAAGATCGCAATTCGATGTAAATTCCGTGTAACGTTCTCCATTTTTGCTCAGTTCCGAGACTGCGACTTGCAGTGGCGGCAAAATCTTTCTGGTTTGCACTGTGAAATATCGCCACAGCAGATTGACATGCCTGCGGCGGCTAAGTGGACCCAAAAGTCGTGCTTCTTCGGAATCGGGATCGTGCCGTGCAGGGAGGCTCGTAGGCGTCGTCAGGTTGTCAGGTTTCAGGGGTTTCGAGGTTCGCGACTGCGCTGAAGTCAATAAGGCGGAAAGTGCAGAAGGATACGTTGGAGGTCGCGAGCTTTCTACGGCCGGTATTATTTTGGGCAGCTTCGCGGTGCTGGGATCGTCAAGGAAAGGCTATTGCATAAAATATCAAGTGTTGTACTGCAAAAATAATATGGTCAAACCTCAAGCAGCTCCCATTTGAGCTTTCCCTTCCGACCATATGCAACATCGAGAACATTTCTGACAGCTTTAATGTCCCCTTCATTGGCTGCTCGTAACCGTTTCAGATCCTGACGAGCGGTCATAATTGGACCCAGTGAGCTTCATGAATTGGAACAACCTTTGAAAGACGTTTTGCTTGCTTGACTCGAACTTGAACGTGCTCGGTCTTTGCATTGAACGACGACCGGAAATCGTCTTGAAACTTTACTCGAAAGAAAAGCCTTTGCGTTCCATCAACCTCTAGCAAACCCATGATGCCTTCAAACAGACCTAAGGTATTCGTGGGGTAGTTTTCGAGACTCCCGCAATAAAGAACGATAGAGTGAAATTCCGTCGTGGTGTGCACAGAGGGCATTCATTACGTCAGCAGCTAAGTCTGCGAAAATAGGGTGCTTTACTTTTCTGACCACACCTTCGACATCCATGGTTTGTCTGAACATATCTGAAGCTCTTTGCATTCATTATCAAACAGAATGATAGGCTCCAACGAAAAAGAGGGATCAAAATCCATCGGGCCTTGGAAGAGCGATTATCAATAAGAAAAGCAAAGACGCTCGACATGCCAAGGAGTCAAATCTTGTGTGTTTCTCCTCTCTACTCCTAGCTAACTGTCCTGATCAGTTATCTCAGTTCACAACTGATTTGGATGCGACCAACCGCCTTCAGTCAGTTACTCAAGAGCGGGACCTGGATGAATTTTTGAGCACCGCCCAGCTTGCTGGCACCGAATTCACGGCGGGTGAATTGACAAATAGCAGTCGTATGCGATGATTTTTAACGCACACACAGAGAAGAGAAATGTAACTATCATACAAGCTCCTGCTGTTGGACCGTCGTCTGCACACAATCCTTTCCTATTGACTGACTTAGAGGAGAAAGCTGCGTTGAAGAGACATAAGGAGAATAAAGCTCGTCTTCGCGTCCCTCGAAGACCCCCTTGGACGAGAGAAATGTCCCATGCTCAGTTAGAAAGACAGGAACGTGATGCATTCCTTGAATGGCGCAGAGGACTTGCTCAGTCAGTCATTTAGTCAGACCTAACATGCTTCGCTGACCCGGCTTGCAGGCTGCAAGACGAAGAAAATTTTCTGCTTACCCCTTTTGAGCGCAACCTGGAGGTATGGAGACAGCTATGGAGGGTAATTGAACGTTCGCACCTCATAGTTCAAATCGTGGATGCTCGGAATCCTTTACGATTTCGATGTGAGGATTTGGAAGCATATATCCAAGACGTCGAAGGACCGGAAGGGGAACATGGGTCAGGGCCTGGGAAACGGAAGAGTCTTGTCTTGATTAACAAAGCTGACCTTTTGACATCAACTCAAAGGTAGCAGCGTGCAATGAAAAATGAAATCATATTACTTATCAATTCTTTTACAATCAGGCGGGGGTGGGCAGACTACTTTGACACACAATGCATCCAGTACGCGTTCTTCTCGGCGGCCAATGCGGCTGCTTTGCAGCAAGCACGCAAGGATGCCTTAGAACTGGAGGCGAAGGAAATCGAACAAAATGGCGACCACGACCACGACGAGGATGATGACGATGAACCAGTTGATGACCTTGCAGAATCCCCACCAGCCACTTCAGAAAGTGATGGCAGCTATTCTGAGGACGAAGCTGACATAAATATGTACATCTCAGCAAATGAAGAAGAAGGGGATCCCGATCCGCGCACAAAAGTCCTGAGTGTCCTTGAACTTGAAGAACTCTTCGTCAAATCTGCGCCAAATTTGTCCGGTGAATGAATTTACAAACCGCGATTCCAATCCTAAACTCACTGCTGGGTGTTGGATAAATGCAGAGTTTTCTGATCCTTCTGGAGCACCTGTTTCGAAATTGGTCGTTGGTTTAGTTGGTTATCCGAATGTCGGAAAATCCAGCACGATTAATTCGCTTCTCGGTGAAAAGAAGGTCAGCGTGTCGGCGACACCTGGAAAGACAAAACACTTCCAGACTATCCCACTTTCATCAACGATGACGCTATGTGATTGCCCTGGACTTGTCTTTCCCCAGTTTGCTACAACAAAGGCAGACCTTGTGTGCGACGGTGTTCTTCCGATAGACCAGATGAAAGAACACACTGGGCCATGCTCTCTTGTCGTGAAGCGACTACCAAAAGAAGTACTGGAAGGCATTTACGGTTTAAATATCCGCGTGAAGAAGATAGACGAAGGCGGGGATGGACAGATCACAGCAGAAGATTTTTTGATTTCATACGCAAGTGAGTTGTCACAGTTTTGCCAAGTTAATCATTTGCTCACCACCGTTTCAAGTTGCACGCGGCTTTGCAAGATCTGGTCAGGGCAACCCCGACGAAGCGCGAGCGGCAAGATACATTTTGAAAGACTACGTGAATGCCAAGTTGTTGTTTTGCCATCCGCCACCTGGCATCTCTGAAGATGAATTCAACAAGAGCACCCGAGATCACGCTGTCCACAAAGCTCTGGGAAAGAAGCGTGCACCAACAACACGTGTTGGAAAAGGAGCAGACACTTTCGTTCCGATGGAACCGATTGAAGGCGATGTCCCTGTGCAAAGCAACAAAGCGCGCGCCGTGGACAGCTCTTTCTTCTCGTCTGGACCGTCATTATCCTCTCGGCCTTTCGTGCAAGGTGGAGGAGCGCGACACGGACAAGAGTATTCACGGGGAAACACATTCCCTCACCAAAACTCTGTTGCCAATGACGGGACTGTGCTTGATGGACGCCGAGCGCGAATCGCAGCTGTACTTGCCAGAGCAGGAGGCGAGGCTGTCGGAAAAAAGCATTTTAAGGCTAACAAAAGAGTAAAGCAGAGAAGTGGCAAGGGTTACGAATAGACCAGAATTGCATCACGACAAGGCGATCTCAGCGTATAGTACAGGCGGTTGACTAATACTGCATTCTAAACATAAACTGGAAGCTATATTGTTTAGTGTCTGGGTCCCAGTGTGACCAATTCCACCCTCCTTCATCATCCAAATCACCATCTTCAATTTCACGAGCTGGGATGCGAAATGCAATCGTTTCGTACGGCTCCGCAGCGACCTTATACGGTAAGTATGAGCACCGTTAAGTAAATGTTGCAACTCACTATAAGATATTGATAAGCCCTGTTTGGTGGCTCTCTTTTTTGCTCCCAGGCGCTCATGAAACGTCTGCGAGGAATAACCCCCTGTTTGATTTGTGGGAGATGGACTTGGACCATCATGCCTTCTCTACGAGTTTCCGGATCGCGGACCTTCGTGACGCGGTAGCCAGGTCGTCCGATTTTCAGAAATACTTTACGCTGAACGTTGCTTTGAGTGGGTGCGATCATCAATTGAGCGTCCTTCATGTCGCGGGCAGCACGACGTGCTAAATTGGTCTGATGCTTTTTCCCTTGGGTGTGCGCAAGGTACGATCCTTCATTAGTGTGAAGTGTCAGACATAGGCGACATTCCAGCGAGCCCAAGTGATTCCGCAAAATGTACGGATCCTAGTAATAGGTTGTGAACGTTGCTGCCAACGTCGGAAGAACAGGCGGCGCACCTTGGCAAGGTCAATAGTCTCCAATGCCAATTTTCGAAGGCGTTCCCGCCGATCCACATTCGCCTCGGAAGCTCCAGCAACACCGCCGCCGCCGAACTTTGATCCAACTCGATTCTAGGATTGGTGAATGAGTCAAGTAGACTAAACAGGCAGAGGATTCAAACCTGAAAATCTGAAATAAACAGCGCAACTCAGTCACGGAAACACATCCAAGCGGTGTATGTACGCACCCATGTTTTGATGATGTCGCAAGAGTCAAAGACGGGTTTGATAGTCTGAGACGGGTCCTCATTTTCAAGCTCGCGTTCTAATTGGGAAAGCACACACGTGACTTTCACAAAATTCTCTGGTTTGCTCTGTCTGTCATCTTTCTCTCTGTCTTTAGCGTTATGTCCATAAAGAGGAATTTGGAAGATAAGCCATTACTCCCCAAATCCAAGAAACAGAAGTTGCTGGAGAGTGAAGAACCATCTCGACCTCGGCAAGACAAGGCGCAACCAAAAGTTGCTTCAGCCTTAATTTCAGAAGAGATTGACTTTCCGCGCGGTGGTGGAACTTCGTTTACGCCACTAGAGTACAAGGTTATTCAAGCAGAAGCACGGAAGGAGGCAGACGACGAAGTTTTTAAGGTATTATATTGGACTTCAAGCATACTACCGATTGGCATTCTAATAATATGATGCAATTGCTAGGAAACAGGTGCAGCGAAGAAGCATTCGAAGGAGAAAAAGATAATACGATCTTCAAATATCTCTAAGAACAAATCTCAGGATGCGCAGAACACCAAAGATGGAATAATCCGTGTGGAGCATTTGAATTACAAGGTGTGTGCTAATATTGTTATTTTGATCACCAAGTACTTGAATCGCAATATTACCAGCGCATGGTTGTAGGGATGAAAGTTCTGTGTCAAGTCGTTTCAGTTCGACCATTAGACGTTATAGTGTCTCTACCAAACCAGCTGTTCGGACATATTCCAATCACTCAAATCACAACGCAGCTGACAAGCTTACTTGAGGCCATGGATGAGGATGTGGTTAGGCAGGATGGGACAGATGACGATGAGACAGATAATCCTGGTGGCCCGTCCAGGAAGGATGTACCTGATATTGATGAAATGTTTCATCCTGGTGATTACCTACGAGCTGTAGTCACGGCACTGCGACCCGCTGGAACCACTGAGAACACGGAATTTCTGCGGTCAAGGGATATCGTAGAAAAGAGTAGTCGAAGGGTTGAGCTCAGTTTGATTCCAGAGCAGGTGAACGCTGGTGTGTCAAAGGACGATCTGCGCGAAGGTTTTGTGAGTGAAGCTTCATTCACCAACACCATTTCAAGCTAAGGCGAGCTAAATTCCTTAGACCATCACTGCCAGTCTAAAGAGCATTGAGGACCATGGTTACCTTCTAGACTTAGGTGTATCCGGTTTTTCAGGCTTTCTACCTTTCAAGGATGTGGTAAATACGCCGGGAACGGGATCGCAAACATTGCCCATTGGAACTTTGCTCAACGTCCGTATCCAAAATTTGGCCAAAAATGGGAGGACTTGTACGGTTACCTCGGAACGATCTGTATTCAAGCAATCGTTGGTCCGTGTTTCCACGCTTGATGTCATCATCCTCGCAAGCTTATTGTCAAACAGATGACTGAAGTCACAAACGTGGCATCACTGCTGCCTGGGACGCTTGTTCAATGTCTTGTAACTGCGGTCCTCCCAACTGGTCTTAACGTGCAAGTGCTCGGATTTTTCCTCGGCACCATCGACCTTCATCACCTCCCGTCGAGAAACACCGAAACGGAATTCAAAGTTGGGCAGAAAATCAAAGCCAGGATACTGTATGATGTACAAGGGACGAACCCGCCGCAGTTTTCATTAACCTTGTTAGAACACATCCTTGCACTGGATGTCAAGGGAACGAAACCGAGGTCTGCAAGTGAACGAACGCAACCTGTACAGGAGTCATTTGCGATTGGGACTACTCTTGACTCTGTCAAAGTCGTTGGTGTTGATACCGAACAAGGTCTGGTAGTCGCCGTGGAGCCTGGCATTGAGGGATACATTCATGTGAGCTGCATTTACTGAATTCGAGCGCTCATTAGATACATCCTCTCAGATTTCACAAACATCGGACGACCACGTCCCATCGCTTTCTCCGACATCTGGTCCTTGGAAAGTAAATACGGTACATCGTGCCCGAGTAACAGGTTATCATCCGCTTGACGGTCTCCTTCAACTTTCTTTGCGACCATCTGTTCTTTCTCGGAGATTTTTGAAAGTTGCTGATGTTCGGGTGGGCGAATTAATGAGCGGCACAGTCAAAAAGTTGACCGATGCGGGTTTATTTGTCTCCATTCAAGGAAACGTCGATGGGGTAATTTGGCCGAATCACTTCGCCGACATACCGTTGAAGCAGCCAAGCAGGAGGTTCAAGGTCGGCGGAAACGTGAAATGCCGAGTAATTCAACCGTATTTCCTGCCTGTTGCTACGCTGATTGGCTTTGTAGGTTTTGGCAGTTGACGCTGAGCGTCAACGCATAGTACTAACGGCCAAGAAGACTTTGGTTGAATCGGAATTGCCCGTGTTGGCCAGATTCGAAGATGCTAAGGAAGGCATGCTTGCTCATGGATTTATATCACGAATATTCGACAAGAGCTTGTTGGTCGAATTTTATAACCATACGAAAGCGATTGTCTCTGCTCGCGAAGCAAGGTGAGGAGCCGTTCCCCTGTCGATTTGTGAGAAGCAGCTAACGGTGTGCAGCGATGCATCAGCGGAGAATTTGTCGATGGCCTTCGCCGTTGGGAAGCCAGTGAAGGTCCGCATCCTCAGTATCGACTCAGATTCCCAGCGCTTGGTTGCCAGCATACGACAAGCCGCCCCGGGTGTTACAGGGCTGGTTGGCAATGTCAGCACCGTCGAGATTGGACAGACAGTGACAGGTGTTGTCTCCGCAATTCACAGCGGAAACATTGTTCTCACCTTACAACCTTCGAACGTCCGAGCCCTAGTATCTGTTCACAATGTTGCCAACCATCGAGGCGTAAGTGACGACCAGCTGCGCTCGACACTCACCGTCGGTGACTCGCTTGACGCCCTTGTCGTTGTTTCCCGAAACCTAGATAAGGGGATCGTGATTGCCGCTAGCCGTCCGAGTGGCAATGGAAGCACCTCCAAGAAGGACCCACCGAATGTAGAGTCCTTGCAAGTCGGTCAGATAGTCAGTGGTAAAGTTGCAAGTCATGGCCATAAAGGAGCGACCATCACATTGTCATCAAACTTCGTTGGATTGCTACATCCTACTGACTGTTGTGATGACTATTCGTCTGGGATTCCATTTCCTGCTGTCGACTCGACCATAAAAGCTGTCATCCTTGATATCGATCGACGAACGAAACGCGTCACTTTGTCGTCTAGGTTGTCGCGCATGGAGCCGGCCACTACGGTTCCCGTTATTGATAGGGAGATTACCTTCGTTGAGAATCTACAGGTCGGAAACGAAGTCAGAGGATTTGTCAAAAGTGTTGCAGAGCATGGCGTGTTTGTCAGCGTCGGACGGAATGTCGATGTGCGGGTCCAAATTAAGGAAATTTACGACCAGGTATTTTTGTATAACCGCTATTTCATCCCGCGGCTGTCTCCTGACGCCGTTTCCAGTACGTGAAGGATTGGAAAAAGGGGGTGGAAGTCAATAAACTCGTTACAGGTCGCATTTTAAGGTAAGCATTCATGATCGGCATGAGACACGTTTGCTGACGTGAAGGCCAGTGTGAACTCTGAGAAGAAGCAAGCAGAAATGACCTTTCGCTCGCCAAGTGCCCAGACATCTCCTTCCACGCCAATGCTGACGTTCAAGGACTTATCTGTCGGTTTGAAAGTCGAAGGGAGAGTGAAAAAGGTCGAGGATTTCGGCATCTTTGTAGCAATCAATAACTCGAAACTGACCGGGCTCTGTCATAAATCGGAAGTAAGTCAAAAGTATTCCTTATTACGAATACCAGTTAACTGCTTCCAGATCGCCGACAATAAGCAAGCCGATGTCAACATTGCATTACGAAGTTTCAAGGAAGGCGATACTGTCAAAGCCGTCATTTTAGCCATAGATGCTGACAGGCGGCGCATTTCTTTGGGATTGAAACCGTCATATTTTGGCGACGCAGACTTTACCGACGACAACGACGATGTCGATGAATCTCCATCCCAAAAAAGCGAAGAAAATGAACCGAACGACGGTCACTGCGGTGACACCACAATGGCGGTCGAAGAGCCGTCTGAGGATTCAGATGAAAACGTGGAATTAGAGCCAAACACTGTTACGGCTTTTGCAAGGAACAGCAACATTGCAGTTTCAACGCAGAATCCACATGCCTCCTCAATAAAAATACAGGGAGGATTCCAATGGACAAACCATGACGTACAGGAGGCAGACGATGATAATGCCGACCACTTTTCATCGGAAGAGGAAGAGGAAGGCGAGCAAATCGATAAGAGGAAGAGGAAGAGGAAGAAACAGATTGAGCAAGATCTGACTGCCGACATGCATACCGCCATGCCAGAGTCGACTGCAGACTTCGAACGGCATCTTCTCGGCTCCCCAAACTCATCATACATGTGGATCCAATACATGTCATTTCAGCTACAGCTTTCAGAGATCGACAAGGCGCGCGAGGTCGGCAAGCGTGCATTGCGAACAATAAATTTCCGAGAAGAACGGGAGAAATTAAACGTTTGGATTGCGTTATTAAATCTGGAGAATACCTATGGTACTGCTGAAAGTCTAGAGGCAACTTTCAAAGATGCTGCACGGCATAACGATTCAAAGACAATACACCTGCGCCTGGCAACCATTCTAGACCAATCCGAAAAGCATCAAGTACTGTTCCTCCCTATCATATGTCGAACACTAACTAACGATGTTTCAGAACGCAGAGGAACAGTATAAACGAACGTGCAAGAAATTTGGACAGAGTTCAAAAGTTTGGACGCTGTTCGGTGAACATTATCTGCGGAGAGGACAGCTGGAAGAAGCTCGCGCACTCCTACCAAGGAGCCTGAAAAGTCTAGACAAGAGAAAACGTTAGTCCCTGCTATCTATAGGCTCCTCTGCAGTACATAACTTTACTCGGCGAGACAGACTTGAAGACTATATCAAAGTTTGCTCAGATGGAGTACAGATTAGGAGGCCCCGAGCGCGGGAAAACTATATTTGAAGGCATCGTTGACTCTCATCCAAAGCGATGGGATTTATGGTCCATTTATATGGATATGGAGGCCGCTCAAAAAGATATTCAAAGTCTCCGGTGTGTCATGAAAGTTTACCGTTGAGGTGTATGCTAACCTTCATCCAGCAATTTGTTTGATCGGGTTCTTGCAAAGAAAATGACAAGCCACAAAGCAAAGTACGATGCGACATTTTCTTGCCATGCCCTCCATGACTAATAGATGATATAGATTCTTTTTCAAAAAGTGGCTTGACTTGGAACATCGGATTGGAGATGAAATGGGGGCAAGTCTTGTGAAGAAAAAGGCTGTTGAGTGGACTCAACGTGCTGCAGGCACTCCGTTATGACACCATGTCTTCATCCCAGTTGTGTGATGAGAAACAATGCAGATTCTGACGGTATACAAGTATAGTCATACCAAGGATAAAATATATAGGATGAGTTGCAAAGGATTAAAGGAGTGTGAGATGCAGAGAACAGATAACGTGAGGATAACATGAGGATAAACGAAAGTATGCTTAGGAGAATGTTATGAGCGTGATCTTGTCCGCTCATGGCCAGGACTTAATCGTCCTTCGAAGTCACTCAATGGTCTGCGTGTGCTCATCGAGCTGGCCAATTGCCGCTGCCAATCATCCAACTCGCTTGATAGGTGCTCGAATGCCATCGCGTTTTCTGAGCTCGAATGGCTGGCTCGTCGATCCGATATTCCAGATATGGGTCGATCTCGACCAAATGCAGGCTGGTCGACTTCAAGCAGCAAGCCGATTTTATGCGAGAGTTGCTCGTTCTCGCGTTTCAGCGAGGTGTTCTCATTCGCAAGTTTCTCAAGCATCGTCTCACTTTGCCCTCCGCGAGCAATCGTGAGAGCCGATTCGAGACGTTCAATCTCCTGCTCCAAGTCTTCAACGTGGCTGAGTCGCTCATCCGCCTCCCGTTGTGAAGCGACCAGATTATTGCGGAGGTTTTCGACATCTTGTCCCAGCGAGTCGATGCGTCGTCGTAAGTCGTTATTGTCAGTAGTGAGACGCTGATTTTGCCGCTGCATGTCCAAAAGTTGACCACGCAAAGTGTCATGGCCATCGTCCGAAGACGGTGTGTTTCGTCCATTCACGCTGCGCAATCGAGATCCTGGCTCTGTGCTTGAGTTTCCTCGAGCTGCGTCCAGTTCTGTGCCAAGTTTCGAATTGAGGGACTTTTGCTTGTTGAGTTCCTCTTTCATGCGGCGCATCATTTTCTCAGTTCCCCTGCGAAATTCGTGTCAGCAAACTTGAGTTATGACAAGAAATGGCTAATACGCACTTAACGTAATGGACGGCCAACTGATAGTCTTCTTCCATTTGCTGGAGCCGGGCTTTATGGGCTTGTTCGGCTTCGGTAAGTTTTCTCTCCGCGGCCTGAGCACGAGCTTCCCAACTTCCCTCCTCACCACTCCGATTGCTCGCGGGACTTTGGCTAGAGCGAATACGATCTAATTGGGCGGAAATCACACTTGCCTGAGCCTCAGCATCTTGCTTGCCCCTCTTAGTCATCTCCAGCTCTCTTGTGGCTTCTTCATGCAACCGTGTCCGTTCTGCAAGCTTGTTTTCCAACTCTAATACTCGCGACGGCGCGTCGCCAAGACGCGAACCAAGGTCGTCTTCGTCAACCATGATGCCGCTGTCTGCGAGGTAGTTGCGTAGCGTGGAAAGGCGTATCTCGGAGTCGGACGCTTGTTTCGACTTTGCACGGAGTTCCGTGTCCCTGTTTGCTAGATCTCTCCGTAAACGCCCAATATCCGTCATAGAATTGGCGAGTTGAGTGCGGAGGCCAACAAGCTGAGATCGGATGGCCATTTGATCGGACTCAAGATGTCGGTTACGTGTTCGCAATTCGACGAGGTCATTTTGCGCCCCATCCACGCGTTGCCCTGCCTCTCGCAACATCTTGCGCAATGAAGACGCTTCTGACTCCATAGCACGAACTTTCTCTGCGTGTCCACGAACCGCACGGTCCTCATCCGCCTTGAGGTCACGATGTGTGTCGAGAAGCTCGCCGAGCCCGCGTGTTGTGAACGCGCGTAACGTGTCCGCCTCCTCGCGGGACTTCGCCCATGAGTTCTCAACGTCTGTGAGCCGCATCCGCGCCGTCTCTGTCTCAGCCACGCGGTTTTCAAGTTCACTTCGCAATTCTGCAATTTCGTTTTGCAGGTCTGCAATTTGATCGGTTGCGCGTGCCCATTGGCCTTCAACCTCCTCCGCACGGCCAGAAGCCGCAGAAAGCGCCGTGCGTGCCTGTTCGAGGGCGCGTATATGCTGCTCCTTTGATGTTGTCAACTCCTCGAGACGGGTATGCAGCACTTCGCGCTCAGCCTCATGCTGCTCGACCGTAGACGTCTGTGCCAGCAGGCGGTCCGCATGGTCTCGCAGCGACGAAGCTGTCTCCTCGTGCCGCTGCTGCAGATCGGCATGTTCCTGAAGCACCCGGTCGTGCGATTCTTCCAAGAACTCTGTGCGCTTCACAGCGTCTGCCGCTCGAGCCTCAGCTTGCTCCGTCAAGCCGGTTTGCAACGCCAACTGATCCGAGAGTTCGCCAAGCTTCCGTTCCTGTTGTGTGCGGTCGTTAACGAGCGATGATATTTGCCGTTCAAGGTCCGCAATTCGCTGGCGTTCTATCCGCGATACGTCTTCTCCTGCATGTGCCTCGTACGCTGCGAGCTTCGCCCGGTAGTACGCCGCTTCCTGCACCGCACCGCCGCGCAATCGTTCCATTTCTGCAACCCGTTCAGACGCGTCGCGGACATGCGTCGAGATTTCGGCCTGTCAATCGTGTTAAAATATCACAGGTAAATGAGCTTCAAGAAAACACAGTCCCACCTGAATCTTCGCACGATCCTGCTTCAGCTGCATTATCATTGCCCCCAACGCCTTCTTGTCCACACTGTCCGAAATCGAATTTCGCTTTTCGGCTTCACCCTCTGGCTCCGGATCGTTGTATACAAAGCCCGACTTCGCCGCTGCCCGCAGCGTAGCCTTCATCCACGCCTCGCGCCTGCGCATACCCTCAATCTCCGCCTCGCGCAACTTGAGGTCGCGAATCAAGTCTGCTGTCACGTTTCCCGTCGACCCAGGCCGCACGCCGTGGCCCAGTTGCGACCCGTTCATCGCGCCGACCGTAGGCGACGCGCGACCGGGCGGGTAAAACCCGTCCACGGGAGGCTTGCTTCGGTCGATGACGGGTGACGGCGAACGTGCAGCGAGTCCGTTGCGGCCCATCGCGACGCTCGCCATGCTCATCGGTTGCTGGTCGCCTCCGCCTGGAGACATTCCGCGAGTTGGTGGATCGCCGGGAACAACATTAGTCGGGCTCTTCGCGCGAACCGACTGCTGTTGTGCCTGCTGTTGATCGGGAGACATGGCGCGCTCACGCATAATTGCTTCCGCCACGCCATCAATGCCGTTGCCGACCCCGGCACCGTCGTCAGAATTGTACAAGTGATCGTCGCCTTCCCTCCGCGGACGCATTGGCGCCTTTCCTTTCGAATTCATCGGGAAAGGAGGGCTCGCCGCTGAGCCGTTGGGTTTAACGCTGGCGCGCACCTGTGCAGGCGGAGAAATTGCACGCCGCACGTCTTCGGGGTCTTGGTTCTGTGACGAGGGTGACATGGCACGCGCGCCATTCACTATGGATGAGTTCTGTTGAGCTAGGGGAGGCTGCTGTTGCTGTTGTTGTTGCGTTTGTCCGGCGCTGGACGGGCGACGAGTAGCATTCTGAGGACCTGGTGCTCCTTTCGATGCTTCCGGATACTTTATGTGTTCTGGCACAATGTGTCAATGGTAGACCAGTTTTCCTGGAATGTAAAGATACGTACTGGTATCCAACACATGAATGATACCGGGGTCATCCACAACCTTACCCGGTGTAGAGGACTCTCCACCCAATATGAACACTCGCGTGCCAACCGAAGCCATCGCGTGCCCTGAGCGGATGCTCGGAGCGGGTCCCATATTCTGGAACATATACCACCGTTGATCTGTACGCATGGACCCGTTTCCTTGTCAACACAAGCATGTTCCAAAGCCAAACAGAGAACTGAAGCGGTCACGCACTGCTAATCTTGAACGCTGCCAAATCCCCCAACGCAGAACCGTCGACGCCTCGCCCACCAAAGACGTAAATGACGTCGTCGACGATGGCGGCGGCGTGCCCCTCCCGTGGTGATGGAATGAAGCCAATGCATTTGAGCTCGGTCCATTGGCGTGTATTAACGTCGAATGCCCATGTATCGTTGTAGTGATACTGTCCGTCAGTTCCTCCGAACCTGTGAACTGCGCATTGGGATAAAAAATTCAAACATGAAACTATGACCACGCACATGAATATTCGGTCGCCATAACTAATACAAGCGTGGCCCGTGCGGCGCGCAGGGCCTTCGGTCGAACTTGACGGTTTGATGCATTCCCAGCAAGCCTTCGATTTCACTAATTGCATTACATAAGCTCCACTGCGAAGCGGCGAAAAAAAAATCAAACTGACGGGAATTAAGGTCGAACGCCCACAGGTCATTGAGGAACTCGCCGTCCACTTGACCGCCAAATACAAAGAAACGGGTTCCGAGCATGGTGACGGCATGACCATAACGGCCGGCAGGGGCAGGTCCATGAATAGAGACACGAGTCCATTCTCGAGTTACTGGTGGATGTAAACGCTTCAGCTATGAGAACAAGGGTGATCGGGAAGGGAAAGGAACGCACCAAGGTTGAGAAGGTAGAGCCCATCGTCCTGCGTCTCACTAGTATTCGGCTTGGTGTCTGTTTTGGTGTCACCACCCCAGACAATAAGGACGCTGCTGACGAGGGCACTGGCGTGTCCGACACGGGGCGATGGTACCTCGCCGCCGGTCTGCAGAAGAGTAGCGGCGATATCGCGGGAGGAGAAGATGTAGAGGTCGTTGCGGACGGTATCGCGCACGAGGCCGCCGAAGAGGAATAGCTCGCCGGCGGATGTTGCAGACAAGGGGAGGGAGTGCCCGTAGCGGGGGAAAGGAGAGGGGGACGGAGCGGTGGACTGTGGTGCATTCTTTCCTAATAATATTGGAGGTGGTAACTGGAGTCGGCGAGCGGACCACGGATAAGCCATGCGTTGTGTAGGCTGGGTCGGATTCTGCGGAGAGCCATTTGTAGGGCCGTTGGTAGCTGCTGGGGGTTGTTGCTGGGTCGGACCGCTGTGGATAAGAGGGAGATGGTTAAGAGATGCGGGTGAGAAATAACAGGAGAACAGACTTTGCCAGAGATTGCTGTTGCTGTTGCTGTTGCGGCTGCGGCTGTTGAGGGGGCTGTTGAGGGGGCTGTTGAGGGGGCTGCTGCTGCTGCTGTATTTGCTGCTGGGCAATGGCCTGCTTCTCTTGAGCGTCCTTTGTTTGAGCGAGAGCCTGGCTAGGAGATTGAGCGACGGTGACAGCAGATGTGGGAGCCTGTTGTGTCTGTCGCTTCCTTGAGAAGAAGGACATTCTCCTCGAACGTTTTGGCAGAAGGAACGCAATGGCTGATAATTTTTGAAGGGTGGTGGGTGAGCCAGGCTACAGGCCCTGCCCGCAAATTTCGAGTGCAGTCGCTTGGGAGGGGATCAATGGCAAACTTGATCTGCCCTCTGTTTGCGACTGTTTGGCTATCTACTACTACCAACTAATTATCTCCTTCTCCCCGTCCTCGCTCTCGTGCTCTCGTTTGCGGTGCGTCACAAGTCGCTCAATGCTCGGGAACAGCTTGTTGCACTCTGCAGTGTCTCAACCATGTAAATTATCATCATCATTAGCTGGCACACGTACTAGCCATTGCACATATAAAGATCGGCGTCCTATAACTAGCCTGAGAACCAGCCAAGCTTGCGATGAAATAGAGTGCAACTCACTCCGACGGTGTCGTGGCGTGTGCTATGCCAGAATTGAGTTGTTGCGCTGTCGTGGTGGCTACAGAACGACGGTGTGGCGTGCACCACACCGCACCGTCAACGCGTTGCATCCACGAGGTCGCAGTTTCACTTACTATCTTGCAGAGCGGGACGCGAGGGCAAGACTGAGGGCAAGTATACAGAACTCATCGCCGTCGATGGTGATGGTGATGGAGTCAGTGCAACTACGTCACGCGTCTCTGCATCAGCAGCCGCCACCTATGCTCGACGATGATGACCGACCACGCACTCCTCTGTCTGCCAGACTCGCGTCCCTCGTCGCCAACACTACTACCACTCCCCGCTCATCGCTAGACTCCACCTCCTCAACCGACGACCCTATGCGCAGACTCTCCCGCCCAAGGACGCCTGACTCGCCCTATCCTGTCCTCCGATGGTTCACCAGCTTGACAGACTCGAAGCCGTCCTCGCAACCCCCTTCACCCTCCTCTCAGACATCCATGCTGAAAGATGCCATCGACACTGAAATATTACCGCCCTCACCACCTGCTGAACGTATCCGCACTCCCCCCCGGGCCCGCCTCCAACAGTCCTCCGCCTCCGTCACCGCCAACATCCGCCATTCACCTCCTTTCCTCGAAAACCTCGCCCGAACCACCCTCCCCACCGCCTCTGTCACCCGTCTCCAGCCTGCACACATTCCCGTTAGCATAGACACCCTAAGTCTCTACGCCGCACCCATCCTCCTGAATCACTCCCCACCAACCCGATCGTCCCTCGACTCCCTCCGCATCCTCCGCGACCGCGGCATGTCCATGCACACGTCCGCCCCGCAGAACGTCGCGCCCACACCACCCCCAAGTCGCTGGTGGTGGGAGAACAAACGCACAGTCGACGACCTGCTCGACGAGAGCGACCGCGCAGATACAGTAGAAAGCGAAGACGCGCATATTCGGTCCAAATGTGCGTCCCCCTCCACTCCCTCTTTCTTACTCACACACATAGACATTTATGCACTGCAGATCGATCTCCGAAGAACCCCGTCGTGTTCTGCCACGGCCTGCTTGGCTTCGATTCCGTCACAATAGGCCCTGCCATCGCACCCGTCAGCGTGTCGCACTGGCGGGGCATCAAAGAGGTTCTTGAGGCGAATGGTACGGAGGTCCTCGTCACACGGGTCCCCGCGACCAGCAGTCCTATCGAGCGCGCCAAGGTACTCGAGGCCAAGATCTCTGAAACGTACCCAGGACGCGCGGTGCATCTAATAGGTAGCATCCCCTCACTCTCCCAAAAAACAGCAAACCTAACCACACAATCACAGCACACAACAGCATCGCCCCCCCCCGCCACATCCTCCTAAGCACCATCCCTGACTAACACCCTCCACCTCGCAAACAGGGCGGGCTCGACTGTCGCTATCTCACCACGCACCTCACCGAGCGGAGCTTCTCCGTGCTCTCCATCACCACCATCGCCACGCCCCACCGCGGGAGCTCGTTCGCAGACTACTTCCTCACAACCGTGGGGAAGGAGCGCATGCCGTATATGCTGCAGCTGCTTGACCTCCTGCCGAATGGAGGCGGCGACGGCAAGGCGTTTGAGAGCCTCACGCTTGAGAGCATGCGCCGCTTCAATGAGGACACGCCTGACGTCGCTGGCGTGAAGTATTTCAGTTGGGGAGCGGTGTTCGAGCCTGGGTTGCTGGATACATTTCGGTGAGCTCAAATTCTCTTTCGCTGTGAATTTTACGAATTGAACGAGCAAAGATGGCCGCATTCCGTAATCTTGGAGAAAGAAGGACCAAACGACGGCCTCGTCTCAGTCGCCTCATCGAAATGGGTAATTTCCCTCCTCCCTCTCTCCCATTCATACTCAAAAAACAAATCTTCTCATATAGGGCACATACCTCGGCACAGTAGAAGACGTGAACCACCTCGACCTGATTGGATGGATGAACACCGCGCGGTTCAAGTGGGCAGAGTTTACGGGGAGGGAGATCAAGTTCAAGCCTGCGACATTTTATTTGGGTGTTGCGGACCATCTGGCGAGGGTCGTGGAGGGGGAGGGGAAGGACGTTGGTGAGGGGGATGCCGGGGATGGCCCCGAAGGCACGAGAGCTGGTGCTGGCGTCGAAACTGTTGAGCGCGTTGGCGATCGGTGATTCGACGACGATTAGGCGCATACACTCATAAGACATCCATAGAATATTTTACCAACATCACACTTTCATACAACGCACCTAATATTAATTTTAATCCTGGCCCTTAAAGCTAAATCATCGATCGCCATGTGGTAGCCGTACCTGGCTTTTGGTGGTGGTGCCTGTGAGGTCATTATCATTTTTATCGGTTCCTAATAACCACCATCAACGGTCGAACGAATAAAAATTGAAAATGGCGCTCGAGAAGGTCTCGTCGAACAAGGCGTACGAAGGGGAGCTCGTCAAGTACAAGTTCAAGGTAAACACAGACATTTCTGCAACCCAGCGATAGAGAGATTTCGTAGACTTACCGGGGATTGGAATGTAGTCGGCGGCCCTTGGCGGACTCGATGCCCAGTTCAACATATTCCTCCCCGCAAACGCAGCAAGGGGAAAAGTCCCCGTGCTCATCTACCTCGCAGGCCTGACCTGCACCGAAGACAACGGGTACGTAAACTGCCAATTCACCCACGCATATATGCAGACTCATACCACAACCCCTTAACCGTTGACGTGGATTTACCAGTGCGCAAAAGGGGGGATTTCTGCGCGACGCTGCGGCTGAGGGGATTGCACTGCTGTTCCCTGACACGTCCCCCCGTGGAGCTGGAGTGAAAGGCGAAGACGATGATTGGGATTTTGGTACTGGTGCACATATATGCACTATCACCACTGGATCGAGCTGATTGGCCTGTAGGCGCCGGGTTCTACGTCGACGCGACCAACTCCGAGTATTCGAAGCACTACAATATGTTCACGCACGTCACGAAAGAACTACCCGAGGTGCTCACTCAAGCTAGCCTTCCCGTCGTTTGTCCTTCAATAAATAATTCCTCAGTCACTTCATTTGTGATGACATTTTTTCCCCCAGGATTTCAGTCGGCAGTCGATATTCGGCCACTCGATGGGCGGACACGGCGCGCTCACGTTGTACCTCAGCACGAAACAATATCGCTCGTCGTCAGCCTTTGCGCCGATCGCTAATCCCACAGCGTGCCCCTGGGGGCAGAAAGCGTTCAAAGGATACTTGACCGGTGGAACAGAGGAAGCAGCGGAGAAATACGACGCGACACACCTCATTAAGAAGCGCGATGGTCCAGTGCATATATTGATCGACTACGTACGTACCACCCACCTGAGCGAAGAGTATTGGCGGTTGGAATCTAAATATTCGAGGCAGGGAACCGCAGATCAATTCTATAAGCAGGGACAACTACTCCCAGAGAATTTCCTCAAAGCCGCGCGAGACGCAGGATACAATGAAATGCAAGTAAGGGTGCGGAGTCAGGAAGGATATGATCATAGCTACTATTTCGTGCGTCGATTCCTTGATTTGTCCTTTGCACAATTTATCAGTCGGAAACATAGATATCGACATTCGGAGCGGATCATATTCATTGTGAGTGCAGAAAATTATCTGGTTGAATGTCGTTACATGATGTACTAGTCCATGCCAATTTCCTGAAAGCATGAATTGCGCTAAGGCACAAAATCGATTACATGGATAACCAGGGAAAATGAAGGGGGACTTTTGATTTCTTGTATTATTGCGTTGTGGAAGTACAGTTTCCAGAGAGCACAGAGTAGGTAGGCAATCAGAAGAAGTAGCGATCAACACCTGAGCGTGCGAGTGCCAAAGCAAGAGCCGATGCGTTCCCGATAAGCAGCTTCAAGTTCTTCGAGGTCAGAGACAATCCATTCATCTTTCATAGCGCCGTAGACAGTTTCTCGCAGGCGGTAGTTGTGGATAAGGAGTTTGCCAACGAGCATTTTCGCTAAAGCAGAGTTCACGATGCTCCAGCAGACATGAAAGTAAAACATACCCTTCGGGATTGGGTCCCAAATGTAGCCCTCAAACTCCACCTCACCGTTGACAATTCTAGATTTAATGACATTCTCACCGACTGCCGAGATTTGAGATGGGCATGTGTTATTCGAGAACCATGATGATTCGGTGCCGTCTCCTCGGTCTTCGCGATAGTCGAACGGGTGCGTCCCCCTACACATATTGGCGAAGAAAAAAATGCATTTCAGTGAATAAACCGGACGTTGAGCTCCAGACTTACGAAAGCATCGTGTACAAAACGACTCCCGAACTCCAGCAATCAGCAGGCATGCCAACATATCCGAGGTCTCGTCGATCAAGGGCTAAAATACCTTCTGGGGGGAGGTAGGCAACCGTGCCGCATACATTCAACGTTTCCTGGTAAGCTTTCGGACGAGCGAGCCCGAAGTCAGCGATCTGGACTCGTGGATATGGCCCCGGTGCGTGGAGAAGAATGTTCTCAGGCTAAATGAAGCATGTCAAGGTATGCACTGAACGGTAGCTTTACGAAATACTTTGAGGTCTGGGCAAGGGATTTTAGCTCATGATCAAGATTGTTTGGGGAGTTTTACCTCGGTGAGATATAAGACGGTCATGTAAGTACTTCAAACCCTTTAGAACCTGAAACATGATGTATTTTGCTTCGCCTTCGCAAAGTCGGCCGTCGGACTGTTTGTGACTCGTGATATATGTGAAGAGATCGCCACCAGCGCATAGCTCGAGGAAAATGTGTCTGTAAAGATTTGTTCAGGTTCGTCCCATAGTTTCTCGTTGAAAGAAGTCCTCACAGCCATGCATTTCTTTCGTTAACTTCGACGTCCCATACACGGTTAATGTTTGGCTTGAGTCAAGTTATTATAATTGAATTTCCAATGGTAAATAATTCGAACAAAATTAGACTTACGTGATCTAAACCACGCATAATTTGCACTTCTTTCATAACTTTGTGCATTTCTTGCTTGTCGTTGGACTTCGTCATAATAGTCTTGCAGGCGATTTGCCTGTGTCCTTCGGTGTCGATAGCAAGATGAACAGTAGCGAACGTTCCACTGAAAGAATGGAATCAATACTAAACCAATACGGATGGAATCGTGCTAACCTGCCCAAGCAATGTGACATGATTGTATACTTGCCTACCTTCAAATTCTGGCAGGGTATTTCCGTCACTGTGAGGACAAATATAGGGAATCCACGCACTTTGTATGTAGATCCCCGAGGAGGAGTAGGCTCAAATATATGTGCTTTTTGGCGCGGCTCTTTCATGACCTGAATACACTTAAATGCTAAGAGCTCGGCAGGTCAACTTTGAACATCACTCAAGTCGGAGATGTTCATTACCTTGAGAGGATGGAATCTCAATGACGTCTCCGTCCACCACAATTGCCCATGATTTACGGAGTTTGTGACCATTAAGGACGAGTCCATTTGTCGAAAGATCCTAAGAAGAGTAGTTATCAGAAATAAGATCGAGAAGACAGGGCAGGTGTCAACCTGGCAAGAAATAATCACTCCTCCCGTACTCGACAGGACTCTGACCAGAAACGTCAGGGTATATGCGCCATGATGCTCAGACACAACCCACGCATATAGTTTGCAATGAACATTTGAAACGACAGCGTTGTTGATTACATATGTACTGAGATGAGAGATGGTTGAATATGGCTTTGCTGATGGCGAATGACTGCTGCGCACCACAAGGATGGGTTTCGACCAATGGACACAGGTCTGTCCAAACTCAATAGCACGACTATGCGGAGTTTCATTAAAAGATTTTTTTTAAATGCTGAGAAGCGTACCTTCCCTGCGTCCTTGTTTATTCGTCGTGACAAATTTTGCGCACACTGCGTGTTCCTGGTTGGGGTCGCTCGGGCGAGATTTATCGTTGACTGATGCCGAAGACGAGTCAAGACCAGAGACTAGTCTTCTTCTAGGTGCAGCATTACGCGACATAATTGGTCAGATATCTGGTTTTGATGATTGTAGGTGGGTTCAAGAATTGTTACGGTTGGATCAACGGACGCGTCTATTTGACCATGTTGAGACACAAGGCCTTCGACAAATATGAGTATACAAATGGCATAGCAATATTGTTCGGCTACAGTGATCTACAGTGCCTTTACGTCAGAATCAAGAAAGCATTACAGAGCGTGAAGATGGGGGGAAATACATTAGTCCAATATTGATGTATAAGATCGAATGAATACCAGAAATAATGCACTTTGGATGAAAATGAGTCAAATCTTTAGATCTTGCGCTTGCTCAACCTCCGGGGTGCCTTTCGTTCCTTCTCCTGCTCAGGCACCACACCCGCTGTGGCGGAAAAACCACCAATTGTTGCAGCTCGGGAAAGGTTCTGTCCGTCGTTTCCTTTCTGCACAGTCTTCCCAGTACTAGCACGCTTCTTTAACAAGTTCTTCATCTTGCTCTCGTGTATAGGAATGTGTGAAGCCCGAGGCGGAACGAAGTCATGATGGGCAGATGACTTGGGTGCCTGTTCACCTGCAGGTAATGACGATGGCTGTAGAGGCTGTAAAGGTGCAGGCATAACAAGCTGTTTGGGCCGGTGTGGACCCTTTGGCATTTCTCGGCGTGAGCGGGTCACTGAGGATGACGAATCGCTCTCCGTCTGAACGGAAGACGCTGGCGTGCTGAAACGAACTTGCGGACGACTCGGACGCTGACTTATCATGTGCTCGTCCTGTGGATGTTGATCAACTAGATTGTCTGTTGGGGAGGCTGCGGTCCTTATCATGTTTCGATCATGATATTCGTCTAGCATAGCACGATCTGTATAAGGTGGAGGTAAAGATAGATTACGGCGGTGGGGTGTTGCCTGTGGACCTTGGTTGAAGGGGGTGCGATGTTGCGGGGGATCGATCAACTCGAATGTCGTCGGACCACCATTGTCGTGGAAGGCGCGGCCCACGGATGGTGTGGTGGGAGGTTCGAAGTTTGTGTACGGGAATGCCGTTACTGGTGCCAATGCACGATTAGAACCGTACCGAGGTGTTTCCATGTTCGTCTGAGTTCTCAACACCTGTCCAGGTTGAAGGTTCAGACTATACGGGATAGGTGCAGGGGGGAGATTAAGCATGGGCTCTTCCATTTTCAAGGGTTTCACTCTCTGTTGATGTTTCGTCAGTAACTCAAGTTGACTATGATGACATGACACCCACCTTCTCCTTTTTCCCCGCGGGACCTTGTATAGTATTTACAGAAGTCTAAAAGGTGGTCAAAATGACGGCATGATGTGCTTCGCAGAACAACTCACAGGCTGAGGAGCGTCCTGCGGAACTTGATCGGGTAAAGGTGCAGCATTCCCTAAAACTTCATAACGTCCACCGTGGTGCCAAGGCACTCCCAAAGGGTCCGTTTCGTCCAGTTCGTCGATCTTATCAAGGTCTGGAGGACGACGAAGCGGTGGACTAGAATTGCCTTTGCGTTCAAGCTGCGGACGTTCGACAACAGTGGTAGCTGGCAAGGGATCACTGATTGCTCTAGGCTGCATTGGAGGCGGTCCTAGTCGTTGTGTAATCTGAGGCTCCGCTGTGGCCACGGCGGGTTTGAATGTATGCTGCTGATCTACAAATGCTGCGGGAGGATACGGAGGAGTCGGAAGAGGTGGCGAGGGAAACGGTGCATTTGGAAAAGAGGTTTCAGCCTCGAGATGTTCTGTGAATGTGAATGCTGGCGATCCTAAAGATTCAGGAGGTCTGGGAACTGCATAAGTGGGAGGAGGAGCTGATACAATCTGTTCGCGGGAAGTCATGACGAAATCGGGGTGATGACGGGGGTCGGTAGAGAATGCAGGGTCATCGTACAATGATTGAACAGAGCGGAGAAAGCTTTCATCAGAGAAGTGGTTCTGTTCATGAGTGTTGGACATAGGCCATGCAGGTGCAGGCTGAGTATGAGATGTGTGAACACGTCGGTCCGGGTTGTGCCACTGATCGTGATGTCGAACAAGAACGTTTGGCGCACGTTGACCATTTTGAATGGCTGCGGAGAAATTCGGCCGGCCATTGTGGATAAAGGGCGGTGACCACACAGCGGACGCGTCAGAGTGAGGTGGGCCAGGGTATGGTGGCATGATGAAACAGCAGTGTCAACTTGAACGCGGAAGGAAACGACTGGCTGCAGCAGGGAGCGGACACTCAGCTGCTGGAATACCAAGATGAGGAAGTTAAGAAAGAAAGTGAGACAGGGAAGAACAATGGCCAGGTAGCCAGAGACGGACTGCCATAAGAGCAGTGTTGTGTTGTGTCACTGATGTGAGCTTCGATGGTTGCCGCTTCCGGAAAATGTGGCAAAGAATTCGATTTTACATACAACAAAAGATGGTGAGCATAATTTGGGGTAACGAGTACGTGCATAAGTGTAATAAGGATGTACGCATGAGGAGATGGCAACAGATGAAGCATAGGTGAACACTGCGGCGCATGTCTGAAGGAATGCGAATTTCCGCACATATTGAAAAAGAAGAAAATCATTGGCATACTGGGGTTATTTTGGATAGCACGGGGGTGCGGAGGGAAGATGGAGAGAAGATGGAGAAAACGTCGATCAGACGGAGGATAAATGGAGGAGAGACTGATCGAACGGTTTGATACAACGTGCTGAGTGTATCCCCAACCGCGCTAAAGACGGCACCCGTGTGCGGCACATACGACGCCTTTTCGTCAAAGTCCAGTTGGTCCACGGATTTCCGGCGGGCCAATCCTGTAGCGTTTGATTCGTGCACAGGCGTTACGGCGTCGACTTCCTGATGTTTCGTTGGACGGGTCGCATCGACTTCTAGCGAGCGAACGGTCTGAGCTGTATGGGTACTGCGGTGGGACACCACCGGGCTCGCCAGAACTGCAACATCCTCGGTCGACGGCTTGGCAAGCACTCCACGACTTTCCGTCACCACATGAACGGTGGCGTCAACGCTCTTCTCCGCAGTTGGAACAGGAACCACAGTGGGCTGCACTTGGGCTTGCACCAAAGATTGCGCGTGCACAAGGGCACGAGCTTGCTGCCTCTCCTGTTGTCGAAGCCGCTGAAGAGGAGAGAGAATATCGGATACCTTTTGCCACGCGACGTTGTTTGCTTCGACATAACCAGGCCGGTTCTTCTCGTGGAACCATTTCAAAGACTCCAAAGAGGGAGCCAGATGGCTCAGCAGTATTGCAGCATTGAAAGGTTCGCGCACCCATGAATGACCGACGTGCAGTCGCACAAGCGATGGGGACGAAAGCTCCCAATTAAACACGCGCTCATCAGCGCTTTCGACAGCATGTACGGGAATAGATAGTGTGTGTAACCTTCTGCACCAGGCAGTAAGGGGAGCAAGACCGGCCAGGGTAAGTTTCGGTGGCCCGTAAGCCGATGGCCAGCGTGATACTGAGCACAATTTGAGAATCTCAAGGTTTGGACAAGCGGTGGCGACATGCAGCATGTCGGAATCGTGGAAAATGGCGGATTCAGGTAGGTCGATCTCGAGGCGTACCAGGTATGGTAAAGACCGGAGGCCGTCCAGGGACAATCGTCTGTAGGAAATATCTCCCCGTGCGGTGGACCGCACTAAATCTGAAAACCTGGAGGCACCAGTCGCAGAGACTTGCCACGACTGTAACGTATTGCGGAAGCGTCGATGTATCGTCGTGCATAACTCCTGCCAGTCCGACTCCTCCTCGGGATCGTCGATGACTAATTCAAGAGATTGGATTGGGCTTCCAATACGTCCTAGGAAAGTCGTGCAAGATGTCGCGTCTCCCGTGAGCTTCAAGTTTCGCAGCTGCTGATAGCCCTTCCACATTGAGGACCAATCCACCATGACTGGCTTGTCCATGGACCGACTCCATGAAGACGAGTCCAGCTCGTCTCCAGAGAAGACTCCGCTATCCGGGGTTCGAATACCGTCTGGTGAGGATGTGCCCGAATTGCTTGAATGGTCAAAGAAAGCAGAAATGGCCGCATCTGAGCGGCCGGTGACATCGATTTGAAGGCTCTGCAAAGAAGGCAAGGCCGACAGCCAGCCTCCGATGGAAGGTGATAGGGCACCAGGCGCCATCAACGAAACTCTTTCTAAACTTTCTTGAGAGCGCAGCAGCGTGGTCAAGTTGCTTGGGAGCCTTGCCGCAGAGGTGATGGATAGTTCTGTAAGGCTCGTGTTGGCCGTCGCTTCGGTTAAGAATTCCTGGATGTCTCCCTGCGGAATGCGGCTTCCAAATTCCACTGTTAGACTCTGGATTTCTGGCGTGAGGAAGAGTAAACTTCTTTCTAGACCATCTGGTGTATCCGCTCGCCATGAGAGGGCTCGAAGGTTCGGAAGGAGGTAATCCTCAGAATTTATATCCTCGATGGCAGTAAAAATACTGGGGTGGACATTGCCAGCCGTTTCGTTGTAGGCGAGTCGTTTGACTCGTTGACCGTAAAGAAGTAGTCGATTCCAATCACCTTCCTCCGGTGCCTTTGTCTGCATGTGGCGTTAGACCAACCGAAAGATATATGAGGGCAAAATAACGTACGAATCCCAGTCCTGGCCGTTTAGCGCGCTTGAAAAGGTGGGTAGGCATGGTGTATAGGAGGGGGTTTAGTGAATCCAACTCTTTCCATAAGACAGCTAAGGAAGGTTCCTGTAGCGCCTTGCAAGTTCTTGCGAGCCGGGCAACAGAACGCCGGCCATTCGGTGTATCAAGTATGAATTCGAGAACGAGGTTCGTTGTGTCGGGATCTCTGAGGAGGGAAAACATTGCGATTTAGGTCGAGGCGGAGGATATATGTGAATTGCTGTTGATTTCTTCGTAAAATCCAGAATGACGCCGATGAAGTTGAGTGTGCAGGTGGTAGCGCAAGAGAATGATGCAAGAACTGAGACAAGCACCTAGCAGATATTATACACACGCAGACGTGGTGTGTGGAAGGCAATCAGGATCTAGTACACGCGTAAGACACGCACGGTAGCACGTATCAAACTCATGTATGCCAGGACGTTCATGCGGACTGATTGGCCACATCAAAATTCTTACGTCGAGTCCGTTGCCCCATCGCGGAGTACTTGGTGCATGGCGGGTTCATCTTGATGGTTTAAACCAATGGAGCACCAAATGAAAATAGGCGCCCGTAAACACACCTCTACAACGCGCCTCGCGAACACGTGCATACAGACGTTGATGCCTGCGGACAAGGGAAGATAGTATTAATGTCGGCATGGCGGTACAGTGCACGACGTATCCGTACCACTCTGACGTTACAATTCTGCAACATCCCATGGAACGCCTTCACTCGCCCAATCATCCTCGCCATCAGTGTCTCCACCTAGTCGGGAATCTCTGCTTTCGCCTACGACCCATACCTCACCGCCTTTGTCGTGACTACTGGATGGCCCTCCATACAATAGAGTCTGCAGAAGGCCATTCTCCTCCTGATTCCGATGACGTGAGGGGGAGATAGCAAGTGCAGTCCGCAAATCGCCTGGAAGATCAACTTGAAACTCGCCTTCGTCTGCACTCTCCGCGCCTATGATGTCATACAAATTATCGTGAGGCGTGTCCATCCTTAAGACTGGATCAGAGTCTAATTCATGTGTTTGTCCTGTGGCGTCACGCTGTGATGAAATATGATTTCCTCTGAGTGTTCGACGGTTTATCTCTACCGCCTTCACTTGCTTCTCATTGTCACTGCTGTCCCCAGAGTCCCCAGAGGGGTTCGATAAACGCGCCTTCTTTCGGTCTGTTCCTTTGCCTTTGCCACGAGGTCCAACATTGGGTTTCAATTTCGATTGCGACTGTTGCTTTTGCGGGGAAGGTGGAAGAAGGGCCGTTGTAGATGTTGTGGCTACCCCTATGAAGGAAGGCTTGGGATTGTCCTTCAAACTAGAAAGTCCTCGCTTTCTGCTGACCAAGCCCGAACCTTCCTGTGGTAAGAGTGCGTCTTCGGAGTGGACATTCATGTCGTTTGCTTTCGGTATCATCCCTCTCGGTACAAGGCCGTTTGATTTCCCGCCTTTCACTACAGGTCGCAACGGTTTCTGAGAAATTGTTAATCGCTTTGCCTGAGAAGGCAGGTCCACAATATCATCATCTATTTTGCCCGCGATTTCCATAGGGTGTTTTGAAACCGTGCTTGAAAATGAAGTTTTGGCATCGCGAAACAGGTCGGTGGGGTTTTTCGCCCCTGCATTGGTGGTGCGTGTTTCGTCGAACAACAAAGTAAAACCCTTCCCCTCCGATGCCGGTTTAACAGGTGAGTCGTCCACGAAGGAGTGATCGCCTCCCCCGACGTCATCATCTGAGTCGTCCCTGATCGACGGAGAATTAGAAATGAATGCGCTATTCCCTTGCGGAAAGGAGTCTTGGGACGAAAGACGGCGCTTTTTCTCCTTCCCGGTAGGCGATGGAGAAACAGGATCGCCACGCAGACGCTTGCGAGCTTTTATTATAAATGGGTCTACCATGCCTTCAACTTCGGAGGATTCCCCGGATTTTTCAGGCAGTATAAGAGGGAAAGGTTCTGGCGACAAGAGAACCGCTGTCCTCTTTTTGCGAGGCGTCGCAAACGGGTTCGGCAAAGCACCGCTGTTCTGAATGCTGTCATCCTTTGTGGGTGGCTTCTTCCCTCTAGGCTTAACGGGAGAGAAGGGATTCGTGCTGATTGGAGCGGATGCGGACGGCACGGGACGCGATTTCGGAAGAATTGACGAAGGTTTCCCAGACGCGGTTGATCGTGGTGGAGTCGATGGTGGATTTGATGAGGAGTTGTACGTAGAGTCTGGTATACTATGAGGTTTGCTTGCAGTAGACTGTGCTTTGGCAAGTTTCTTGTGCAGCTTGTATTTCTCCGCTATGTTGCGATCAGTTGAAGTCGACGAATAAAGAACACGGCGCACCGATGGTTGGCTGGTCCTTTATGTCTTGAACTGTCGCTTCGCGTCCATTGATTTTCTTGAAGTCGCGCTCCCATGCCTTGATTTCTGCGCGGAGCGTGTTCGCGTCCATTGAGCGCGTCGTCGTCGAGCGATGAGAACGCGTTTTGACAGCACGTGGTCGCAAGTCCATTGCTTAGTCATCTCCGTAAAGCGCGACGCGTCACCAAGCTCGCAGCTGCAAGTAAACTTCATGGCAGAACCCAAGAAACAAGAGCGCGATTTTACGCCTGAAGTTGACGCACTCGTCCCGGAAGCTACATCGCTAGCAAAGGTATTTTCTACAGGCTCTCTGTCTGTTAATCGCTCACATTCATGAAGTCCGGAAAACTACAAGAAGGTGTCGATAAGTTGTTCGCTTTAGAGAAACAAACTCGCAATGTACGTATTACGGTCCTCCCTTGAATCATTATTTCACTGTAATTAATAGGCCTCTGACCTTAAATCGACTACAACACTGTCCAAATTGATTCTCGACCTCAGTTACGATGCTCGGGATTATTCTTTGCTTAATTCGAGCCTCTCTCTCCTGAGCAAGAAGCACGGCCAACTAAAGGGGGCTGTTCAAGCTATAGTGGAGCAGAGCATGGGTTGGCTAGATGAGATTAGACAGAGAGATGGCGTCGACAAGTGGTTAGAGCTGATTGAAACCCTGCGACAAGTAACGGAAGGGAAAGTAAGCTCCAATATTACATCTAATACTCTAAATAGAGTGAGGCTGAATCAAACCTCAGATATTTCTGGAAACTCCTCGAGCACGCGTCACGCTCGCTCTCTCCCATTACCACGAATCTCAGGCTAATTTACCAAGTGCAACCCCAGAAGACCGAAAGAAGTCGCTAGAGACTGCCTCTGAACTTTTGTCGGACTTGCAAGTAGAAACATATTCGTCCATGGAGCGGCGAGAAAAGACCGAGTTCATTCTTGAACAAATGAGACTGCTAGTACTCGTCGCGAAGGGTAAAGACTCGGAGATGGGCAAAGGTGGGAAAGATACATTGGGTGGTGGAGAGGCGGACTGGATAAAAGTCCGAGTCAGTGGACGGAAAGTCAATGAAGGTTTCTTGAAGGAAACTGGGAATGAGGTATGATCCCTTCTCAATGATCAACATATCATGTTGACCTGAAATGAATGTGTTTCCAGGACCTGAAACTCAAGTTCTACGATCTCATGATTGAATATGCGCTCCACGGTAGTGAATATCTTGACGCCGCACAATATTATCACAAAATATGGGAGACACCTTCAGTAAAGGAAGACGAATCGAAAGGACGCGACGTACGTTTTCCTCAAGCAACAGCTCTGCATATTCACGCGAAAGTCTAGGCTTTAGAACATGTCGTGTACTACGTCGTACTGGCACCGCACGATAATGCACAGTCTGACATGCTCCATCGCGTTTTCCAATACCCAGCATTAGCAAAACTTGAACTGCAGTAGTAAGTCAGCTCCCTGGATCTTGTGGCCGTGACTGACACCTTCCACAGTAATCTTGTCAAATGCTTTACGACCCGAGAACTCATGAGATGGCCTGGCATTGAGGGGATATATGGTCCTACTCTTCGAGCTACGGAGGTTTTCGGGCCTGCTCACGAGAAGCACTGGGAAGATTTGCACACCCGCGCAATTGAGCATGTATGTCACGAAGTTCTTTCATTGAGTATTTCCCTGACGGCATATTGCAGAATATTCGAGTGGTTGCTCAATATTATACTCGCATCACATTGAAACGCCTCACGTCATTGCTGGACTTGACGCCACAACAAACGGAAGAGACCCTTGCGAGGCTTGTTGTGTCCGGTACTGTGTGGGCACGCATCGACCGACCATCGGGAATTGTGAATTTCCGAAACAAACGCAGCGCTGAAGACGTTATGAACGACTGGAGTTCCGACATGCAGCGTTTGCTTGGTTTCGTAGAGAAGGCGTGGATGGGTATGAATGCGGCGCAGGCAGCACAATCGCGTGTGAAAGGATGATTGCCCGCTGCATTTTTTCGCCATCAGCTTTGACAGCAATGTTCAAAATTTCTGGCAGTGAAACTCTCATAGCATCTCAGAGATCGTCTGTGTTACTAAGTGTTGGCTGCCTTGCATCTTACAGTAATTAGCGTCAGACTCGCGGGAATACACTATATCAATACTTCAAGTTAGCGCCAAGGGTAGGTCACAACGTTGTCACAGTCTCTTACACCTAAAAGTTTGTTCCATGGTTCGTCGAATAGCGAACCAAGTGCATCAGCAAGCCGCTCGCCTACTTCGCGCGAACTATCTGCAAAAGGAGCCATCATGGTATCAAGCCGTCTTGGAGTATCCTCCCATACCCCTACCTCCTCGCGCTACGTCGTCTCGGTCCACTTATGACCTCCCTCCTCCTCGAAAGCCTCAGAGCAGACATTTCAAACCCGCAAAGTTGCGGACGCTACCCGTATTTTACATAGAGGATGAAGTGCGAAGGCAATTTTTCAGAGATCATCCGTTCGAGGCATTTCGTGAAAGATCATTGGTGGAAACTGGTGCGATTGAACCTGAACATCCCATTCAAGGTCATGCCTGGACAAGACTCGGCCAGCACGGCAAGAATCCTGAACCTGAAGAGTGCGTATTGCTTGGCTTGGAAGGTTACAACGTCTAAGCCATACTTTCAGTGCTGTGCGATTTGCTGTGAATCTTCACCGGTACCATGATGTGTCCCTCGCTCGAGCATACGCGACAGCTGTTATGCAATTCCGCTCTCTGCGGTCTGAACACCACATCGCAACAAAAGTGGCGGCAGCCGAGGCTGAAGCCTACGGTGCGGAGTTTGGGAAGACGGAAACAGAGAAATCATTTGATCGAGAAGGAGAGTTCTTAAAGACATGGGATAATGTAGGAGACGCGCGAAGGAGTTCGGATGCTGCTCGAAAGCGCTGGAAGGCGATTATTGACACGACGGGATGGGAAGGCTCATGGACAAAAGGCGAAGAATATGTTCGTTTGTGGAAGGAAGGCATTCGTCCAAATTACGCTATGGGTTTGACGGCCCCTGAAGACAGCCCTGTGGACAATCCTCAGAATATGCGACCACGTGTGGAGGGTCAAACGATGAAATACAGTAGCATATGAAGTAAGATTGCTCATGGCTGACCTTCCTTCGCCACTCTGATGGCTTTGTCCGACAAATCTCGATAGCACATTCCTACCATCACGCAGGGTTTCCTTTCAACAACTATTATATGAATACCTTTTGACAGCTTGTTTTGCACGTTGGGATCATCATACATATGGCATTTAAGGGGGCGCGCTGAAAGGGTCAACACTTTGATCCATGACCTCTCCTCCCAATATTATGTCTGTCGCCTGAAGTTGTGAAAGATCGTCGGAACTTTCAAATTGTGTCCCATCTGGACCTAACCCCGACAAGTCCAATGTCGGCAAGTCATCTGGAGTCAAGTCCGGTAGGACAGACGGGTCGGCACCGTCAAGGGATGCAGCAAGGTCTATTGTGGGTTCGGGGGGTTGGAGGTCGGCGTCTAAGACGCCGTCAATGCCAGGTTGTGGTGTGGGGGACGGCGGAACAAGCGACATGGAGAGAGGGTGCGGTTGAGGTGGTGCAGACGCTCCTTCGGATTCAGTGGGGGGAACAATGGGTTCGGAAACAGCTCTTGAGACCGAGGCAGTATCTGGCACGACGGATGCAGCCGGGTCGTCCTGGTCCATTTCCTCCTCGTTTTCAATGACTTCTGGTTCATCAGGAAGGGGGGCGAGCGGCTCGTCAACCTCCTCTTCGTCGTCACTAAAGTGCTATTATAATACTTCAGCGCAAGGGGTGGAACTACTGAGCACCGCTCACCTGTTTCTTGTCAGATTTTACCCACTTGTAAACCTTGAGGGTCGAGCCTGAAGGAGCATCCTCTGGTGTAACCCACATCTTTTCCCAGCAAGGAACGGGTTGCATCAACTGACGGCGCGCGCTCTCAGATGTCGCAACGCTAACACCGCCAATTCTCCTTTTCGTAGACATGATGATGGCAATGGAAAGACTCCAGATTGTTTACGCGTTGTTGTGATCATCGGCGTTATTGAATCTACAAAATTTACCGGCGACGCTCCACCCCCACCGTCGAATGGAACAAATAAATATGTTATGAATCAGTGCTATATAACTATTGTACATAAATGCGCGGTGTCTAAATTATACTTGTTCTGCCCATGCATGCATATCAGCAAGGCTGGCATGCTCATCCTCCGGTTTGCTGTTCTTCTGGTTCTAAAGTCTTGTTGGCATATACCCCGGCGGTGATATAGAAGTAACGTACGAGATAATTCGCCGAGTCTGGGCTACGGTCAACCTGCACATAGCAATCAGAACACTTAGCACAGAGCACAATATTCGAATAGCACAGTGAAGATGCTCGTGATGGATTTGGTGGGTCATGGAGTACAATTATTCAATCAACGGAAAGCTTACCGGCGGGTGGGAGGCCGCAGACTTGAGTTCAGCGAGTCTTGTCTCGAGCGCATTACATTTCCTATTTGGCTGGTTAAACGTGCGGAAAGTAGGTGAGTGACATTCTAACAAATGTATGTTTTGTGTCTCTTGTCTACGCAGCTCCAACTGCCGCTTCATCAAAGACTCGAGGTTATCCCTGGCCTTCATTAAACTTAAGATGTTGATATAAAGGATTCAAATCAGAATACGAACCTGAACGGGCCGAAGATCATTTGCAGCACTCATGATATTTTGGCCCATCACAGTCATCCACTCGATGTGTCGTTGCCAATCCGGGGGATCATTAGACGTCGCTGTTGGCGGAGGAGCAAGGACGGAGCTAAGTAGCGAGCTGAACGTCGCGAGAAGCGTTCGCAGAATGGACACGAGCGCCGGGCGACGATCTATCATTTTCCATCGGATATGCCATCGATTGAGTGTAAATATACTTACCAACAGTTGGGTCTGCTGGGTAAAGCTGTCGTCCTCCGAGTTCTCCGAGAGATGGGACATTTTCTTTCACCTGCCACACAACAGGACAGAAATCAATAAATAAAATAACCAACCATGCCCACGGTACTTGCAAACCAAGTATCTCCGTAGACAGTGTAGCTTCCTTCTTCTATGATCCAATCTACTCTTGGTTTCTCCAAGTCTACCAATGGCCAATCTGGTACATCGCTCTGGTCGGAAAGGATGGTTTGCTGATCTTTCTCTTCAGCCGACAGTTCAGAACGAGATTTTAGAAGCCCCAGCAGTTCTAAGTTGCGTGATGTGTAGTTTTTATAATGCGATGGTGGCGAAGGGAATGGGTTTCTCAGTTCTGCGTCTTCGTCCTCTTCCATGGTTGGGTCGTAGACTGAGGAAACTCTTCCATTTATGGCAATCGTCGAAATTTCGCCACAATCTAAACCTAAACACTAATTCCTGCGGAATTCGCAATTACCGAGACTCACGTTTAACGTTCGGCACCGGAAGGCACCAAATGATGAAGGGGGAAACCATTCATAATATTAATTGGTCGAGGTGCATTAAATGATTTGGTCAAACTTGAATTTGAACGAAAGTACCCCCACATCGTTGCAAAACGATGAAGAATCGAGAGGCCTTCTACTCAGTACTCAGGTCCCAGCTGTTCAAATACACGGTTTTATTCTTTAAATCATAAACGGTGGCTCCGTTTTGGTGTCAGCTCAGCCAAGGAGCTGACATCAAGACATTGCGAAGTTCAGCTTCAATTTGGCAGTTAATCACACTAATTCTTTGAACTCCTTATTCCGTCCCTTCAATTCCTCATCTCCTTCACAAAAACCCGTCCGCTGGACAAAACGATCAGCGGGGGACTCGAACCCCCAATCTTCAGCTATCAAGTGACCTCAAAACCGGAAACTGACGTGTTAACCATTACACTAGCCGACCATCATGTTAGAACTACAGACGACCATCAAGACCATGAAGAGCACATAAACCGTACTAGTCTGTTCGAGCTAAAGTTCGAGCCCTGCCACCGCCAGATACTTTGCGTTATTGTCATTACAGTAATCGCTGTCACGCAAGTCACAATATTTAAAAATTCCTATGTTGAATCGCACCTCATAATGAGGGTGATTTAGAGGTACTGTGCAAAACCACTCGGTATTGACAATGGCATATATATATGTGAACCAAAAAATCATATTCACATCCGCGAGTTATTATTACAAGTACTGCGAGCAAATGCACGTCCCCTGTGTTTCGCCAGTCATCAAATTATATGAGCAGAAGAAAGAATGTTCTTGTGAAGTCTCCGCAAATGCCTTATTGATATTGCAGTATAATGTGTTGCATGATGGGACAGTATTTTCCTATGAAGAAGGATGGCGGCATTCTGTCGTCAAAAACTTCATCCGATCTTTATTGGAAATGGTATACAGCATGGAACGAATAAACAAAACAACCCAGTAGCAAAACCATAGAATTGCAGTCCCTCATACGGCACCAATGATCGCCTAAAGCTTTGGCTTAAAGTCCTTCCTTTCCTTTAGCTCCTTCGCCCGATCTCTCATGAGCCGTCGAAGCAGTTTCCCACTGGGATTCTTGGGTATCGCATCCACAAACTCCACTCCTCCGGCCAACCATTTGTACTGAACTTTATGATCCGCGACGTGCTGAAATTGTATCAGCACATCTAGTGTAATTTTTGAATACAGGAGGAAACAAATCAACCTTGCAAATGGACGCCTTAATCTTTTCGGCGTCTTTGGGATGCAGTTTCAATTGTTCCACGGCATCTGCTCGGAGAGAAACAAAGGCCAGGGGTATCTCGCCACTGTAGTCGTCTGGAATTCCAACTACGCAAGCATCGGCGACGGCGTGATGAGCAAGGAGGTGGCCCTCTAATTCCGCGGGTGCTACTTGGAAACCTCGAACTTTCATAATTTCCTGTTGGACCAATTACTCGTCTCACGACATCGACTGAGGTAATCAAATAATACCTTTAACCTGTCGACCACAAAGACATCCCCTTTGTCGTCAATAATGACTTCATCGCCGGTTCGCACCCATCTACCCGCAATCAGTTGTGTAACTTGACATCCATATCTAACTACTCACCCGTTCACAAACGTTTCCTTTGTTCTGAGAACATAATAGTCAATGGATTGTCATGAAATGAATGAGTAAACCTACGCTTCTGCGTTGTTTGAGTATCGCAACGACATTTGTGGACCAGTGACAACGAGCTCCCCCTGCTCGCCGGCAACAGCCAATGATCCGTCCTGTTTGACAACCCGAGCAACAACGCCTGGTAATAATTGCCCCGCGCTGCCCGGAGTGCCGATATGCTGGGTGAGCGGAATCATAGTGACAGTGGTGCAAGTCTCCGTCATTCCTGTTTGATTGCATTGGTGGGCCATTTTCCCAGACGTCATATCATGCGATGCGTACCATAACCCTGTCCAATAGATGCGTTGGGCAATACTTTGACCAGTTGTTGTGTGAGTTCTGCTGATAACGGCGCCGCCCCACAAAGGACAAAACGGACGTGTGACAAGTCATAATGCTTCACTTCATGGTGCTGTATTAAAATTGTGTTAAATTGACGGCGAGGTGAGGTGATTGTAGCGCTGACTTTGCAGAGCAGGACAACTTGCGGCGGGACTAAGCTATATGGATATTGAGCTCACGTCCTTTGAGGAGTTAGGATGTATAACGTACAATAAGTGCGAGATTTTATGCTTCACAATACTTTTTAGGAACTCAACAAAGGTGAATTTAGGAACGACGACAATAGAGAGCTTGTAAAATACGATTAGTTTAGAAAATAAAATGGGGCAGAGAAAACCGTGACATACCCCAGTGAATAAAAGCCAGTGGAGCTATTGGAATAACCGTTGAATATTATGGAGGAATGACTAGAATCGTGACCTTACATTTACGACGAGACCATAGATATCTGGATGCTTGATTTAGTGTTTCAAAACATATTTGTGGAGGAGCTGGCTTACGAAAAAAGGGGAGGACTGCGCATGTATCAGTAAAGAGCCCAGTAGCACAGAGGAAGAACTCACCGGCCATGCCGACATCACCAGGCTTGAAACGACGTTTTTCCCAAGTAGTATACGGTTCGTTTACTTTGTAGTAGGCAGACATTTGCACCACATTGGCGATTAAGGAGTGATGCGGAATCGCCACGGCCTTCGGCTTGCCAGTAGTTCCACTTGAAAAGCTTAAGAAAGCGAGCTTCGTCTTCCCTTCTCCGGGATTGAGAGTCCTTTCTACGAAGAGAGGATGTCGTGACAAGCCTTCCGCGATGAGGTCATCAAGGACAGGAAAAGAAATTGGCGATGGCTGCCTCAATTTGTCAAAGACAATCACTCGGTCGGCCGAGAGCCCAGCAAGGCGAGCGGCATCGACCGCGTTCGAGACAGAATCGGGGTGGCTGATGACAAGTGTCGCTTTGGCGGTTTCAATCTGGTAGTGAAGTTCCCCGACGGTGTAGGTTGGATTCGCAGGTCTAAAACATGATGAGGGGAGTTAAAATCGCGTGCGGTTGTGCATCAAATCGAATGACTTGCGATACTATCGCGCCTAGCCTGTGAACGGCCCATAACGCGACCGGGTAGTCTGTACATCCACTTAACGAAATTTAATTCACCAATGTTGACCGTGTAAACGCACCGACGTGATTACTGCCGTAAATACAAACTTCGCGTTCAACAAGTCAGTTACACGCGTAATTCATACGGCCATGCAACGAACCAACGTCATCTTCCTCTGAAAATCCGGCGACGGCGTCAGAACTTGTTGGTGGCTGGTATGAAATGCACACTCACTTATCCCCCAATGCAGGTGTAGGGCATTCGCCAGACCAAAGGTGCGTGCTCGGAGCTGTACGTAGTGTAAGGGCGGATCAATGGACGCCTAACCATAGCGCTCACTTCCTCAAAACCGATGCCTCTGCCTGTGGCATCCTCGATCAGCCATGGTGTTCCGTCCTTGCGCAAAGGTCTTGTGGGATGCTGAGAATCGAGAATAAATTGTGGGACGGTGAGGTTGTCTGGAATTTGGGGGCATGGACCGTGCAGACAGTGGAACTCGGACATTGTGGTGGTGCTGAGAGAGAGACTGGTTGGACGGTTCGCTTGCTTCAAATGATTTGCATGATGATCCGAGTCCCGTTCCGTCTTGCTTCATCTCGATCACGTTCGTTGTTCATCTTGGCCATGGTCCGGACAGCATCAGTCAAACTCGACTGAAACGCGTATCTTGTCGCTTTATGAAAAGATGAACTTCGTGCTGTTGTGGATGGGGGGACCAGGTGACCCAAAAAAGTCTATTCGAAGTCTGTTGAACCACTAGTACGTTATGGGCTTCGGAGGGCGCTAAACTCGCCTCATTGTCCTTCGAACTGCGTCCCGCAGTCCCCATCGTCCGCAGTGCACCTATTCTGACTCCCTAAAATCGTACTTAACGCGGCTCGGAGCGGCTCGTAATGATCATCTCAACTATGGAAGAGACTGACTTCCGGAGGGTCGTCACCCAACACCCCACAGCGCTTGTGGGCATGGCATCCGCACTATCACTCTTCGCGCTTGGACCGTCCCCGTCCTTCGTTCCTGTCATTCTTCTGATCGCTACTCTCAGACTTTACGCCACGATAGTCACTGCTCGCTACAGGCCACATCCTGTTAGGAGCCTCCTGATTTTAACCGGATGTCTCACTGCGTGTATTGCTTTCACACATGTTGGGCCATCTGCACATGCCCTTTCGACACCAACATTGGCAGTATTGTCTCTTGTGGTCCTCTCGACCATTTCCTGCTTATTGGCATTAGTTCCAGTGCTCATAGATGCCTATAGCGTTCGGTTGCAGTCCATCCCGAGATGGGCACACCTTCTCCTCTTTCCCGCGATTTGGGCCTCGTCTATACATTTTATTGCCCAACACAATCCCGTTGGCGAGCTAATCACTTGGACCCCTGTCCTCGGGGTTGACGCATACCGATGGATTCGACCATTCTTAGGCCCGATAGGCATCAATTGGATTGTTGCGGCGTGGGCCGCTGTGGTCGCCCAAATTGCTGGTGATTGGATTGTTGGATCCGATGATATGGCTGGCAGTGGACCACAGCTTATCGATCATGAAGTTGACGATCAAGAAAGTGGTTCCAACCGCAACTCGAAGAAGTTGCAGGTTTGGTCCCTTGCAGTATTCCTCCTCCTGATGGCCCTTCCGTCATGGTTCAGTTCCACTCTGCCACTGCCCGTCGACTCACCCTCGACCACCCCATACACCTTTGGTTGCGCTCTACCTCCATCTGATGTCAAGAATCCAACTTTTGATGACTACGTGGCCGCGACAGCGCAGATAGTAAATCAAGCTCAAATTGTCCTTTGGCCGGAAGGTGCAGTGCAATTTGAATCGGCGGAGGCAAAACGCGTTGCAGCGGAGAAAATTAAAGATCGAGCAGCCGGAGCATACATCGCTGTTTCGTTTGAGGAATATCTGCCCCGTGAAAATCACACCAGAAGTGGTTTGAGAAGAAATGGAGTGATGCTGATCAATCAGCGCCACGGTGTGGTGTTTGAATACTACAAAAGAAACCTTGTGCCATGTAGGAACGTTCCCATTTCTCGCAGACTACGCAACTGATATGCTTCCCTAAGTGGTTGAGTCATTCTCGCAGATTCCGTCCAACGACCCGCCTTCTGTTGTTCCCATCACTTTCAAGACGAATAAGAAGAAGTTTCCGGATTTGCCAATCACGGCGTCAATCTGCCTTGACTTCGCGACGAGCTCACCGTTCGCCGATTTGCCCATCCGCCCGGCACTTATTTTGGGTCCAGCACGGACATGGGACATCAAGGTTGCGACAGCAATGTGGGAACAGGCCAAGGCGAGAGCAGAAGAGATAGGGAGCACGGTGCTTTGGTGTGACGGAGGTGCGGGGGGCATAAGCGGAATTGCAGGTCAGGGCATGAATGAGGTTTTCCAGACCGGTGCGGGATCTTGGATCAAGACTATTGGTATTGGGGCACCCTTCAATGAAAACGCGACAACCTTCTATGCAAGAGGCGGCAATTGGAGCGCATACACTCTAGTATGGGTCCCCTTTTTCATCGCATGGGCTACGAGCGATGCGCGGAATATGCAAGTTCGAGCGAATTGGCTGTTGAGGGGGTGGAGAGCATGGAGGCAAAGAAGAAACCGTGGCCAGATGGAGGCGGGAGAACGTACGCAGCTGCTCCTTTGACCGTGTAGTTCGCCAGGATTGAATTCCTCCCTGTCGTAACGCAAATCTTGTAGCTAGTTTGTATTTCATATTCACTTCTACCTGGATCTTACGTGATGAGTGGAATTGTGGCAGACATGCGCTGAGCATGAGGCAGCCACGCCTAGGAATCCTGGCTGCTCCACCAAGCTTCACTTGATTCAGAAAGTTTACTACTGTACTTCATTCAGCGATCCCTGCAGAGGCAGGAGTACACGCTGAAGCCTGAGATTACTGCCGCAAGCCTCAAAGCACGGTCGACTCGCCGTATCTGCTTCTACCCCGCAGGTCCCTACAAAGAGGACTTGTCTCAGCACCGACGCCGTCCACAATCCAGCTTTCGCCAACGCTCCCATCTGGCCTTTTGGGCCCATCGGGTCGTTCGGCAGAATTGTTGCAGTGTTCAAGTTCACTTGCATCGCCACATCCCGTACTTGGTCTTACTGACAGATCACAATCCCTGGGTGGGCGCCAACCTGCTCCTCCTCCTCCTGACCCGCCGGATTTACTGGACGATTGGGTGCAAATTACTCACGGAGATCTCCCGATAAAGCTTGACGATCACAGCGTCACTCTTGGACCGCGCACCAAACAAGATCGGAGTGTAGCAGAAAGGTGTGGTTCACGCCAGCCATCAGTCAGCTCACAGCAGTCCCAAACTTCCGATTCTTTGCATCGTTTTGCGACACCCACTAATCCCAGTACACCTGCTACTTCTCCAACTCGCTCGGCGGCAGCTTCCTCGCCATTCTCTCGATTCACAAAAGTCCGACCACGCGCAGTCGTTGACTCACTCCGCTCGAGATTACTTGCGTCACCTTCTCGAATCTTCGGAGCTCGAGACCATAATAGCGACGCCAGCCTCCAGTTTCCATTTCCTCCGACTTCCCTTCCCTCTTCCCCGGATTTTGAGAACGTAGGAGAAGGGACGCATCGGGACTACTTCCACCCCTCGCACACGTTTTCAGCGCCACCTACTGTCCTCCCTCTCCATACCACATCATCGTCCACACTCCCTCGCTCCCCGTCCGTCGTACACACTCGGAGTAAACCAGGATTTATTCAGAATACTTTTCGGAAGCTCGGATCATTCGCGAAACCCTCCTTGCGTATTCCATTGCAGTCGCGAGTCTCGAAGTCGAAGAAATCCCCGCAGGAGACCAAGGTCGTTTTAAATCAGTCTAACAAAACCGCCATTGTCGAGACATCAAGGAGACACGAGAGACCAGTTTCTGCAATTTTATTTCCGTATCCTGACAGTCAACGAGACAGAGGCCACGCACCCCGGGCTCAAGCTGATCGCGAATTTTCTTCACCACTTCTCAACGATCTATCAAAGGAGTTACTATTGACTCCGCAGATCGAGCGACCTTTACCAGCCAAGAGACGACTGAGACGACGCCCCCAACCGATCGAAGTCTATCCAGCATTTTATCCTCCGCCTAGGTCACCACATAAATCCAAGTCTACTCCAGTTTCAACCCCACGCATTGCCCATCCTCCTCGTCGAAAGACACTCCCTTCCTCGAAAACCGTACAAGCACGACCACATTCTCCACCTCTCCCAGTTTACCGGAGTTACAGCCACAGTCAAGAAAGACTTCGCGTAAAACGTCCTACATTAAGAAGGAGCGAAACTTTCCCTGCTGACCTCCAGGCAGAAACATTCACCCAATCCACCGGACATCGTCACCTCAGAGTATAGTATTTTCCCACTCAATCCCAATTATTACTAATAACCTTCTCAGTCTGCAACAACTGCCGGAGTCTCTCTTCAACAGAAGACTACACTCGAACCGGAGTCATCGCCATTTGATCCAGCCGATCCTCTTCACTTTGATTCCGAGGCTCTAAACCATTTTGTATACGAAATCTTACGAAACGAACTTGCACAAGATATGCCTTCACAAATACATCCCAAAATCGGTGATCCAATAGATTGGGGTGCACAAGACGACTTCAGCTATGAGAACATGGAGTGGTTCAAGGTTTTTATGTCTGACAATTTCTCTCTTCTCGTGGCTGATCAATGTTTAGGACCCACCCCCCAGACCTCCGGTATAATCTCCGCCATTTTCCCTACATTCGAGTTTCATTGATTGGTGGTATTCAGCCTTCAGCCCCTGCAACTGTTTCCGACCCATACATCCCACATCCCGAAGTCGTCGAAAAGAATGATCAATTCGTATACGCGTTGAAGCATGCACCAAATGTTCTTTACGCGCGTTACAAACAATACGGACAAGTACGTCGCCCATCGCATTAGTCGCCCTTGTAGCCTGTTGACTGTTGACTTTCAAGCTCGGCGTCTTGGGATGGTGCTCTGAATTCAGCGAGCTCATCGATGCCATCAAGCAAGTCGGCTTTGAGGGGAACATGTTCCTCGCAACTCGTCAGCAGGCGCTACAGACTTGCTCTGACATTCTGAAACTTCGACTCGACGTGAAAATGCAGATCATCATAATGTATCTGTCGTCTCAGGTTGCACGGCTCAGGCGTTTCCTCGATGGAGAATCAGCGTATGATGACTACCCACAAACGGAATTCCCGATAGAGTCACGTCAGTACACTCGTCATTAGTGATTATCCGTGCATTGTCTGATAGCCCCTCTGGCCTTTGATTGCTTGACATTTTGTGGTCTGTCATTCAGTCTAGCGCAGAAACAAACCGTCGCGGAGCGGCCTCAGCCGTCGTTCAGTTACCTGCTGTATCTATGGATCACCCCACTGTTTTAATATTGCAAATGTCCGAATCAAGTCTTGCTATTCGACCAACAACTCAAAACGCACTTTAAATGTTACATACGATAAAGTCTGAGGCGAGAACGTCCGTATGATACTGGTGTTCATGTCAGCAATAAGAGATTAAAGCCCAAAGAAAACATGTGAAAAGCGTGCGATGATAGACAAATCTAAACGATTGTAAAATGCGAATGCGAAAGGGGGTATCATTTGTTTGTTGTGGTAATGCCGGCAAGTTTTGCCCAATAATCAGCAGAGGCGGGATCGAGACCTTGTCCTCGGCTGGAGCCATCCAAAGTCAAAAGCGATGGGTCGTAAGCAGACTGACGGGGAGGATCAGGAAGGGGATTGGACAGGGGACGGTCAGAATCAATGGAAGGTATTGTAGGGAATGAGATTGACTCGTGAAAGGCTCGATATGAATTTGGATAATCGTAGGGACCAGGCGGAGTATTTGCGTAAACAATTGGCGGGGGTGCAACGGGGACTTGCGAATGGAACGGATTGTGCGGTGCTTGAGATGCCTGGCCCTGGAAAGGTGATTGGACAAGGAACGATGTATGACTAGAACCTGGTCCCGGTCCAACAGCGCTGCCATTGACGCTGGCATAACCGCTTTGGACGCGGGACGTGGTTTCACCTTGTCTAAAGTCGGGACCTGTTGATACGCCTGCTAACTCGGAGCCAAAAACTTGACTCTTCCCCCGCCACATCCGCTCAGCCTCCCAAGCTTCACTGGCGGTGAGCGGCGCGAACTCGGCTACAGGTGGAACATCAGACATTGGGCGACGCGATGTCGATGCTTTCCGCTGACGGGGTGGAGGCGTCGGGGATGGTGTAGGAGGCTGAGGCTTGTCGTGTTGACGTGTCCTGTAATGAGGCGGAGTAGTGGAATGCCTATCAAGTCCAAGGCGGCCTTCTGGACTGCGGTCCTTCGTGGGGAGTTCAGGTGTCTTTGAAGGTAAGCCGGGAGCATCTGCTGTTGAATCCATGCTACGCGATCGACTGTACTTGATCCTGGATGGCTTACTGAAGGAGAAGGATTTCTCAGCGACCGGACTGCCATTTGTTCGAACGCTGTCTCTGTCTTTACGCCGTTCATCAGAGCTGTTTCCATTGCGATAACTCTCTGGCCTTGTGGAATCCCTGCGGCGATGCGGATCGGCGTTATGATTTCTCGATCGACGTTTTTCGTCCTCCTTTATACGCCGTTCCTTTTCTCTCTCCTTTTCTCGCCTTCGCTCCCGTTCTTCTTCCTTTTCCCTCTGACGCTTCTTTTCCCTCTCTCGTTCCTTCTCCCTGACCCTCTCTTTTTCCTTTTCCCTTTCTCTCTCCTTTGCTCGCTCCCTCTCTTTCTCTCGTTCCCTCTGTCTTGCCCGCTCCTCCCGCTCCTGCTCCCTAACCCTCTCTTTCTCTTTCTCTCGTTCCTTCTCCCGTGCCCTCTCTTTTTCTCTGGCCCTTTCTTTTTCTCGTTGTCGTTCCCTGTCCTTCTCGCGTTCGCGATGTTCCCTTGCTTTCTCTTTCTCCCTCTCTTTCTCCTTCTCTGCCTCTCTCTGTCGAGCTCTATCCTTGTCGGCATCCTTCTCCGCGTCCTTGGACCTCTCCTTGTGATTGTCTTTACTGCGTTCCCTTCGCGGGGCGGAAGGTGCCTGAACGATCGTCCACTGCTCATCACCCACTTTAATGCCTTCTGCATGATCTCTCTCCAAATCCGACGAGCTTCGTATGAGCTTGAAGGTCTCCGTGGTTTTACCCTTCTCTTTGCGAGTAGGCGTCGGCGGATCTGCTGGTTCCGCCGACCTATGACTACGAGATGTTTGCAAGTTTTCGGGAGCAACATTCATATTGTCAGAAATGGTGGGTTTGTCCTTCGAAGAGTTTCTTCTCGAAGACTCCTTCCTTGCAGAGTATGCCCTTGGCATTGAGATGGGAGAAACATTAGGCGTGGGAGGGTTGGCAAGAATGGACGCCTTGGACATGGGCGAGTAGTCCGTTCCTGTCTGCTCTGAATGAGATAGCTGCATTGCAGATGAGAGCAGGGCGGGTGCAGAGACGAGGGGGGAGAACTGGGAAGTCAGCTGGCTCATGGAGGGTTGTGGTGACGGTGCGAGAGTAGCAGGATCAACTCTCTCGTACGGATTAAGCGAGCGAGAGACGTTCAAACTATCCGCATATCCAGCGGTTTCATGAGTATCCTGCTTTCTAGACGATGGCCTAGCAGGCTCAGTCTCTGGTTGTCGAGCTGGAGGTGTAGAGGGATCGTTTGGACGTGATGGCTCCGGTGTCCTAGATGATTGTCTGCTGAGGTTCTGCGTCACCTCAAATTGGGGAGTGACCGGACTTAACACCTGTTGTTCCAATGATGGGCGATCGTGCGCCAGATGTGCAGTTTCGGGAGAGTCCAAACTCTTGTGTTCGATTCCAGAAAACGCAGGGTCGAGCGTGTTGGCTGGCAACGATAGCGAAGGTTTTGAAGGCGTCGTCGGAGAGCTAGGCGTGTCTGGGTTGGCAATTGTGAGCCTCCCCATAGAAAATGGAGTCTCTAAAGAGATAGACGTAGATGACCTATCGCCTGCCTGAGCACTATCCTCATGCTTTAGTGGAATTGCAGGATCAGTTTCCAGAGGAATGGTAAGTTTGGCAAGATCAGAATCATTCTTTGGCTCGCTCGGAGATTTCACAGGAGATGGTGAATTTCTGTGTACGGGATCCGCAAGGGACATGGGTCTTTGGCCTGGTGAAAGTATAAATAATCTTGACATTTATTCAGCAACATTCCACGAACCTATGGAAACGTTTTCGGTGTTAGACTTCTGAAGGACACTGAACCTTCTTGTGAGTCGACTGAACATGCTCCCACGTTTTTCTCGTTTCTCTCCGGGAACTGCAAGCTTTCCATTAGCCGTTGCTAGAGGGGGTAGGCTATTATGCCGCTGGTTCACGGGGAGGCCATCAGCAGGACGTCCATCGGGCGGGCTATCAGCGCCTTGCCCAGAAGAAAACAGGCCGCGGATACCGCTGGTACGTTTCTTACTCAACCTGCGTGGTGGACCCACTGGCGGTGGTGCGCTCAAATGAACGGCTGAGGTGGATTGTGATAGTGGTGAAGGTGTCGGAGTCTTTTTGCGAACAGGCATAGTTGCGCTGGGTGACAGGGAGCGTGAAGGCGGAGCCGTTTGAGGTGTTGTTGTTTGAGGTGGTGTTGTTTGAGGTGGTGAGGTGGGCGGCTGAATCTAATGCAGTCATGTTAACTCAACGCCACAACGGAAAAATAACATGTTCACTAACCTCTGTGGGACTGGCAGAAATATTAAGTTGACCTTGGCTTGGATTCAAGCCAATGTCGTAAGGAGAGTGGTGATGCCAGTTTGTTCCCCAGGGATCAGTACCGTCCATCAAGTCGACTGGGTCGTGCGCTGTCTGAGAGATTTTGCGGGTTCTCACACCCGGCGTGGCGTCAGCAATACGTATTTGCGATGAGTCCGGTGTCGGCAGAGGAGAACCAGATGGTGTTCTACTAGGGCCAGGCATTCGACCGACGTCGTCTGCATGTGCGATACCAAGCGCCGTGGCCATCGGAGGAAAAGACGGCGAAAATGACGAGGAGGGTGGCGCACGCGACTGAGGATGGAGGAGGTGATGATTCTTGTACCATCGCGGGCCAAAAGGATTGTGAAGAGGATATTTTGCTTTGAGTGATGGTCCGGGAACGATGAGAGGGGATTTTTCTGTAAGAACGGAGGGTCCAACGTCTGGGATAATGGATCTCGGTTGTGTTGGGTCAACCATTTCCACCGCCCGGCGCTCTACCTCCTGCATGGGTCTCTCCAAGTCATCCCTAGGCCTTCCCTTGTCCCGTCGCGTGTCAGTTGCGGCCCTGGTAACAGGCGCCGGCTTTTCATCCACGATTTGCACCGCGCCTTCGCCTGCCCGTTTCATTGATTTTGTGCGACCCCAGCGCGACTTACCCGACGATCTCCGACGCGATAAACGTCTCTGCTCGTTCTCCTTCTGTTCCATTTCGAAGTAGAACTGCTTGAGCTCATCTGGAGACGCAGGAGTTTCAGTGCCTTGAGACTGCAATGTTCAAGTTTCAGAGCATGTCCGGCTTTGACCGAGGACAGAGAGCTAAGCGAGGCTGTCAGCTTACCTCCTCGTACGGCTCCGCTTCGAAGAGCGGGTTTCTAAAGTGCGAGGTCATCGTGTACGATGATGAGCGACGGAAAATTGCGAGCAATGAGAGGTGAGCGCTGTGGGCTCGACCGTCGTCAGCTGAGGGGCTGTTCGGCCCTTCGATCATCTTTATGGCCTTGCACGTGCCTTACCAATGACCAGTTTCTCTCTACGGATCCACTTTTCCAAGCTATTTCTACAACACACAAACGCCTTTTCTCACTGCGGTCTGTCCTGAACGTTCCTCCGAGTCCGCCCCCACGTCCACTCTCGCAGCTCAGAACTTCGTGTCAATACTTCAGGCTATCTTTACTAACAACCTGCACCCTGCCACGTACTGTACCCCCTTAGCTATAGCACCATTGCTGTGTTGATTCTTCCATATAGTTGCTATAGTTCCATTGATTCGCATTCCGAAACCGTAGACCTGTGACGAAGGTGCGTAGACCAAGGACATTTGTGGCGCGCCACAATCCCACGTAATTACTCTTTCCGGAAAACCTCCATGTCGGAATCGCAAAAGTTAACCAAAAAGCAGAAGAAAGGGCTCGTGTTTCGACAAAAAAAGGGCAAGTCGAAGGAGGGCCGAGATGACAACCTAGACGTTCCAGTAGTCGAAAATTTGGATGTCATCGAGTCAGTCGAATTATCTCAGCCTGACCATCCACCAGAAATTTCTGCGAAGGCGACTGCGGAACCGGCCGCGGCAGCTAAGAAACGGAAGATAGATGACATACATGCAGGTCTGGTGGATGCTGCGGGGAAAGAGCTGTCAAAGAGAAAGAAGCAGAAGAAGGATGCAGAGGACAGTGCAACCGATGACAAGCAGCATGACGGGGTCGACACTCGCAAATCCGGGCAGCAAAGCACGACAACGTCCCGCTTCATCCTATTTGTCGGTGGGTCAATTGCTATGACGCTTGAGATATCTATTCGCTTATTCCAGTAATCCCTCGACAGGTAATTTGAAGTACACAACGTCGAAGGAAGCAATTCTACAACATTTTGCTGCTTGCGGTACGCCTGCCTAACCTCATGTGCCTTCCAATCTCATCCACCTTTCCAAAGACCCCCCACCAACCGTCCGTTTGCTGACCCCAAAATCTGGATCTACGTCAAAGTCGAAGGGATGTGCTTTTCTCGAATTCACGCACCGCAATGCCCTTCAACAGGGACTCAAATTGCATCAGTCCGAATTGGAAGGGCGGAGGATCAATGTAGAGCTCACAGCCGGAGGTGGGGGAAAATCAGAGACGAGGATCAACAAGGTAAAGGAGCGGAACCGTCAGCTGGCCGTCCAAAGGGTAGGTCACATTACCCTTCTGCATACTTCGTAGCTCAAGTAAATTTTGTGGCAGAAAACTGTCATGCAGAAGAAGCAGTCCAAGGATGGCGTAGACGAGCCTGTCGTAGAGCGGCCACAGCGACATTCACGAACATCCGGGTTAGAAGAAATCCCGCTCAAGAAGCGAACATGGACTGTAGGCGATGCTGATGACCATGAAAAGCATCGGGGTGGCAAGAAGCATGCAAAGGGGTCGAAGACGAATGGTCGCAAGACCAAGGATTGGAGTACGGGTGTCAATGCTATCCCCGTTGGATGACAGAGTGCTCAATTAGTTCGAAGCTACATTAAATCTACCTGCAGTCCGCTGTAATCTGAAGAGATAATATAGAACCTTTGTGGTATAAAAATATGTCCATTGAAATATCACGACACCAATATGAATACGAGGAACTACGAGGACATTCAGAACCACAGGATACATGCGTATTAAGTGACCACTCACAAAAACGATCAGTACCCCAAACACCTTCAGCATCAGCCATCGATTGCTGGATATACTGGCATAATACTTGAGCAGCTCTCGTTGTGCTCCGGAAACATTGGACGCGATATCCATCGTGTCCGCATCGATTCGCTGCACAGTTTCCCGCTGCTCAGCGACCATGTTTGCTAATTGTGTAAAGATTTGTCCTAGCTCTGCTATTGTGGACTCGATCGACTCGATTGCTGTTGATCGCGATTGGATGTAATTGTCCTGTTACACCATTAGTTCAAAAATACCAGACTTGCGAGGAAAATTGCAACACACCTGTTGTTCTACTAGTTGCATCTGTGCATACGCTCCATTCGGCGCACCCGATCCTTCCTCAGCGGATACCAAATCTAGGGCCAGCACATCTCCGTTTTGTCGTGCCCTCCCTTTACCTTTGTAGTCTGGTCGATAAGATGAACTGCCGTCACCCATGGGGTCTTGATTTCGTTGACTGGCGAAAAGTAAAGAATCTATTGAGAGGCTCGTCAGTAGAGACCTTAAAATAGGTTATTCTGTGGATAAACGAACTTGATGGAGCCTGCGTTGCAGCCGCCGACGTCGAATGCATGAACTGCTCAGTTCGGTCCTTTGATTCTTTCATGTTCTAGTGCACCTGTTAAATTTTCCAGTTCTCATGATGTATCAAATGGCGCCAACCTGTGTTCGAATCTCCAGGACATCTTTGAAACTCATGCTCGTGGTCGCCAGTTTGCTTTGCAGCATCATGACGACGTTGTGGTTATGTTCGTCCACTTGTCTGCTGGCGGGGTTCTTGGCGCTCTGTGCATTACGCTGTTTCGTGTAAGCTTGAAGTTGGGCGATTTGCTTGTTGATGCTGGCTATGTCTTGTTTGATGATGAACGTGAGTTCCTGTGATGACTTAGCCACTTTAAAGGCGAAATGGAAACTTAAATCTTACACTGATCTCCACTGGACGGTCATCGAACAACGTTTTGCGTTTGGCGACTGCAGCAAAGTTCGTTAGTAAGGTGGACTTAGTTGACAAATTCAATGAACAAACGTTGTGCAAGCTTGCTGAGTTTTATAGTCGTCGCACTAATCTCCTTGCCAATCTGACTCGCCATCCTCGTAAAATCGCTCTTGCTCCCTCCCTTCGCCTGTGCGTGCAACAATCGCTGCTTTGCCTCGACATTTCTAGGCACCGCCGACCGATTGCGTATCGACTCGACGCACGAGCGGAATTCGTTGGTCCGGTCTTGCACTGGCATGGTAGGTGTTTGAATAAGGTATGAAAATGAGTGTAGTTGCGTTAGGTATCGGGATGATAAGGTAGTTTGCTGGCGTGGCAGGTGAAGTTGAGAAAGATTTGTTCGGAGACCTGAAGGTGGAGAAAACGTGGCGTTCTTCCCACGATCATTATCTCGCCGAAAGAGCGCGTATTTCCGCAATGGAAATGCATGCTCTTTGCACGGCTTAGCTGCTCGCTACGTCTTCAACCAGGTCGTTCAGGATTTGCTTTTGGACGCGTCGTTTATCGTCTTCAGATACGCAGACTTGCTTATTCGCCTATTTGTCGACGCGTTATTTTTCCATCCTCCAACCATCCTCCGTTCAAAATGCCTCCGTCTCAGCAGACAGATTCGAAGTCTGAGGTGTTGGTGATGGGTGCCGGGAACTTTGGCAGCTGCCTTGCTGACCATCTGGGAGACTCGTCACACGAAGTCTTGTTGTGGTCGCGAGAGGAAGACGTCGTGAAACACTTCAACAAATATCACAAGAATCCGAAGTATCTGACAGACCATTCATTCCCGGAAACGATAACTGCCATTGGACCTGACTTACCGAGTGCTGACATTCTGAGCAAAATCGATGTGTTACTCTTTGCCATTCCGACGGAGGGCTTGAGGTAATCAACGACTGTTCTCGAAATATGCGTCGCCTATTTAAAAATGGTTTGCGTATTCAGGGAGACGCTCACAAGACTCCGCCCGAGAATGGATGAAAATAACGTCCCGCTCCTCATTTTCGTGAATAAAGGCATCGAAGTCGGAACACAGGCTCTCACACTCGAAATTGTCGCGGATACATGTGGAAAGGAGTTTGCACGTGTAGCAACTTTTATTGTAGGTTTCTTCCGATGTGTACAGATGTCTGACTTCAGCTATCCCACACTGATCAGTCCGGCCCATCGTTTGCCAAAGAAAGTGACGTGTCTTTGATTTTTCGAAAGATCATGACGCAGGGCACGTTGCGCTTACGAAGATCGTCTTATAGTCATCCGGCGCCAGCCTACATCGGTGTCTGTGGCGTCACTTTCACAGGCTCACGCGGAAAAGGCCTCAAAGCTTTTCCATCAGCCGTGGTTTCGATGGTGCGCGATGTTTTCCTGAATCGATGGGACATTTTTTTGATCGTGATGTGTTGTGAAAGTTACACCGGAAAGGACCCAATCGGCATTGAACTGGCAGGCGCCCTAAAGAACGTTTATGCTATTGTGACAGGTATTGCGGATGGTCTAGGCTTTGAAAACAATACCCGAGCGAGTGAGACGACATTGATTTAAGCTTTGTTCTGTGTCAAATATCCGGAAATTTTGCAGGTCTGATAACCCGAGGACTGGCTGAAATGACGCGGATCGGTGCCGCATACGGCGCCTCACCGCTGACGTTCCTAACCTTGGCAGGCGTCGGCGATCTGTTCCTCACGTGTAGCTCACCTACGAGCCGGAACTACACGGTAGGTTATAGGCTTGGCAAGGGGGAGAAGCTGGAGGACATCATCCGGACACTGGGGAGTGTGGCGGAAGGTGTGACAACCACAAAGGGATTGAAGACGATAATCGATGAGCTGGCTGTAGTCGCGCCGATTGCGAACGGGGTGAGTTTATTTGTCATTTGATAGTGTTCCGTGATTGCCGGTTTTCACACCACACATGTGTCAGATTTACGAAGTGTTGTACGAAGGTTTGCGGCCACCAAGCGGGGTCACGCAGCACTGCTGATGATGAGTGTTTTGATTGTTTACAGGAAAGGATGTTCGGGAACAGGCGAACTTGCTGATGGCGCACCCACCTGTGAGCGAGATCGACTTGCCTGAGAGACGACGGGGCGGACCTGTGTCGCAGTTGATGAAAAAGTTGGGACTGGAAGAGTGAGTGAGCATGCAGGGTCAGGGCCGGAGGAACGGGACCGGGATTGGAACCCGATTTGTAGATTAACTTCGGAAGTATCGGCATGTGTCGCGTGTCATCGGCGTTTAGATCTTTGTGAATCGTGGGTAAACTAATTTTTTTGAGGCGTGGCGGGAAAAGATTCCAAAGCAAAGTCTCTCCCTCCGTCGCGTCTCATCCAGCTCCGTCGAATCTCCCCCGTCCCCCTCCTATATTCTCCTCGTCGTACTCGGCGTTCTTCACGTCGTTCTCATTTTTTCGTCCCCTTAAATCATGGTATCTCCTTTGTGGAAGGCTAGTGCAGAAGGCAACGTTCTCAAGGTCCATGAGCTCCTCCAGGACGCTTCCCCTGTCGACATCGAGATTAAAGGTCGGTTTCAGTCCCCCCTCATGTTCCGCCCAACTCTCATAACACCGCCTCACTCACTTCCGATTCAACTTTCTAGACCATACGGGTGTGACACCTCTCATACAGGCTGTCCGCAATGGCCACCGCGAGGTAGTCAGGATTTTGCTGGAGCGAGGTGCGTACCATTACATCCTGTTTCTTTGTTTTTTTGGCTCACATTCGTACGCCACAGGCGCCGATCCTTCCAATGCATCCAGTCATGGCACACCGGACCAGTATACCTCAGATCCCACCATCCTCGAGGTGCTCAAGTCCGCCCGAGAAAAAAATCCTCCCCACGATGCCACTTCCCCTACATATCCTCAGCATGACGTTTACTCCCAGGAACAAAACGGCGATCCCTCTAAAGGGTATTACGCTCCCCCGCCGGGCGCATACGTGTACTACCCAAGCATTCATCCTAATGCACCTATGATGCCAGACGGGACCGTACCTTATTATGCCGCCCCGCCACCTCCTCCCTCGGCCAGTCAACCGAGTCAGTCTCCGGCCGAGGCTGGAGGTCCTGGAAACTTGCCCCCTCCCGAGATCGCCCGACTAATTCCTTGTAGGTGAGAACTTTAAGCCCTGACTGTTTTTCTTCTTCTTTGCTCACGAAGCCAAAGATACTTCCCTGCCTGTCGCTATGGCCCGTCCTGTATGTTTGCCCATCCCCAGGCTCCGTATTATCAAGGACCACTTCCACCCCCCGCTCAGTTTCCCGTATCTTACGATCCTGTAACGCAACCCACTTACGGCTATTATACGATCCCACCTGCGCCATATGCACCTAATGGAATTTCTGCGCATGGCACCCCCATGTCGCCGCCGCCGCCTGGCTCACACCACCCCGCCCCTACTCCCCCCATTACCCACGGGAGGTCTGCATCTGAATTAATGTCACCAGCACAAGTTCCCTTCAGCCCTTCCGGTGGACCCCCGCCTCCATTGCCGTATGGAATTACATCGCCAATGTCCCCATCCTATGCTCAACCCGGTCAAATACCTATCCCAGTGGGGATTGCGCCACTTCCTCCCCTTCACCATCAGCACGGTCCACAACAGCCAAATCAAATGGTGTATTCGCCAAGTGCGGTTGCGACCCATGGCCCGCCTTCCCCGGTTGTTCAACGTCGAGATTCAAACGCCGCATACCCGCAGGCATTGCAGTCTCCTCGAAGGCCCGCTGACGCGAACATGCCGCAGTCGCCGCAGTCCCGTCCGCAGGCTGAAGGCTATCTGCCTCTAAATCCTAACGGGCACCGTGACGCGGCGACCAACGCTAGGCGCGGGACTGGACGCCGCTACCCCGTAAATTACCACCGCAAACCTCCGTGCCTTTTCTTCCCGACTGGTCGATGCCGTAACGGGTGCGCCTATTTTTTCAGTCTTTTATTAAACAAATCATTTACAACTATGCGTAGCGACGATTGCCGATTCCCCCATGTGATGCCCGACCCGTCAAACCCTTCGACGGCGCCGCATTACCCGTCAAAGTCTGGTGCACGTGGACGACTACAAAATCCCCCTCACTCCGCCGGTACTCTGGAGGATAAATTATCGCCTCTGAGCATTCAGGAGGTAAAACTTATATTCTTTTGAAATATGACGTTTGTTAATCATGCTCTGCTATAGAACGGAAGGTCCACTCCTTCTGAAGGCGGCGGGAACCCTCGTGCTGTCAACGGATACAAGCAGACGAATGGAATCCGCAACGACAAGCGCTACACTCCACGCCAACGGATTCCCAATGCCGACGACTTCCCTGTCCTCGTCGGCTCGACCACGCCACCGTCTCGAAGTCCCGGACCCAACGGACGTGCCGGCCCCACAGCGGCGCAGGTTCTGCAGGCTCCACCTCCGGCTCGCAGAGCCTCCAGAGAGCTGATATCTAACGGCGACTCGTCAGACCAAGAACATGCCGTCAAGTCCACGAAAGTAATTTGATAATTCCTTCGTCTTTTGATCATTTGAGCTAATGTTGAAAAGGAGGTCACCCATGCCGCGGAGCCCAACGGCGTAGTCATGAATGGCGTGAATGGCCTAAATGGCACCCATGAGTCCAGCACCGTGAAACCATCTCCCTCGTTCGCAGCCGTCACCACGGCCGCAGACACAAGCAACCAGGTGTCCGTTTCGGCATAAAATTACCCTTATAGTGACTGTCCTTCCTGCAGTTGGCCTGGAAGGATTTTTTGTGTATAGTTAATTTTCTATTAGTGATCATCGTCTTCTTTCTGTTGTCCCATCCGTCAATAATTCATTCAACTTCATTTTTCAATCTTCGCATGCTGATTCTTCCAATCCATGGATTTTATTTAGGACTTTTTGATTGCACGTTTCTTCTCTTGGTCCCCGGCTCCTGATCGCGCGATCCCACCTCTCTGTCCAGCTTGTTTCGGTTAGATCTCCGCATATCTATCATTCATCGACTCCGTCTGTGCACTCTCTCATACTTTGACTACATACACCACTACAGTTTTGTTTCTTACACATTTTTACTCCCTCCCGATCGTAGCATTCCTGTTGTCGACTCGCAATGTTCTGTTGACCCCTCACGACTAGTGAAATACAAAAAGTACTCGTGATATTATTACTATACTGTTTCACAAAAGTTTTCAGGGGGCTGCAGCCCATGTGTCAAGATTTTTCATTTCGACGCCAGAACGATCATTGACTTCGCCCACGCGGTAAACTTCCGATCCGAGCGCTTCCACCACGTCCTTGACTTTCCCCGGATCGACGACAAGAATCATGCCGATGCCGTTGTTAAATGTCCGCGCCATTTCGAGAGGTTGGACATTCCCATACTTCATTATGAAGCGGAAGACAGGAGGGAGAACCCACTTCGAAGCATCGACGACACAGCCAAGTCCTGCAGGCAGGACGCGCGGAATATTTTCGATGAAACCCCCACCAGTAATGTGTGACATGCCCTTGATCAAGCCAGCGCGCACGACAGGCAGGAGTGTCTTGATGTAAATACGCGTGGGGGTGAGAAGGGATATTCCCAACGGCGTGGATTCGTCCCATGGGGAGGGCGACGAATACGTAAGCCCGGACAATGGCACAACCTTCCGCACGAGAGAGAAGCCATTCGAGTGCAGACCAGACGAAGGAAGGCCGAGTAGAACGTCGCCAACTTTGATATCCGCTCGAGGAAGGATGTGTGTCCGCTCCACTGCGCCAACGGCGAACCCTGCTAGGTCATAGTCCTCTGCCAAAATAAGCATTACAAGGTTTCCTTTGCTGGGACCGTGAACTCACCTCCTTGATACATCCCTGGCATCTCCGCGGTCTCTCCTCCGATGAGAGCGCAATTTGCTTGACGGCATCCTTCGGCGATTCCTTTCACGACTTCGGTTGCAATTGGAAGGTGAAGCCGACTGCACCCATAATAGTCCAAGAAATAAAGTGGCTCGGCGCCTTGTACAATTAGGTCATTCACTGACATCGCCACTAAGTCAATTCCTAAGAATACGTTACAATCGTCGGGTCAGTAACGAAGAAGATGTAGGGTTTGGTATTCTGACCTACGGTATTGTGCACACCGACTTCGGCTGCAACTTTGAGTTTCGTGCCTACACCGTCAGTACCACTGACAAGCACAGGGTCTTCGTAACCGGCTGCCTTGAGATCGAAAACGCCACCGAAGCCGCCAATGGCTGCGTCTGATCCTGGCCGTCTAGTTGACTTGACGAAGGGTTTTATTGCCTCAACGAAGTCATTGCCAGTTTCGACAGACACACCAGCTAGCGCATATGTTAAAGATGTCACATTGTCTGTTCGTCCGGCGGACAAAGCCCTAACAAGTGGATAAGATTAAACAAATCCAACATAGCCGTGGAAGCTAGACACACTCACCTGTGTGCGATATCAGTCCTAAAAACAGTGCCTTCGAACGTTACATTTTTGATTGCTGAATAAGCACTGTCTAACGCTTCCCGAAGCGTTGGAGCGTAAGACGAAACGACGAGAACACGTCCACCAGACGTTAGGAGTCCACCGTCACTGGCAGTAGTTCCGGCGTGGAATACCGTGACATCTACCATTTTTAACACACAGTGGAATATTCAAATGGAATTTTACTCACTAGAAGGCACTTTGCCTATCTCAATGAGTTTTCCCTTACTGTATGCGCCGGGATACCCCTGTGACGCAAGTACGACAGACACCGCATACCCCGGCCGAATTTTCAATTCGACAGCATCTAGTCTGTGTTCAACACACGCCTGCCGCGCAAGGTAGTGAATATTCGCAATTTGGTGAAAAAAAATCATATCGCACAAGTATTACGGCGGCAAGGTCTGTGTCGTCGTCAAGTAACAGCATTAATGCTTCAGTCTCTGGATCTCCAAATCGAACGTTGTACTCCAACACCTTAGGCCCTGATTCCGTTAGCATGAACCCAGTGAAGAGGAGGCCAACGAAAGGGAACCCTAAAAAACAACGATAAGACCATGAATTAACTTCTGATTTGGTGACCTCACCTTCGCGGCGCATGCCATCGATAGTAGGTTTTAGAGCCTTCGTCAAGATTTGTTGCATGACATCAGGGGTAGCAACAGGGGCAGGTGAATATGCACCCATCCCGCCAGTGTTGGGTCCAAGATCACCCTCGCCTATTCTTTTGTGGTCCTGAGCAGCGGGTAACGGTACGATTGTATATCCATCGGAAAATGCAAGTACAGACAGCTCTGGCCCGCTCAAATATTCCTCGATGACAACATCGCTCCCTAAGAGCAACTTGCCAAGTTTGAGTTTGACCTCTGCGCCAAAATAGCAGTAGCAAACCTGCATCTCCAAACACTTTGTCAACCAATATCTCCCGTAGTCCCTGTACGGCTTCTTGAGTTGATTCGGGAATAAGAACGCCTTTTCCGGCTGCCAAGCCACTGGCTTTCAGAACAACTTTATAGCCACAAGACTGAACATGTTCTGTCGCTTCCTTGAACTGAGCCTCAGAGAAAGTTTTGTATCTGGCTGTAGGGATCGAATGACGGGACATGAAATCTTTCGAAAAGGCCTTGGAGCCTTCCATTCTAGCAGCGCGCATAGATGGACCAAAGACAGGTATTCCAACTGAAAGATTTATGTCATTGGAAAGTCAACGATACCTTTAGGTAAGGCGTGTGCGGCACCTTTGCGGAAAGCAGTCTCGATACCATCCACCAACGGTTGCTCAGGTCCAGGAATGACCAAATCGATCTACTGGCGCTTAGTTTAAGAAATACGAATACGTTGGACCCACTCACGCCATTGTGTACAGCGAAGGCCACCATTAATTCGAAATTCTTTGTCGCTGCAATGTTCACATTTTTGCATTTGTGGACTTCGGCCGTTCCGCCGTTCCCAGGGCACGCGAAAATGGAATCGACGAAAGGAGATTGAGACAACTTCCACGCAAGAGCGTGCTCACGTCCACCGCTACCGATGAGCAAGATCTTCATGGTGTCTGCACAGAGCAAGATTTTACTCGATTCGCGATTGCACGTGAGAATCTAATCTAATCACATTACGGACCGATGCATGAGCAAAACACCAACGCTCCCAGGCAGTCTTGCAGCTGGCGCAACGAACACGCTCGAGTTAGTTCTCATGGAGTCTTTTCTTATTTAAAAAAATCCCCAAAAGGATGAGGCAGAAGATAAAGTTCTGGGCTGCATGTCGCACTGCACAGAGGAAGAGGGTTACAGTAATCTACAGAATGTACATTGCAAGATTAAAGAGCAAGAGAAAGTGTAAGTTGTATAATTTCGGGATAATATTCAAATGTCAAGTGAGAGTCAAGCTGCCAACACCTTCACCAGCACCTTCTACTTCTCTCTCGCCCTCTATGTCTCCATTGCCTCGCCTAGCACCACCGGCCAGCCGTGGGACAGGTCGGAGGACGGGGCTCGCAAGCACCAGCGACGCACGTATATTAGGGGATGACGACAGTGAGGGACAAGAAAGAGACCCTGATCGTTGGTGGCCAGAATGTCCATTCGAGGTACCTTGGCCTTGCAGTGCCGCGGTTATGAGGCTGTGGTGAGACGAACTTTGACTAACAGTAGGTGAGGAAGTCGCAGAATTACTCTGTGAGAAGGATAACCGAGGCCGAAGGACTGGTGATCGAGGGATCACGATAGGCGAAACACCATGAGCGTCGCGCAATGACGACATGGAGGGGGAAACTGCCCGGCGCTTGGCAGAGGGGAGGTATGGGTCGAACCGTTCTTCATCTGCAAGCGAAAAATTAGACCAAAGCCAATTTAAACCGTTCAAAATCGCGTTGCATACATTTCCGTTTACTCGTCCGCACTGCACTGGTACTTGGCGGAGGTGTTTGGCGCCATAGATTCGGAGCAGAAGTTAAAGATGGGGAGCCATATAAAAAGTCGGGCTATAGCACTTGCAGTTGAGGAATAAGGCGGGATTTAATTGGTTAAAAACTCACAACATCCACGTCCATCATCTTGTTTCCTCCTGGACTTTCTGATATACCCATGAATGTTTCATCAGGAGTTCCGTGGAAGCTGTGGGCAGGCGTAGAAGGTCGTGTAAAGCTGATGGGTTCACTTCCTCCTGCGGGAGCCTTGAAACTACCATATGCAGGAGCTGCATCCTCTTCCGTCTGGCCGTCGTCACTTGGAGTGTCTTCTCTCTGAACCTCTTCTTCCACGGCTGCTTCCTCCGGATACCTACCTCTATCCGACATTGCTCTGCCAGTTTTACTGTGCCCTAGCGAAGAGGATAGACCAGCATACGAAGCTAATAATCTCTGGAATTGTGCTTCCGACTTGACTTCTACTTCTTCGGGACGCGATTCGGCCGCCAGAGTCAAGAGGCGAGGTGGTTTGGGCTGTAAATTATCCGGATTAATTTTGATGCATGACGAAAACAATACATTTCTCACTGGGTATGACAAACGGCGAGAACGAAATCGTAGTGTCATATCTTGATTCTCATTCACAAGTGAGGACGATTTCTGAGATGTTGATGGACTCGTGGGTGTAATACTTGAGTCGGAGTACTTCTGTTTCTCCAATTGCTCATCCATAAAGAAAGCGCCGAGCAGTGGTGGTGTCGGCACATCTGACCCAATCGAAGGTGAGCTGTCCGTCATCATGCGATCCACATCTCTATAGCGCTCTATGTCTTGCGCAGACCCAGAACCCGACTCACTCCCGCCCTCACTCACTGAATACTTTCTGGACGTGGGTAAAATAAATGAAGTTGCTAGCGGGCTTTGTATACGGGTTTCAGTCAGGAATGGACTCTTCAAACCGGCATATGTCGGGCGGCGCAGACGAGTAATCAACGGACTAGGATCGTCTTTGGCTTGTGTTACAACCTGCAGAAGGTTGCCTGGGTGATGCGACGGTGAGGATGAACTCGAGGGTAGTGCGAAATCCGAGACAGACGTTGGTAGTGAAGGTCGGGAGGGGGACTCGGACATTAATTGGTCGTCAGAGAAAGCGCTTGCGATAGGGGATGACGAGCGAGTTGTCGGTAAAGACGCGGCCTGACGCGTTGGATTTGACATGTCAAATGGTGCACGACTGCTTGCAATTCCGAGCTCTCGGTGGTTGCCATCAATTGTCCGCTGAAAGACCACACGTTCTTCCTTATTCGGACTTCACACAGCGCCACACCATAACTTATACGAAGGTATATTTCATGCAGCTATTTACCCAGCTAGTTAATAGCAAATTTGCAAACCAAAAAATTCCCAGTCAAGCTACGTAGCATCTCCGTCACAATCACTGAGCACTGACAAAATCAAACGCGGTGTATGCCGAAGTGAAGCCCAAAACTGCCCACGCCATCAATTATCATTCACGAAATGTCCAGCGCTGAATAACTCACTGAAAACAATGGCCAGTCCTAAGCCTCCTCCTAACCCATTGCGCTGCGAATGCGTGAATAAATATCAGAGAAATACCACCGCGGTTCATACCTTTGCAGGCACACCAGATGCGTAACCCACTGTGTACGGGATTCGGCTCAGAACAAAAATACTGCCTATAGCAGTCGCAGCGTTGGGAAACTTAAGGCCGGTGAATAAGATTCTGCGGCATTATAATCAACGGTGTGATATGCTCCGTGGAGTGTTGAAAACATACCCGAATATAAAGAGAGGCAAGAGCTCAAGCGTGTTCAAATGAGCGCCTTAATTCGAAATATTAAGTATCGAGGAGGGACGGGATATCAATACATACGTTGGACGCAGTTGAATTTCATCGCATCGATGTTGGCCGTCGCCTCTTCTTTGGTGGCGTAGACTAATGACGATTCAGACACATTTCATGAAGAGCCCATAAACAAACGCAAAAGAATCGTTTACCATTGGGAGCCTTGATTCCAGCCCTTTTACGGCCTCTACCGACGAGAAATATTTGCCACCCATTCAAGAAGTAGGTGGCGACAACTGGAAGGAAGACCCAAACGTAACTGTCGGAGACTCATTAGAATGCCCGTAATGTATCAAATATAAATTTGGTTACTTCTCAGGAAGAGTAATGGTAGTCATGATTGTGCAGCCTAAGACTGTGGTGATGGTAGGTAGCAAGGGAAAGGAAGTACGTTTTTATACCGTGCTTTGCAGCAGCGCTTAGCCATGTAGTGCCTGATGAAGCGAGTGACGTGTCGCTCCCTCGCTGCGCTGCTTACTGGCTTGTAACTTACTTGCTTACTGTGTGACAGCATGGGACGCGCAATTGCAGCCATCGCCGACTGGTCTACGCGTCGCGTTGCCGAAGTGAAATCTCATGCAGAGGCACCGCACTGTCCACTTTAGGTAATGCAGATCGCCGAGCCACGTGCAACAAAAATTCTTGTCCGCAACTATGCCGAAGCGTACTGCTACAGAAACAACGACCTCGGAAGGACAAGCTTATCCAAAAGCTTCATCCAGCGGCGCAAAGCGAGATGCTGGTACGACTGACCCAGAAATGGGTGAATTTGAAGATGCTTGGGAGGATGAAATTGAGAGCGATGAGGACGTGGTGGACGCGGAACGAGAGGACGGTTGCGTGCTTCATCTTCACCATATAGCTCAGCATTCACCTGTGGAATCACAGGCATGGAGATCGATGAAGTAATACCAGCGGTAGAAGACAACGAAGAACAGCCTCCGACTCGAGATGCTTTCATACCTGGCAAACACGTTCTGCAAAAGGATGAAATTCTGGAACCAGATGACTCTGTTTACGAGATGCGACATTCAATGAATGTCAATTGGCCGTGCTTATCCTTTGACGTTCTGCGCGACAACCTAGGAGATGAACGACAGCGATACCCAGCTACAGCCTACATTGTTGCTGGTACACAAGCTGATCATGCGAAAAACAACGAGCTCTCCGTCTATAAAATGAGTTCTCTTCATAGGACACAAAAGGATAGCGGTGAGTCATTTCTTTGCTCTGTCACTTTCAAACCAATAAGCAAGTACAGACGATTCGGATTCTGACGAGGAGGATGAGGATAACCTAGATGAGGATGCGGTTCTCGAGTTTCGTTCCGTGCCTCACTTCGGTGGTGTCAACCGTGTCCGTGCGCAACCGCTACCTCCATCAACACCACTTCCTCCCGTTAATCAGCCGTACCACGTCGCAACATGGGCAGAGACCGGAAAAGTGCACATTTGGGATATCCGCCCTCTCATAGAATCACTGGAAACTCCAGGCTATACCGCCGAAAAATTAAGAACAAGCCAACCGTGCTTTACGGTGAACTCGCATGGCAGCGCGGAAGGCTTTGCTATGGATTGGGCGTCATCTGGTGGATCGAACCCGTCCGGTTTACGTTTACTCACAGGCGACATTCACTCCAAGATATACCTCACAACTTCTACACCGTCGGGTTTTAATGCACTCTCACAACCCTTTACGTCTCATACATCGAGTGTCGAAGATTTGCAGTGGAGCCCGTCAGAGCCTACGGTGTTCGCGTCATGCTCCGCGGACCAAAGCATACGAATATGGGATGTTCGAGTGAGGGGGAAAAAGAGTGCAGCAGCAATTGTTGAAGCTCATAGCAGTGACGTCAATGTCATTAGTTGGAACAAAGCGACGACCTACCTCCTACTCAGCGGCGGGGATGAAGGTGGTATTAAAGTTTGGGATTTACGAAATGTCAACAGGTGAAATCTTTTTTCAACATTTTAGGTATATCCCCTTCTGAAGCCATTCCCTTACAGCACGTCTTCCTGTCCATCGCCAGTAGCTTCATTCAACTGGCACAAAGCTCCCATCACTTCAATCGAATGGCATCCATCCGAGGACTCGATATTCGCCGCCTCCGGAGCCGACGATCAGGTCACCCTGTGGGACCTCGGCGTGGAACAAGATGACGAAGAAGCAGGGATGACGGATGGGTTAGAAAGTGAGCAAGAGGTGCCATCGCAGCTGTTATTCGTGCATCAGGGTCAGAAGGATGTCAAAGAAGTGCACTGGCACCCTCAGATACCGGGAGCCGTCATTAGCACTGCGCTTGATGGTTTTAATGTCTTCAAAACTATCTCTGTGTAATGTCATTTGTTCGGTCCGGCTCGTACTTCAGTCCATTTCTATTTTGCGTGCTAGACTGAGGGTGGAATGTCATAGGAAGGACGATCAGCGGTTGGAAGTGATGAACAGACAAAAACCCAAGAGTTGCGTTCCTTCTGGAAGATTGAGAGGAGGGATAAAATGCGACGCCTGGGAAAATTCATCATTGGCCTCTAGCTCTGCGATTCTAGGTGGCTAATCTACATGTCTCGCTCATTCGTATTGAGATAAGTGTGAGCTCTCGAGACCACAACAGTCATGCTGCCTCATAGGTGGCGTGGGCATAATACAAATTAGAGGGATTTGTTGTACGGTACTATATATACTGTGATAAGAATTGAAACCAAAATTTTGAGGGGAAGGATACATATGCGCGTATCGTCAAGGTTGCACATGCGAACGTCGAAAAAGTCGACTGCTCCGGTGCGTCGGTGGGAAGAGCCGTCTCGTCTCGACGTTGCGACGTATGGTGTCCTTTAATGCCTGGGGGTCGAGAATTCTGTTTGATGCAAGGGATTGAGATTGACATGAAATCCATACCTTGACGACATGGCACACATGGATTTTCGGAATGGTGCCAGTGATCGACTTCAATGTGGAAATCACGGTATATGCAACAGGGTGAGGTGGGAGGGTGACGTTAACGGCAGCTGGAAATAGGATATCTTCATCTCCGTTCGAGGGGATACCGGACTGATGATGAAACCATTATACGGCCTATAAATGAAGTCTACCTCCAAGTCAAAATCGAACTTACTATAGTGGTACTGGGATAATATGACAAGGCCATGGCTTCCGCAACGCACGGGTTTTCTTTGATCTACCATCGCTTTGAAATGAAGAGGAGACGACCGGGTGATGCACAGGAAAGACCTACGAATGCAACATCGTCGTCCCAGTCGCTTCCCACCTCCACAGAACGCAGATAGAAATTGTCAGAGGTCAAAGTGGTGAATAGCAAAGGCTGGTATGTATGAAAGGAAGACATCCTAGGCAAGAGCGTTTTGCTGAGCCACAGCAGCTCAGCTTTAAGTAAGTACATGCAAGTATGCTCGTCATGGTTGCAGGCTAACGCCACGGGAGAACACTAGCCGAATTCAGACCTGAAACATTGAGCGCGACATGGGACAGGGCGGGAAAGACGGCGGAGCGGGAAGGTAAGGAGATGACATCGCTTCAGGCATGTTTGAGATTAGATTTCCAACTGGAAGCGAAGGTATCTTCACGCAGATCTCCGCCGGTAGGTGGATAGACTACCAAACTGGTCGCCGACGTTCCTTTACAGCGTCAATACGGTCACGGTGTCAGGCTTATCGTGGGGAGTCGCTGGAGCTGCATACAGATACCGCAAATCTGCCAGGGAGAAGATATCATCCAGTCCAGTCCAACCCAAAGTGTGCTAAGTAATTGCAAATCGCCATCGTTTCTTCCGCAGTTTACCAACTGGTACTGTGATTTCTAACTTGATGGCATTCAGTGCCCACCGTGTGCATGGAGTACCGTTGCAGTTACCCATAGAGAGTTGTCTGGTTTCTTGAGTTCTCTAGTAGTGGTCGTAATGAAAAGGTCGTATGACCGGTGAACATCCGCCGATCGACGTTGCTGACTTCTCCGCCGAGAGTTCACAGGAGGCAAAGAAAGGTAGTCTGACTGGTTCGCCATGATCACGGAAATGAACGAGTTGCCCTGCCCATAAAACCGTTGTTGTGGCGCAAGCTTTTGATCCGCACGGCGTTCTCCGAAATGGTTCCATGTGCACAAACCACTGAAACAACGCCCATCCTCTGCATGGTTGTCGACTTGAACAGAACGACTCCACCATGTGAATATAATGGTTCTAGTATCCCTGGAATTTGAACTGTACTTCGTCATCCCCCAGGCTTCCCAACCTTCGGATCCTAACCAAACTCCGTGTCATGCGAGACTGTCAAAAACCTGAACTCTATGTTGTCCTATAATTTATTAGTATTCTAGCACATTCCAAACCCTTGCGAATCATTCCATTGCACATGTAAAAAACCCTTAGTATAGAGACAAGCCATTATTCGCCTTTGGTGCCCGTATCTTAGGGAAGGTCATTGGTCAACTTTGCTGCTCAGGTAAGGTATTGTTGGCATACCTTCGCTATGTTCTTGTGCAGAATATCTGTTAGGACTGCGTAGACATTTCTCAAATCAGACAGATTTTGCGTTGCCAAATACAGCTGCCTCTCATCGTGTTCACGCAACGCGATCTGTAGCGGGCAATCAACGGACCGTGCATAATGTTGACTTGTAATTCATACCGTGTAGTCCTCAAGGAAAGGGTATTTCATTATTTTTGAGCAGATCTTTGCCCTATTGAGGTGATGTTGACGGCCTGCGTCTCTCAGAGCATATGCACTCTCTTGAGAACGATGAAGTTCCGAAAGTGCTTCTATTGAATATTTAGTGGTTAGTAAAGCACCTGTAGGGAACCATGCCTTCTTGAATCTGGACACCTGGACGTTGTTTAATACAATTAATCTTCCTGCGAGACTACGAGGCGAACCAAAGTTGTCCCCACTACGCCGTGTAAGGTTAGAGGAGCAAGCTGCTACGGAATTGGCGGACGTACTCTTCGATCCTTCGAATACGGCAATTAGAATTGTCTGATACCGTCATATTGCCTAGAACTCACTTAGGCATCGTCAAATTAACCCACAACTTGACTTTGTCCTTCGAAGGACAGGTAAAATCCCGACAGCACCAAAATCAGAGAGAAAACTCACGCAGAGACCGATGAGATCCTCACACTCTTTCTTCAATAACTCATGGACCGCTATTAAATGCTTGTTTGCCACCATTGCTGCTGGTATCCGTGCATACGTCGAATTATTACGTGGCGCGTCCAAGGCCATATTGTCTACGGCATCAACACGTCTTCGTTTCTTGCTGTCAACGTCACTTTTCTCGTCTAACCCAGGATACACTGTAGCATCGGTCGAAGCGTCTGCGTGCGACGTGTGGAATGGAGAGGAAGACGAGGAGGTGGACGCTACAAGAGCTTGAAGAGATCTGGAGGTGGGGGATGAGAAGAAGAAATGACAAAGGCGAAACAGCGACGAACAAAATCTAAAGGAGGGATAAATTTCCGATGCCGACACGTAAATGAAGCCAAGAAACGACACCTTCGCAGGAAAGACATTGAACAGAATTTCTTCGGCTGTGATCGCCACTGATTTGCGAAAGTCCTGGAAGAAACTTGGTAAAGTGGTCACGCAGCTGCACAATAAATCACCTCTAGCTGCTTTGCGACTGTGGGATCCATTTAATACGACGATTCGATGTGGGGTATTGAGACACACAGCTGATGGTAACGTGATCGTAACTGCTGACCAATTATAGGCAGACTCGAGTCACGCATGCGTCACAGTAACGTATAAAGCACGGCCAACTTCCGGTTCAGCGTTCGCGATTGAATGTCTGCCCAGGTAGTTTCTAAGCGTTTATGTCGACAGATAGCATTTTGATGTCTTATTAGGATGAAAATGCCGCGATATCGGCACTAACTGGTTTCTCATTGGAGCACATACTCACTGGCCTTCAACTACCGTCAAGTACTCGTCTTCCGAACGAATTGGGGATATCCGGAATACCTTCGCTTAGTTCACGCCAGATATATAATGAAAACTGGGATGAAGACGCCGTGGGGGCAGGTGAAGGCGAGGATTGGGAAGACGAAGTGAATCGGGAACTGGAGAATGAACAACTGCCGGACGAAACTCTGGTGAAGGCTGAGGTTCGGTCACCGGACGCCTTCAAGAAGGAAAGACGGGTGCGAGTGGTTAGAAGGGTTGTCGAGAAACCCAGGACAGTATATGAGAGGTTTCCGGCCTTCGAGAGAGGCAAGATTCTGGCGTTCACAGAGCTGTTTAAAGGCCATGTTGTCAATAAGTCTCGCATCGGGAAGAGGCAACTGTACGGTTCGTGTGATTATCTCCTCCCTCGTGGTATGAGCTTAGACCCCGTTAGTCGAGACGGTCAATCCTAGGAAGAAGGAAGTTCCTAAAGCCTTCCTTAAAGCGGTTGTTGGTGCAACCAAGCGTCAAGTAGAGACTAAACGAGTGGAGGAAGAGGTGGCATCAGGAAGTGTTGAAGATGATTTGCTTCATGCTTTACAGGTAAGCCTGCTCCATTTATTAACCTATGACATCTAACTGGTACCCAGGAACGATCGAACTCTGACCTACCTGTGTCCCTGTCGCTCCACGATCGCTCGTTCGACATGGTACTCCTTTCAAATTGGGAAGAGCAGATAATATATGAGCCAGACGACATGCGAACCGCTTCATCCACGAAGAAGGACACCCTAACCACACCAGTCAACACAGCTTTAGAATCCGGAATCTGGACACAAAGCATCATATGGGACGCAAAAACACCCTTCAGAGATTTTTCTCAGATCGAGTACAACCATGAGGATGATATCGTTCCTGAGGATCGCCAGCCAGGTGTGTTTAATAGTCATTATGTGTGGGATGGCACTTTAAATACGATTTAGCTGAATTAGTGAGGCCGAGGAAGAGGGCAAGGCTTGAAGCTGGCCAACCTCGAGATAAGTTCAACCTTTCGAATGATCATCTATACGAAGTGTCGAAGGATGGCCATCGGCACCGCGTTCGGCAAACCTTTGGTCAGCTCGTAGTTCAACACGCATACCCAGCTCAGAAATTGCAGCTTCCTTTCGTACGTGGACTTATGCCCATTCTACTATCATTCATTAACACCAAGTTCCAATTTCCAGTATAAGACCCGGCTTTCCAAGCATGAAGCACGTTCCTTCCATCGGCCAGCCCTTCAGTTTCCAGCAAACATTGAGATTCGTTTCAATAAAGTCCGAACGGCGAAGAAGAAAAAGGACAAAGCCGGTCGTAAGGTCGGCAAAGGTGGAGACGTGGGTGAGGGTTTACGGAAAACAACCGATTTGACCTTGAAGGATACTAGTAACTTCGTTCTATGGGAGTTCTCTGTGAGTTCCTTTTTGCCATTGAGTTGAAAGATTTTTATGCAAAGCCAATAGGAAGAAAACCCACCTATTATTTCAAATTTTGGCATGGGTAGTGTATTGGTGAATTACTATCGAAAAATGGACGATAAGGACGAGCACATCCCCAAGGTTAGCTTTCCCATTTTGAGTTGTCGCACTGTGGCTTATGGAATACAGGCTGATCTCGGCGAACCGTTCGTCCTTGAACCAGGCGACGAGTCTCCCTTCATGAAGTTTGGCTACGTATACGCCGGCCAGACCATTCAAGCATTGTACAACAATTTAATTCGAGCCCCGATATTTCGCCAGAAGCCTTATCCAACTGACTTCTTGGTTGTTCGGTAATCCCCCTTGTGTTTCCTCCCACAACCACAATTTAATCATGCGGTTGTTGCAGGAGTACCATCAGGGGCGAAACCAAGTATTACATTCGTGATCTCAAGCATCTGTTCGTGGTGGGTCAAACCTACCCTGTAAATGAGGTCCCAGGACCACACTCCCGCAAGATTACCTCCACCATCAAGAACAGGCTGCAAATTATTGCATTTAAGCTTCTCAGAAAAAGTCAAGGGGAGAGGCTCAAGATCTCCAGGTTGATGAAATACTTTCCCGACCAGAACGAACTTCAAATGAGACAGCGATTGAAGGTTAGTATTCTTATCTGCTTCTGAATATATCTGACACAGTCGTTTGCCAGGAATTCATGGAGTACCATCGGCGAGGTCCGCACCAGGGATTTTGGCGACTAAAGGAGAATGTGACGATCCCTAGCGACCAAGACATGCTTAAGATGGTTGTCCCCGAACAAGTTGTTCTTTCTGAAAGCATGCAAGTTGGTCAGCGCCATCTGCAGGATGCGGGATATGGCGCGGCAGCAGACAATGCGAAGGATGATGATGAATCCAATTTATCAGTCGAACAACAACTTGCACCGTGGATAACGACCAAGAATTTCCAGCAAGCTACCCAAGCGAAAGCCATGCTCCGGCTTCACGGCGAAGGTGATCCTACAGGACGTGGCGAGGCATTTAGCTTTATACGTGTCTCCATGAAAGACATCTTTGTGCGAGCAGGCGAGGACTATGAACAAAAAATGGGTACGTGATTCCGTCGATTTCAAGTCCGTTGATGTCAATTGACATGTAAAAAATTAGCCGAGGCGGATAATCGTCCCAAATCTGCTCACCGATACAATGTCGCAGAACAACAAACCGTGTACAAATCTGAGATCGAACGCATCTGGAAAGCACAGTTTGCCTCACTCAGTCGGAAGGATGAGCCACAGCTTACAGCGGAGGATGAAGAGCGCGTGGTTCAGCAGCAAAAACAGTCGCGTCCAAAATCAAAGTACGAGGAATTTGATCTACCCCCGATTGCAGCTTCTCCTGCTGGGATGGGGATGGGGATGGCAACACCAGGAGTACCTGCCGCAGCACCCTCACCAGCATTCAGCCGCGGCTCGTCTTTGGACAGGGAAGTCAGCCTTGGCCCCGATACCGGCCACAAGGTCCTGCGGATCAAGCGAATGGTTCGTCTTCTTTCCTCGTGTTCCTTGGCAATTTGAAATATGAATGACGTTGTTCAATGAACGATAACAGGTGGATGGAGAAACGAACATAGAAATCGTCCGCGACCCTGCAGTGATTCGTGCATATGTCCGCCGGCGACAAATCATTGAGGAGGAAGCGACCATGGCGGATTCGCTCGCACCTACAGGTGATGAGGAGAAGGACAAACGCGCTAAGAAGAGGTACGTATTGGCGTATCTTCGTATGTTTTTGGCTTTTGCTCATATTCATTATTCTGTAGACTTGAGGAGGAGATAGCTCGAATGAAGAAGAATCAAGAACGTCGTTTGCACAGGAAGAACGCCAAGATTGCTAAAGAGGGCGGTACACCCATGCAGCTCAACCGACCAATGAAGCCCGATACCACCGTACGTACTGTTCCAACTCATCTCATAGTAGGAGTACTCATTTGCCCAACAGAGACGATGCGGACATTGCGGACAAATGGGTCATATGAGTGCGTTTTCTTTTCTATACCCCGTAACGATGTACACCACGAACTAACACGCACGCGTATCCGCAAACGCAGAAACGAACCGCAAATGCCCTCGATGGGCCGAGTTCAACTCCGGCGCACCACCCATAGCCTCGCCCACCGGTGCCAGTCCGTCAGGAGCAGGCGGTGCGCTCTCCCCAGGCGCAGGGCTCCCGAACTTCGGGTTCAACGCAGGCGCCGCACCGCTGGTGGCATTCCGCCAGCCCTCCTTTGGTGGTGGGCATGCGGCGGCTGTGCCGAGTCCGTTGGCGACGAGCCCACCCGTTACGGCTATGGATGATGAGAATGGGTTGCCTGTGTCTGGATCAGGGAGCGCGCCGAAGATCAAGTTGACGTTGAAGCGGACTTGAGCTTGAGTCGTTGTGTAAGACGAGTATGTTATTGGGTTGATGATGTATGATATTGTTACTACCGGCATAGTTGAATTGTAGGGAATATTACAATTTGAACGACAAAAGCAAAAGTCCATTCGACAGAAAGAAAGAAAAAGGAGTACAAAACGTCAAAAGCAAATACTTTAGGAAAGAAATCCACCACGCATTACGCAGCACCCATCTCAACATCGCGAGCACCACTAACAGCAACTGAAGGTGCCAAGAACCGCGCCTTATAATCAGTATTAATCGCCACCAGAAAATCGCGTATGAGCGCCGCATGCGTGCGGCGCACCTCCGACGGTATCTCTCCCCCCGCTACCATCGACGACGAAGACGCGGTGATGCCAGAGCCCGCGGCGGGGTTCGGTGATTCGGCCCGCGCGCCGAGCCCGATCCTATCCACGCCGCGCGCGAGAAAACCCTCGTCGACAACTGCTGAAGATGAGGATGATGGTAGTGTGCTTCGCGAGGTAATGGAGCGGAGGCTGGGTAGGATGGTGAGTTGTGCGCGCGGTGAGGCGCTGGTGGTGGAGTCGGAGGGTGAGAGCGCACGCGGTGTGCCGAGTGATGAATGCGAAGGGGAGGGTGAGGAGGGTGATGGGGTGCGGTACATGTGTGAGAGCGGCGGAAGGCGGATATGTGCGTCGCTATCTGTCAGGAGGGGATAGAGGGACGAACGGCTCGAGATTCCTGACGCTGCTGCACTCGACGACGACGATGACGCCAAGGCGTCAGACGTGAGACGCGCTGGCGGCCCGCGCTGGAGTGGCGTACGCAAACGCGGCTCCATAGGACGCGGTGGAGTCCTCTCAACCTCCCCTTCTCCCTCTCTACGCGCGGGTGCCTTCGGCTCGTCATCACTCTCATCATCCTTCTCCACCAATCGCGAAGCAGCCGCATACGTGCTGGGTGCAGTCTTCAGCGGGACGACCGTCCTCAGCGTCTTCGTCGCATAATCTAACGGTGCGAGTTGCGGGACGGGCGCGTTCCTTGCCGAGGCGCGGAGTGCGTCGAATGCTGCTGCGCCGTCTGGGATCTGCATCTGTACGGGGAAGCCTGAGGTCGGGGAAGATGACGAGCCTCCGGAGAGCGAGATCGTAGCGGGATGCAAGGGCGGTGTGCCGCCGCTCGATGGCGTCGACATCGGGGAGTGTGGGCTCGACAACGGAGGTGTGGGTCTGAAATGCGAATGTGGCTGAGGTTGGTAGAACGAGGTTGTATGCGTTGGGGAATAGTGCTGCTGTTGGTGGTGGGACGACGCCTGTGGACCAAACGACCCTGAGAGACGCGGAGCACGAATGTGAGTCGAATAGGGCACATCATGCACGGCGGGGTAGAGCGATCCATAGTCGACGCTTAGCGAACGGTGTGCCTGCTGCGTAGTATAGCTCGATTGTGGCGGGGACGAGTATCCGCTCTGGGAGTACAGCGAATCGGAGGAGCCTGGCATACCAGGAAGTCCCGCAAGACCGAGCTGGCTAAGACTGGCAGCGTCGAAGTACGAGCTCGGATTGTAGTCCGAGGGTGTGAGCGGCTGTTGCTGCTGGGGTGAACGCATTGGATTCGTGCCGTCAACGTCACGACCAAGCGTCAGAAGGAATTGGTTCACGGCAGCGAGCTCCTCCGGCGTGCGCACATCAAACGAGACATGGCGAGGATTGAAATTCGAACTATACTGTTGTTGCTGTTGCTGTTGTGTGGCGTACGCGATGTTTGTAAGCCGCTCCGCCATGTCTAAGCAGATGGGAGAAAAAAAAACGCAAAGCGTCAGACTTTAACGGTCGTGAGAGGATGGAAGGGAATTACAAAGAAAATGGGACTGACGCGGGTCGTAGCGGGGATTGACGCGGCGTTTCTTCATGTCGGTGAAGAAGTCGTCGATGGCTGCGGTATCATGCGAGCGCTTTGCGCCGGCGGAGGCAGCGGCGGGTGCCTGGGAGCCGTCATCACGAAGGATTTGCCATGAAGGCAATTGAGTTGATAAGGCGAAGTCGGAAGACTGGCTGTGGCGATGATGCGGGTACGGCTGGGAGTGGGAGAACTCTGGCGATGGAGTCGGGAGAAGGCCGAAGTCCGGGGAGACAGAGGAGATGGACGGCATCGACGACGGAGGCGACAGCTCTGCCATTTCCGTGAGGGAGTTGTTCACGTAAGGAAGATGACGGTGCATACCTGGCGTGCCATGAGATGAGACGGAGCCGGCCTTGGGACGGGACTCGGTGATACGTGGCGGTTCCAGTGTATCGTGCTGAGTGCGGGTCGGTGCAGACTTGGGAGCTTCACCTCTCACACGCTGTACGTATGAGGGATCGACGACGGTAATGGCTTTAGAGTGCTTGTGCTGGGCATGATGCTCCTCAGTGTGAATCTTCTCGTGCTTCTTCAAGTCCTGGGGTCGTTTGAATGATTTGTTGCAGACCTCGCATACGTGGGGCTTGAGAGGTGTGTGGACTGTGAAAATGGCGTGAGTGAGACCATCCGAAATGGAGACGGGGGATTGTTACCTCTGAGATGGCTTGTGATGTGGTCTCGCTTTGCACAGGATGTTCCGCAGTCCTTCCACTTACAGGTGAGACAGAGGTTGTTTGTGCTCTTCCTGCCTATGTGGTCGTTGCAGAGATGGTTGTAGAGGACGTCTGCGTCGGAATACGACTTTGAGCAGTGCTCCCATTGACATTTGAGAGGAGCGGGGAGGTCTGAGGTGTCATGTTGCATTGAGGGTTTTGTGTCGTCGTCGTGATGAATGTCGACGGAGGGCATGATGTGGTAGGGATGAGAGATACGAGCGAGAGAACGCTGTAATGAGGATAAGGGGACGAGATTGCGGGAATGGGTAGAGTCATCCTTTGGCATCTTTAATCCCAAATCGCGATGCCAAGACTTCCTCTGCCAAGCTCCCTCGGCCCATTCCGGCAACTACGCCAAGTTCGTGCCGAGCCCTTGGCTCGCCGATTCATCTCAATGCCAAGCTTTTCCCTCTTGGCACCAAGCGCTCCTGACTGTGCGACCCTAGCCCCGACCTCATGAGAGTCCTCCGACTGCGCTCTCGACGCCTGGGAGCCCGACTCGCACGTTGGGAACACTTGGCGCCCCGCCGTCGTGTCCGCATCATTTCCCAGCGCCTTGTCCCACAAAATATACCACCGCACACACGCTCAAGGTAAAACCGGACTTTACGGTATCATACATCCACGCCTCGTCCCTCTCCCAAGCACATTCATGCCGAGGAAAATTACCTTGTCGGCCTCTTGGCCGATTCAGAAGGTTCTCTTGGGGTTCTCTCTGGGCAACACGTTTGATTCCCCTACGTCTTGACCTGTCCTTGGTAACTTTGGCGTCTTCGCCTTGGTAATCATGACGGAATTGCTGTTCTCCCATATCGTGATAAGCGCTTGCCCCTTTAGGCGCTTACCACCCCATCAAAATTCATTATCCCACCCCAAGGCGTGGAGCCTTTTAAACTGTATTGAAGTATTCCGAGCACCGCCTACTTTTGTATACGGAAGATTGGACAAGGCCGTCTGCACGTTCAATTCTGGGATGATCATTACCTGCCCAATCTCGCACCGCGAATTTTAACTTGCCAATCAAATGTCCCTCAACTAATTACCTCTCTCACAGGACGTGTCACTTCCCGCCGTCAAATAAGCGTTGAAGATGGATCCTAAGCCTAGAGCCTGCACCGCATTTTAACCCGCCAATCACATGTCAAATATATCTGTTTGTCTGTCGCACAGAACCTTTCACCGCCTGCCTGATTCTCGCATCAAACAAGGTGGAAGTCCTGCGGAAAACTTTCCCTGTTGTCGATTGGTCCAGCCCACGTCAAGAATAATCGCGTCATCAGCAGTCCGAAACGTACACACGTTGACGACCTGGACATATATTTGATAACTATATCGTTGTTCACTGCAATTCAGTCTGACAATCATACTGTAGTTCCAGTGGGAATCGGTACCGCGACTTTGCAAAATCCGAATGTTCTCGTAGGCTTCTCCTGGGGACCAATCGATACCATGGCGTTCGTTATGATAAGAAGTTCAGGTTAAACCTCTGCGGTGATGTACTTCATTCGAAGAATGATAGGCTGGAGTGATGCCTTACAGTATGGCTGGGTAGTTTCGAATTTCGTAAGCGCACCTTCATGGTAAGGACAATTTATTATAGAATCCTGCTCGGAATTCACACAGGTATAAACTATCTTCACATCAACCTCAATCAGAAAAATGGACATAATTCCAACTGAGTCACTATTTCTTCTAAGCCCCGCAATCCCTGCTGTCAATTAAAACAGATGTCCTGAGGTGTACATATGTACATTACTTATTATTCATTGAAGCAAGAAGCTGGCAATCGCCCCCACTCCGGTGGGAGGGGGGATACATTCCGAGACGACCAGTGTTCCTCAACGTAATCCTTCAAGCTGTTCTGTACATGTGCTCCCCATTCCAAGCTGGTCTCGTTTGGTTTGATCCAGTAGCACGGAATATTCGAAGTTATTCTCACGAACATCATGCCCAAAGTGATCTACTATTCTAACGTCTCGGTGAATTTTAATCCTTGAATATATGCCGGTCAAAGCAAAATGCCAACTTGCCCACTCCTCATAGCTGTTTATGATGAACACAAGCAGCTGGGAAGTTTTTGCTCGAAATGCTTGTGTTACGAACTGTAAATATTTTGGCTCTATGACTGTCATACCATACCGTGCGTGGTGTGGTCCCTAGACCATTATTTTATTATTGGAAATTAAATTCATCGACCATAGCAATAGAAAGCATGAGAGCAGTCCGAATAAATTATGTTGTCCCTTGCGAATTACCTTGTAGCGTGCGGTCGCACTGATGTGGTGCCGCCGTTCCCGCTCGGGTATGCGGCGGTTGTTTATTGAACGAAGATCGGCGGGTTCCTCGATAGGGTGTTCGTTTTGCGCCGTTGACGCGGTTGCATGTCATCTCATGGATCCAGGGTTCAGCGTATCTTCATCATATATTTTTTGAACCGTGAAGACGGTCTTCATAATTGCACTTTTGCCAGTTGTGAGTTGGATACGGGGCTTAAGAGCACTCGACCGAATACATGCCGCCTTCAACGCTGTCCCTTATGTATTACAATGGGTTTGTTGTCCGTCCAGATGTGGTTGATGATGTTGCTGGTGTTGCATGCTGGACATTCACAGGATACTGCGTTTAGCACTTCTTCATTGCAAGACGTAAACCAAGTCGAAAACAACAAGAAAGGACAAAGGGGATCTAGCACGACCACAAGAATCTAATGCAAGACAAAGCATTTCGAAAAGGCCACGGAACGACAGGAAAATTCGTTGGCTCATTTTTGCGCGGCGGCAGTAAAATGTGATTCAAGAAATAAAGTGCATAAAACACCCGTCGACTGGGCATGTCCCCCCTACAGCTGCGGACTGTTTTTCTTGGCATTTCGTCGAAACAGCGATACCAGTCGGATGACGCGACCGTGCAAGACCTGTAAAAAAACAGTACACTTGTTAAAAGACGATAAAATCGAACAGAAGGAAACGTACGCGTAACCACCTAGCATTCATCGTCCGCCATGTTCCTGTAGGCTCTCCCAACGTTAGTTCACTGATCTCGCTGACTTCGTCATCCTCCATAGTGACAGTGGACTGAGTTTGCCACACTTCGTCGTACTCAGGAGCTGTCAACTGCAAAGGATGTTTTCGTGAGTTGAGAAGGTAAATACGGGTTGGATGATGGCGAACAGTCATTGGAAGGGGAGGACGCGGCCTTTGGGTCTGCCAGCGATGGTCCATAGTCATCAAAAGAAACGACCCCGTTGGAAAGACGTGCTTGGGGTGGTGAAAAAAGAGCCTCACCATTAAGGCATCGACGGACGAGTCGACGTCGAAGGCAGAACGCCTTCCATACGTTGCGCGTGAATAGCAGACGAGCCTAGACCCCCACAGCTTCTCGGTCACCACCAAAGTAAAAGATGGATAAGCTGGCGTTGGAGATGGCATTATCGGTTGGGAAAAAACGCTCGATGCGAAGAACTTTGTGTGCGAGGGAGTCGGTGGAAGAGGGGGTAAGAGAGTCAAGAGGAAGGTCACTCGCAATTTATATCATCACGTCCCCGTCCATCGAGCCTTTCCATTTCCAGACGAGGCGCAACAATGTTTGGACGATCCACGGACGGCTATTTTGAGAGATTTGCTCTCGTGTGTACAAACACATTCACATTCCGTATGTGGCGCGCGCCTATGGACCCAAAGTTGAAGATCAACGCAAACTCGAAGATGGCCGTCCTATCTGTGCTGGCGACTTGGTCTTGTCAACACTCCACGGAGGACGCTGTTGTTTACGGATCCTGAAAAGGTCGTGAGTCTACCATGAGTCTGTGATCTGTCGTCTCCAGGCTTGCGCTTTGGCGGTACTTGGCTTGCGCAAATGTCTTCAAGCATTCGGCGTACTGGAATTTGAGAAGATGCGACTCCTGCAAGCCTGTCGACATACCCGTCTTCGACTCGGCGGCGACAGCACGGCATCAAAGGATTCCAAACATGCCGGAGGAAGGTAGCGCCATGATCTTACTCAACCGTTAGGGTAAGTTCATTCGAACACTCGATCTGATCATATTCTTGCAGATGTTGAGTCAGAAGCGAAAACGGCGGGGGGATGTGTATTCCACGGGGCTCATTAAGCACTCCAATGCCCACAGCAACCCCGCACTCGTGTCCATTGTTCACTGTCAGGTTGTTTTTTCTGGCCGCGGGTCCGAATTGCCACAATTGCCATATTTGGATGTGACTCGCAGAGGGATGGGAACGGGGTTACCAGGATTTTTTTTTTCATCCATTTGTTATAACCATCATGATAGCAATCCAGGAGTTGTTGACTCTGACGATTCCGCGGCGTGAAGCGAAAGACAACGGCGACAGGATCAAGGCATCCAGAACGAAGATACTTCAGCAAAATAACAAGACCCAAGAATGTTGATAGAAACTCGAACCGTCCAGCCTAGCAAGCTCTAAGCTCTCTGGAAAATGTTGAGAAGGTCGCAACTATTGGCATCTGGTTCTTGGCGGAATATAGGAGCATGCAGTATTGGAAATCGCCATGTACTGTCCGCGACCTTGCTCATCGGAACCCGCGGAGTGCAATGCGAAATCATTCGATAATCCACAAAAATTCGTTCCTCCCAGCGGTGGATTCTGGGTTATGAGCTCTGTTTTGTGCGTGGCACGATTGGATGACCGTGACAGGACTATCGGTTAACCGGCACATAATAACGACATGCCACTCAAGAATATAAATTCACCATGAGTGCATTGAGAAGGGCCACCTTTAACAAACTCCAGTCGTCCGTAAGTCCCGGCCGTCCGTGCAAGACGAGTGTGGTGAATCAAGAACGCAATGGAATGCCAGGCCGTCCTAGACTCGGACGAACCATGAATAAATCACAACACCTTTAAAACCCTTCTTTGGTGTTGGCAGAAATTCCTTCCATGGCGACATAGTGAGTCAACTGCGCGTTTGAGCTAGCTCTGTGTTGTTGCGGGCGACCGTGCTTCAGAAGGCAGCCGCGCTGCAGGAGCTGCAGGGTCAACTTGGTTTCAGTTTGTGGCGCGCCTTGCAGAGCGGTGTCCGAATATTCTCGCTCGGAAAAATTTGGCCAACTTCCGTCGCGTCAGACCACGCCGAACAGAACCAACAGCCGCGCGTCCCCGTCTGGCATCTATTTATTTGCCAACGATGGCCAACATTTCGCCGCAAGTCACAGCGACAGGTTCCCATAGGCTATCAAATGGTTTGTAAAAGCATACTCTGAAGTTCGGAACCATTTTGCGCAAATCTGTCGTCTCAATCAATTCACCATTCCGATGGCACTCGTCGTGTCGATTGGCCGTCGCGTCGCTCACACATACTTCCAGACCGAAAGCACCATGACTTCCATGACAAGGCCAAGATTTGAAGGTTTTTTATTATCGCCAACTGCCCCCCGGTCCTGCCTTCACAAGGCTGCCGTGTGGACGCTTCAGAACTCCTGCCGCTTATGTTTAGTTGCCAAGAGGGTGTTTCTTTCGTTTCAGGTTTTGAAATTGTCAACTATTCGACAAGGCTTACAGGCAATCGTAGGTGCAAATTCATATACAAATAGATCTAACAAGTTTCAACCACAAGTAAAACCCTCAATCGTATTGTATGCATCGTAAGGTCTTCCCCTCGCAGAAGTGCGACCTAGACACGCTTAACGCACCATTCCAGCAAATACACCGGTCCATCCCCAGCAAGCATTCGAACGTTCCGCCCAATCGCGCTGTTCGGATCTGTCAGCCTTGTCACATCCCTCACCCTGGCATCTACATGCACGCTTCCCTTTTCAAACACTTCTCCATCCCACAATGCCTTCCAACTCTCAGGTGAATGACAAAACATCTTTCTCCTGAAACCCATCTGCAGAGCTCCCACATGTTGTCCGAAGATTAGCGAGCCTGGTTCCGGGGAAAGCAATGCTGCAAGTTGGCGTGCAACTTGAAGTTGGTGTGCTTCGTCGAAGAGGTGGAAGAATGCAGAGGCGTGGATCGCGGAGATGCGTCCGTGTAGGTGAGTCAACGAGGTAAGTGTCTTGAGATCTGGAGCTGGACCGAGCGGCGGTTTGGTGGATGGAGGGGATGGCGCAAGATGCGCTGGGTCGAATATGTCTCCAGCGAGGAAAGGGACGGGGAAACTTTCTGGTGTAGACTTGAATAGCTTGTGTCCCAAATCCCAAAATTCTGCAGAAAGAGGTCGACAATGTAATGCAGACATTTGCAGTAAATCATACCAGGATTGATGTCAGAGGTGATGATATTCTCGATCGGATACCCGTCCTTAACGGCCAATCGTGCGTCATTTCCAACTGGAAGTTGAAGGTCACGAACCGCACGAAGAGTCGACTGTTGAGTTACTCACAGCAGCAACCTATATCCAGATAAATCGCTCCAGTTCTTTCTCTCCCAAGAGTGAGGAAGTCTTCGTATGCAAATAGACGGCCGATCTTCAACCTTCGCCCCATTTATATCAATGTCACGATCTACTTCGTGCACTTACGAGTTAACACTGACCGTGTAAAATTGAAGCTTCGTATGCACGGATATGGATGCACCTTAATGATGATATTTAAGCTAGACCAGTGAGATGAGATGGGGCGATCCACGCGCCTTGAAAGCCTCCGCCTGGACGGTGAGTATGTGCGCCTTGAGCTCCTCGTCATCCGTTATCATGGTCTGTCGCTTAAAAAACTCGAGGTCTCTGCCCTCGAGTGAGTATAGGCTTGGGTCAAGGGGGAGATCTCGATAACTCTTCTCTGGGTCGCTCGTTTGTTCCTTTGCCTCAGTGAGTACCGCCGGGGTGTGGTGTTGCGGAGGTGCCTCCGGGTCGACGCGTTTGATATACCATTCTAGCACATATACGGGTTCCTCTCCCAGCATCTTCTGAACAGCTCTTCCGGTCGCACCGTTCGGGTTAATTCGCCTTGTTACGTCCCTTACGCTGGCAACCACATCTACATTCCCCTTCGCGAATACCACCCCATCCCATAACTCCTTCCAGCTCTGCGGAGAATGGCAGAACATTTGTCTCCTAAAATTCGGCCGCACACCTCTCTGCGGAAGCCCCACATGTTGCCCAAATATCATGGATCCTGGTTCGGGGGAGAGGAGCGCAGCAAGCTGTTGCGCAGCTTGACGTTGGTGATCTTCATCGAACAAGTGGAAAAAGGCAGACGCGTGGATTGCAGAAATGCGCCCGTGTAACGGTGTAAGGGATTTCAATGCCTTGAGATCCGGGTGCGGATCTGAGGGGGTTACAGTGGATGGAGGGGAAGGAACAATATGGGATGGATCAAAGATGTCTCCTGCGATGAAGGGGACTGGGAATGACTCTGGTGTGGACTTGAACAATTCATGTCCCAGGTCCCAGAACTCTACAGGAAATATCAGCAAATAAAATCTTTCGCCATCAGCTCGAAATACCTGGATTGAGGTCTGAAGTGATGACGTTCTCAATAGGATATCCATCTGCGACAGCCAGTCGCGCGTCATTGCCAACTGGAGTCGAACAGATGTCAAGTCGTATCTATTGACAGCAATAAGATCACTAACAGCAGCAACCCATGTCTAAGTAAATGGCTCCTTTCCTCTCCCTGCCAAGCCTGAGGAATTCGTCGTACGCAAAAAGACGACCGATTTTAAGTCTGTAGCACAGTTCAGTAAGTTACATATTAGTACCACAATATATCACACGTACTTGGCAAATCGAAACCCTTGTATGCAAGGATACGGATACACCTTAACCCAATATATGCGAATGAGCTTGAACCGAGTCAGCGAGATGATACGCACCGCGAAAGCTTTCGCTTGGACTGCAAAGATATGGGCCTTGAGTTCCTCGTCATTATTTATTCCTGTCTGGCTCTTGAAGAAGTTCAGCTCTTTGCTGTCAAGAGCGTATAAACTGGGGTCAAGGGTGAGATCACGGTATGCGTTCTCCGTGTTGCTCATGGTGGTGAGTATGCTTGCTATATTTGGGCCGTACCTGACGTTTGTGCTAAAGATAGACATCGTCAATCATGAAGATTTACGGTAACTCGCATCCAACAAGAAGATACGGGCTTCTTAGGCTTCTCTGTGGAGCCTTGCAGCAGAGAACGCGACGATCCTTGTAATAATTCTCTGCCCATCGAAACCTCCGGACACTATTGGCAAATAGACACTGGCACGGTGGAATCCGGTCTATGCCATGTTTAGACGCATGAGGCCTCGTATTGGGACGCATTCTTGAGCTGTCCTCAACCTCCCGGAATCAGCCAACATGACCGAAACCTGCAGCATGTACAACCTTTCCCTCGATCGCAATCTGTATTCCTTGGACGGCGAAGAACAAAATTTCTTCAAACGTCAGACGGATATCCAAGATGGAGAGAAGCTTAAGGAGCACATCATCGCGGTGCAAGAAGAGGCGTTCAAAGTCGGAACGACCAAATTTCTTTTCTACTCTCTAAATTTGTTCCAATCCAGGTAGTAAATTACCCATGTATCCAGGGTTTTCGCTTTACGAAGTAAAGATCTTTACTGATCGTTGATCGCATTCACTGATTGCTCAATTGATTAAACAGATTGAAGATTGGTCGTCATCCTGCCTACAAGGATTTCTTGAAGCTTGGTCAGGAAAGGAGAGGCGCAATTTATTTGGAAATGGCCTGCTGCTGTCAGTACTCTTTTACCCCAGGAATGAATGCAACTGAAACTGCCTGGTCGGCCGCTGAACACAGTTGGTAACGACGCCCGCCTAGCTGTCATGGATGGTTTTCCAGTAGAAAATGTCATCGCAGCTGATATCAGACCAGGTGGGTGTTCTATTGTAAAATCAAATACTCAGGCAGCGTGTCTGAAAATTGTACAGAATTCTGGGAACTAGGACACAAACTTTTCAAATCCACGCATGAGACATTCCCCGTCCCTTTTATTGCTGGAGATGTCTTCGATCCCGCCCACATTGCGCCGTGCCCGCCATTTTATAGCTCTCCTTCTGGCCCTACCCCCGATCTTGCCACTGTTACATCTCTGATCCCGCTACAGGGCCGAATCTCAGCAATTCATGCATCCGCATTTTTCCACCTCTTCAACGAGGCACAACAGCTCATAGTAGCACAGAGGCTGGCCTCATTACTTTCGCCAGAGCCTGGATCAATGATCTTCGGCCAGCATGGAGGCGTGAAAGACAAGGGTCCTTTCACCTCGTTCGACGGTGTGACCACCTTTAATCATTCTATCGAGAGCTGGCGTGAGATGTGGGATGGTGGTGTGTTCAAAAAAGGGGAAGTTACAGTGGAGGCGGTATTGCAGGAGGTAGCAAAGAGAGGAAAGACCAGCGAAGGGAAAGACCGACATTGGGTGTTTGTCGGTGATGGTCCATTCTATGTCATGGACTGGTGCGTCAAACGCATTTAATCCCATAGGATTTTTTTTCGGATGCCATTTTTGAATGGGAAAAGTGAATGTAGCATAGCGCGAGTTACTATCGACTTTTGACATTCTAAACTTCCTTATGCTGGGTGCACCTACATGCCTCGGTGCCTCGGTGTTCTGGTTCGATGGAAGAGTGACAAGAGCGCAAGTATAGTAATGTCGAAGGGTTGTCATTTGGCGCAAGGAGACATTCGGGTTTTTCCACGTTATTTTCTGATCCCTGCACCTCCTCTGCGTAGGGCTTGTCCAAAGTATGACTGATTTCACTGGGGTCATAGTTTGAGATTGCATTGAAGATCAATTATGTCTGCCCCGTCGCCTTAGCCAGATATATTTCATTTGAATGGCTATGAGAAGGAGTTCACGAACTTCATGTGAGGTGGGCGGATGCGGTCTCCTTGTTTGCCGACGGTGGTCCATCGTCCCCTTCGTAACGGCATAGCCGAAGTCGTTAACATCAAGTGCAGGGGCTTCTAGGAGAGGTAAACCATCGCGTCCAAGCCGCGAGTGGACAGGAATGATAGACATAGGGGAGATTCTACATCTTCTCCATGACCATCATCGTGAAGGAAGAGCAGGGGAAATAAGAGGTCATTCTTGCGCAAGGCTGCGGTAGGGGAACCCGAAGAACCACTTATACCCTGAGGCCGGCAATCCCTCTCCTGTTCATAGACACAGTGAAAGAAGAAGAAATGGTTGTTTGGCAATAATTTGCTTTCAGGCACCACCAACCTGGAAATATTCGTCGAGTGTGGCGTGGACCTATCCTGACTGCAAGATCAACGCAAACTTCGAAAGTCCTTCACATCTCCGCCATCGAATCGCACAGCTGTACTCTCCGAAGAGTACACCATCGTTTCTATAACAGGGATCTGAAAGACCCATGCGCCCATGATCCAAATTACAACATTCCGCTGCGGTACCACTGGGAGGAACCCTGACCCAATTCCCGAATATTCTGTTCCAAGATGGATCTCCGGCAAGTCCACTGCCAGCACTGTGTGGAAGTGGCATCGCCATTGCATAGTACCGTGCTGCTTGAAGGAAACTCCTTGAATGAGCTAACAACCGATTTCGCTGTACACGGGCAGGAATTAGAATACCGCTTACTGTTCTGACCCAACTCGGCAAGGTGAAAATCGATAATGAGCCGTGCATCCTAGTCTTCCACAGACAAACCGCAGCAACCCACATCTGGATTTTTCGCTTTTGCCAGTAAATTTCCGGCACCGAATTGCCTTATATGGATATGACTCATAGCAGGATTGGGAGCAAGGTCGTTCGTTCGTTAGAACCATCATGATGGCAATCAAGAGTCTTGTTGACTGCAGAGTTTTACAGTGTGCTTTAAAGGTGACAAGAATATCAATAGAAGTCGCGTCAAGGGTTGCGGAAACCTAGGCCAACTAAACGCAAGTCGACGGACTCCACAGGCAGTGCAATAACGATGGCTAGGATGCAAACAATTCCAGGTTGCCAGAGAATGATAATCAAGATTCAAGCAATACTGAAGACATCGTTGCTGTGACATTCTAAACATTAGCCAACAGGAAAAACACTCGGTACGCACTACGGGTGACCTTCTCAACCGACCGCATGTCATGCAAGGTCCCACTGGCAACACAACGATACGACATGACAAGGTCGATGTTTCTCCATCAAACTCTGGGCCATGCACTCTGTTCAGCCGTCTTGGAGACATCGGAGATCGATTCCTGATGATTCGCCAACGAAAGAATTGAAGTCTTCGTAGGCTATCAAGTACATGTCCAGGAACTTGCAAATATATGGTCCTCGCAGGCCCCAAGCGTGAGGAGGTTCATGAAAATTGTAAGCTTGACCGGACGCATATGGTTTTCAAGTTCACGGCCGACGTAAAACATCCAGCCACGGTTGAAGAACTCCTGAGTAATTTCAATACGATTGAAAATGACCCAGTAAGTACCCCGCCGAGGTTGAACGACATGGACGGCGTTGATGCCTTTGTTGCAGTTTGTGGCGCAAAGTACCAGTCAGCGGCATGACTCGGATAATCCTTGTTACGGTAGTCCAGTTGTTCAACGGCTCACCTAGCAAACTCGAAATCACCGACAGCGGTACCTCCATGCTCGTCGAGGCGTCATTCTGGAACCGCGAATACATTTTAAATGGGGATATCCTGCATGAAAACCCTTGGAAGGTAAGCCCGGACCTCGACACGATCTGTTTTGGCGTGCAGAATAGATGGAGATGGGGCTTAAATAGGTGGGTTTTGGGATGTGAAGCTTAGGTATGAACTTTCAATTTTCGATCCGATGATTTTACCCTTCCGCAACCCATTTCCATCTGCTGCACCATCTTGTCTGGCCACACAATTCAAAGCGTTAAGCGTCAGATACAAGCGACGCTGAATCATCCATCGTGGCACCGGAGCATACTCCAATGTTCTGTTTCAGATCGATTCTAACCACGCTGGAAGCAATGCTGGAGGGATCTGCGTCGCTCGACCAAGTAGTGTGATGACATTTGCTTTTGTAAATAGTATTCATTGTTCTGAATCCTGCGATTCAGTTATTCGTATGAGCTCCCAATAACGCATGGATGCGAATTCGTCGACCCGTGGGGCGTGATTGAGACAACCATTTCCTTATGCAACGAAATTGTCATTACGACCTTCGACTGTGAGCTGAGTTACAGAGGAGTAATCCCATCCTTCATTATAACAATACGAAAAGGTTGGGGACTCGGATGTCTTGTGATAGAATCAGGTAGATAGATTCGAGCGGTGGATTCAGAAGGCGGTGGCGGAGTGTTGTGTTTGCTGGGTACAACTTGAAGCATACATATTGAATGGAGTATGGGGCACTGTATAACGTTTGATTTGCAGCGGGTAACGCTCAAGTGGTAAATTTGTCGGAATGGTTTGGGGAATTTGCAGTCAGATATAAAAACTGGGCAGCGAGCGGTCATTAGGTCTGCAATACGATAATATCTTGACTGACATTCCAAGCCTGGATAGAAGACAAAAGTCCTTGCTGTCTGACACGCGAACTGGCCACCTTGATATACCATCAACGATACAGCGGCAGTCATCTGCGTGAATAGCGCCAATGCAAAGGCCGACAAGTGGGAAACGCAGCAAAAGTTCGGAAAGATCGAATAGTACACACAAACATGGTTTGTCAAGTACAATAGCTTGCTCGAGGTGCTGTCGCGGTAACAGTACTGGTGGCACGGATGGTGAACCTGCTCATAAGGTGGTGGTGGCCAAGGAAGACGCCACTCGAAGGGACCATTCGCGGATGCCGCTGCACGGCGCGCCACAATCTGCCACAACTTGATAGACATTTCCAACTCCCGCGGATTTTTATGGTCGAAATCGATGGGACACCTACAGCACTACCTTTCCAACCCATTAGCAGGTTTCCGATCGTTCTGGAATTCTCACTTATTTCAACGAGGTTGACCTTGACGGTTTATCTTTGACAACTTTGCTTGGCTCAACGCTGCGTTGGATGGTGCCGACGGTTGACGTACTTACAAACGCAAGAGAGGTGGTGGATGGTTAGAAATTGATGTCCATTGACGAGGTGAGTTTTATGTGGCCTTCCGGTGACACTTATCTGTTCACCGAAGTCTTCCTGTTCTGGTGTTCCTCATGGCATAGAGCGGCACGCACCAACCTCAGAATCTCGTGCGGAAAGAATGTCAATGAGTGTTTCATTTCTTGACCTCTGTCACTGGCAGTTCAGTTGAAAATGGCGCAGAGCGAGAGGTACGTCGAAGTTCGGCGCCGTCATGCAGAGACACTTAAAGAGCGGGCCCGTAGCTCGAATCCCCACATTTCCAGATGTCTTGATGGTGTTCATGATTCTAGTATCACGATTCCAGTATCTGTCAACATTTCAACAATCACCCCGGGAATCTTGCCTCTTTGGTTGTTTTAAATCAGTCCCCCTTCAATGGGTGAAGCAAGTTCATCCCGTGGAGTCCCAGAATCAACAGCACTCTCGATTACTGTCATGGTGGTTGCAACCAAAAGGTGAAAATACACGGGAAGAAACTGGCAAGACCTCGTGAGTCATTGCCCGAATTGGCAGTTGGCTCCTGAGTCACTGCACCATGAACAATCAATACGAGGATATGGCTCGATTTAAAGAGACTTACAGTTGCTTACCTGCCGCTTGGCAACCCTCCGCCCAGGCGGAATACTCATTCTGACGGCGTTACATATGACAAGGTGTCGTCGAAGACCACGATCAATTTCGCCTGGGTAGGGACAGCGAGCTTGTCTTGTGCGAGGCCAAGCCAAACATGTCTTCGACGAACTTCAAGTTCATATCATCACCTTAATCAATCGAATGCAAAACTTGCAGCCGAGTGTTATGAAGTATCTTCTGGAAACACGACTAGGATATACAGCATCCTCAAAGACCATCACGAAGGAGCTCGGACTTTGGAGTCCGAGTCAAGGTATTAAGGCTTGTGGCCGCCCGTGTTCCTAAAAGTGGTGGCGTCCTCCTCAGACAATGGAGCATGGCAAGCCGCTAGCTGACCGTCCGTCGAGTTTGTGTTGATCTTCAAGTCTGGATAGGCGTTCCACAAGCGGAAGTTGTTTGTGCACATGAAGGCAAATCACGCAAAAATAACTATTCCACTTTTGTTTCGCCGCGTCTGGAAAGGGAAAGGGCTCACTTCAACGGAACTGTTGGACGTGAATAGGATTCTCCAAGGCGCCTGATGGTATAAATTGTTACTTGACTTTCTCTCATCACTCTGTCACCGACGCTATCCAAGGGTACAGGACTCTCAGCCGTCCAAACGAGTCCCGAATGCCTTCCTGCTCTCCAGTGTATCCCTCTTTCACCTTGGTGGTGACTGAAAAATTGTGGAGGTCTGGACGAGTCTGTCATTCCCGTGCTACGTACGGAAGGCGTCCTGCCTTTGACATCGACACGTCGGTTGACGCATTGATGGTTGGTCTTTCTGACTTGGAACATAGCACATGTTTTCAACCATACTTTTTCTTAGACGACTATGGATGACCGCTGGGAGGCTCGAGGGCCAGGTCCATTTCTCTCAACGATTGTTCGTGTTCATCAAACCAACGTTGGCGTTTCGCTCACGGATATTTCTTTTCACGGTCCACCATTGTCGGGAACGAACAGGCCGAGACGCGAGTAACGCAGCATATCGAAGACGAAGGCACAAGCATGACCAACAACGAAATGTTTGGTGAGCCTATTGGAGAAGCACAAAGGACGGTTAGCGGGTTGCTACGCGTATGTTTTGTTTGGTCTGATTGCAACGGTTATTGGAATTATGTTGTCACCTAGACCTTGCGTAACCGCGCTCTCCGACTCCTAACGGCACTCGACAGAAGGAGAATGATCACCAGCAGAGCTTGATGACACCATCGCACACGGGAGTGTTATTTTTGGTTCCTTCACATGTTCGGAATGTGAATTTCTTACTCTTTGCAATGAAGAAATTTCCTTTGTCCTTTCGCATTGTCTGACGTCTTACAGAGAACCCATGCTAGAATAGCGTGCATGAACTCGGTCCATGGTCGCATTACATTCGTCAAGAAGTTGGCTGACCGCTCATGGCTTCGAGCGATGATGTGTAGCATCTGTGAGGCAACTTTCTGTCTGTTAGCGTGGGTTGCAAGAGTAGCAGGATAAAAATGCCGACAATCAAAGGACATCGAGCCACGTCTGGAGAATAACAACAATGGGGATTTTAGGCTTTCGCTGACCATCAAGGCGAAGAAGGAGTGTGCCCTAGCCTTCGATGGCATTCTTGGTAAAAATAAAAAAAGTCTCATCGACAGTGGAAACAGAGTGCCTTTCGACGAAGGTGACAGTTGGAGCAATTTATACCATTCGAGGCAGCACTCGAACACAGTGAACCCAAGAGATATATTCAGGAGGTTTGGAATGGAGTGTTGGGAACTAAGTGAGCTTCAGGAGACGGCCATTATGTATGATTTTTCGTGTTTGTCGTATAAATTCCACTGAATTCTGCAAGACGGCGCTCGGCGCGCGCCTAAATGGATTGGGGTACACGTGATTAAATCACCATTACGGACTTACGACGACGCCGCTCCGAGCGCAAAGCTCGTATTCTTACCACGATGGAGAATGCTGCAAAGGTTGTCATCGTCACTGGCTGTTCAAAAGGTGGCATTGGATTTCATCTGTGCGTGCTCTTCTTCGGCACTCCTCAAGATCTAACCACTGGTCCTGGTAACCATCCAGTTGCGAGCAGTTCGCGGAGAAAGGATGCAAAGTTTATGCCACTGCTCGCAGAATCGAATCCATGGAAGGATTTAAGCATGCGGGTATCCGAAGACTGCAGCTTGACGTGACCAGTGATGAAGACGTTCAGAACGCAGTCAACAACGTTGTCGAAGCAGAAGGGAAAGTTGATATCGTTGTTAATAACGCTGGCGTCATATGCATTGGTGAGTTCGCATATGTCAGAGTCTTTTATAACCGCGATATGACTGCTATTATTCAAGGTCCGGTCATTGACGTTCCCATGGAGCAAGTTCACACAACGTTCGACACAAATCTGTACTCTGTTGTACGAATGGCTCGGGCAGTTGTCCCTCATATGGCCATTCGCAAGCAAGGGTTGATCATAAACGTCAGCTCGATCACAGCGGAAATGTGAGTCGTTTTCTGACCTATTGCAATACGCCACAAATCGTTGACATGATACGAACCAGTCCCACCCCCTGGAACGGTGTGTACGCGGCGTCCAAGGCCGCGACGCACTCCCTGTCGGAGGTGTTAGAAATGGAGTGCAAACCGTTGGGTGTCAACGTCATGCTAGTCGTGCCGGGACCCATCAAGTCAAACATTGCGGATAACCACTCCAAGATATTTATACTGCCGCCTGCGTCGCTCTACAAGCAATATCTGGACCAGATAGTTCAGAGGATGTATACTAGCCAGGGACAGGGTTCCATGCCTACCGCAGCGTTCGCCAGACAGGTCGTCAGCAAGGCGATGAGGAGTCAACCACCGCGGTATGTCATGCTAGGAGGCCCAACTTATCTCTACACGCTTTTAAAGTGGATGCCGAGGGCTTTCGTGCTTTGGCTGATGTGGAGGAAGTTCTCGCAGAAAAGATAAATTTCGGTGACGTTTTGTCATATGCATTTTATGGTTCCCAAGGGCAGGACTACACAATTTGGTACAGTTTACTCATTGTGTTGAGCTTACACACAAGCCTTGGTCTCCCAACCCTCCGTTGACACTACGAAGTCTGCGAACTACCATGCGTTACTCAGGGTTAATGGGGTTCAGTACTGTTACCGTTACAAAGGAGTGTGATTCCATCCAGGCAATTACGAGTTCCATGCGTACTTAAAATGATTTAGGTCTTGGTGAATGATGTAAAATTTGAGGGGTGGAGGTTCGAAAGCTACAATATTGCATCCAAGCGTAAGTTGTAAGGTTATGCCAGTGGGGTATATATATGCGTAAAGACATTAAATGTGAGCCCACGGAAATGAAGCTAATAAAAATGATAAAGGATCACAAATTAACATCCAGACAATTGAGCTGTCATTTGGCTCAATTTGTGTTGTCATTGACGCCGTTTAACACACCCATACCATGCATTGAGTTCATAGCATGCATGTGGGTCATGTCGTTCATTCCCATGTTGTTCATCCCATCGACCGCCGATTGCTGCTGCACAGGTGGGGGCTCGCGCGGTGTCGTAATTGGGCTTTCGAGGTACAACCGAACGAGGACCGATTCTAAGGCGGCAACGGACGGGCTGGGATATTCAAAAGAGCGTGCGTTTTCCCGTATACTCTGAAAAAGAACGCTCATTCGATCCCACCGCTCATGTTCTAGAATCGCAGGCTGAGGTGGTGCAAATGAGTCGGTCTGAGCTACAGGCAATGGTGGGGTATAAGGAAGATCGGAAGGAGGTGGCGGCGCTGGTTGATGCTGATGTGGTGCATGAGCATGGTGCATCATCGGCGACGCTGTGTTGGTGACGGTAGGGGATGGTGTGGCAATATGCTGATGGTGGTGCTGATGGTGGTGATGAAGGTGAGTCTGTTGGACCGAACTTGGATCACCAAGGTGATGCATATGCGGTGAGGCGTGTAAAGAATTGGTTTCCTGCGGTTGATGACCATTATGTGCCGGGCTGGGAACCGCTTGTGGGGAATGCCCTCCCAAGTGATGCATATGTGGTGACATATGTAGGGTTTCATGGCCGTGAGATTCTTGGGAACCGTGCGTAGGTGTGTTAAGAATCTGGGGCGAATGAATACCGACGTGCTGCACGTGAGGTGACGCCAATTCACTTGCGCTAAGTTCTGGCGCGAGTCGTGCAGAGCTTGGCCCTGGATGCGACTGGGCAGTTATGTGATGAAGTGACGGGGATGATTGTGTTGCAACGCTCAAATGCTGCATTGTTGGCGAGGTAGTTAACGATTCACCACTAATGCTTGAGCTAGACTGAGGTGACAAGGCTTCTAAAGTGCCATTTAGTACTGGGTTTGCGCGATACGCGCCGCTGGACCTTGTCCGCATTCTGTCCAATTCCGCAGCTGCCTTGCGGCCACGTTTAGTGTACGGTAAATTGGCTGGGCCAATTTCATGCGAGTGAGTAGAAACATCTGACGTCGCCAAAGCGGATTCATTGAGTAAATAAAACCTCACTAAATTAAGTGGCTAAACGCACACATAGCACGAACCATGTCTGTCCCGTAGTACGTCTTGTAACTTATTGACGCTGGGCAGCCTTCACCTTCGATCTAACGACAAAGAAATTTCAAAATTTCATTAGATTCGCCAATTGAGCATACATACTTTACGACTGGGTACCTTTCGTTGTCTCTCAGGATGTTTCTTGACATATTTCTTTCGACCACTCCTTGAATGTCGAGCGCAGACGAGCTTCGTATGGTCCCGAAATCGCGGTGGCACGGCTTTCGAGCCATGGGTATCTCCCTTCACGAACTCTACCATCTTCTCCTCCTCCTCATGTACCCTCCAGTTCTGAAACTCTTCCATGTTCGCAAAAACGAGGGTGTATCCATCATCAAAGTCGCCAGACCCATACGATGACTTGGAAGGTGATTGCTGAACGTGTACCTGAAATGAGGGGCCCTGTAGGTGTGGCTGTAGATTAGGGTCCGAGTCCGTATGTTGTAAATGCATCTCGCCCATAGGGGCTTGCATGGGGATATGGTTGTGCTGGAGGTAATGGTCCTGTTCTCCCGCCATGGGGGAGTCCTGCACGCGGAAGTGTTGAAAGCTCATAACTGAGCAGCGTCCGTGGGGCACGCCTTTGGGCTGCGGTCACCGTCCAAGTTGTCGTGTCCACCGTACCTTCCTGGCCATCTGTCACGGAATAGCCTGTCACGTGTTTGTGACGGAAAAATCATGTGTCCAAATGTCCGTCCGTACATTGAAAGAAAGTCCTCTATACACAGCAACATAAAAGAGTGTAGGTAGTATAGTTCAGAAAAGAGCCAAAGCTCCAATTACTGTCCCTGATAATAATGCCATCAATGCCCCAAAATGTGTCGACGAGACATGCAATGACGGAAGTGCACCACTGCCCTTGCCAGTCGATGAGCCAGAACTCGTCGAATCAGGCAGCGGTGTCGCGATGGGTGATGTTGGCGAATAGGTCACGCCATTCAAATCAGCGCCTACTTTGAATACAGATCCGCCGCCGAACTCGTAGAACTATCATCACGGGGTCAGGTCAGTCGGACAGGTCACAAGTCATCAAACCAGAACGGTACTGACATCTACGAGCATGAAATTGGGGTATCGGCCATTTTGTGCACCACACCGATCCGCTTGGTCACCGAGGGAGCCCGGTCCACTCTCGGCGTTCGTTACGTTAAGTTGTCCCTTATCAGGCGCAATAGACGTTGCAACGACGTTCACGACTTCGTCGAGGAAGTGGTTGATGAGATACATTTGGGTATTCGTGTCACCTTTCGTTCGGTTCACATTGCAATCGAAAGTAGGATCAGTTACGTCAAATGCGGTTTCCCAGATATTTGTGAACTCTGGGTTGATTTGTGAGCTTCTGAAACCACGATACTTATTTGGAAGAACGAACCGTCGATGATGTAGGGAACTGAATCGAAATTGGCGTTAGCGTCAAGGAATGTGACCAGTCGCTTCCCCGCGTCAATCATGGATCCCAATGTTGGCCATTGACTGGCTGGCACCACAGCCGACGGAGGGGTGTAAGATAATGATACCAATCCTGCCGATTGGAAAACGGAGTCAAAAGCCGATGGTGCGAGATTATCTGAGTTGACAATAAGGAGTGTGACCACTGATCATTGACATGAGCGCAATGTTTACAAGCTAAAAATTTAAGCTGACCGTCATTGGGATTGGAGTCCATCCATGTTTTGACTAATAAAAGGAGGAGTTAGGCATATCCAACCCGTCATTCGCGGAAACTGACCTTTAGCGAGATATGCGGCAAGCGTTCCACCTTCGTAAAGCAACTGTACGAATTATAAGGTAAGCGCACCTAGTCGAACTTCTGGTGCAGCCACACTTACGCAGCTGGTGTGGCAAAGATGGATGGCATCTGTCGACTGATGTGCTTGCATTTGAAGCATCCGAATTCCATCATTTAATTGCTGCGTCACTTTTTGCGACAAGGTTATTTGTGAAATGACCGCTGAAATACATGAACTCACCGTCGTAGTCCTGGTTTGTAGCCACTTTGAGCTCAAAGGTGAGACATGTGTACTTGCGTCTGGTCGTTCTTACTCACAGTTATTCGTGCCCACAGCGTACGAATTGTGCGCGCCAACAAATGTGACATTACCATAGCTTCGGTTGCAGAGCTAGGCGGCATCAAAGCCTTTATTGGACAGTGTTCGGTGGCAAGCGAAAAACAACGCACCTCGGCGTGTCCATTGCATGTAGTGGCGCGCCGTTCTACGGAAAGCGCCAATGTGGTCGGAAGGGACAAGCAGAGTAACAAAAACGCGACCCGTGCCCAGTTTGGTGTCGTGCAATGCATCTTGAAATCGTTGAAGAGAGTAAATTTCCTTTGGTGGATCGTGTGTACGTATTAAAGAATGCTTTTGTAGAGGTGACGGAAGGAACGAAGAAGAGAGGAGGGGTGATGGGTAATGAGGTTAGACCAGGAATAGAAACCGGCCGTTTCGTGTTGTCCAACCGAGGCTGTGCAACAATTTGTCCCCTTCTTTTGTTCCTCAACCAACCTCAGGCCTCATGTCGTGCGTCTTTTCCGGCTCTTTGACTAAGCTCAGTCACTTACCTCATTCTGTAGAGAGAAAGATCGCAAACCCCATCTACTCCTGCGATTTTTGAACCAGGTGGGTGCCTGAAACATTGGACAATTTGTTTTAATTTCTTCGCTCAGGGCTCATCGCAGCATTTTCACGTCAGACTAATTTGACAGTCACAAGCCTCACGGCATGCTTTATCCTGTACACTCGCTCGGCCGGCGTAGCATATTTTGCGGCAGGCGCAGTCACCTGCTCGTTGACCGTTAAAGTTCTCAAACACATCTTACGCCAACCACGGCCAGACCCTATCCATCCTTCACGGAAAAAGAGAACATACGGGTGCGGGCATCATTATTATATCTTCTCGGCCAGCTTCGATTATACTTGTTTCCGCAGCATGCCAAGCACTCACTCAGCGACCATCACGTATTTCGCCGTTTACATCCCACTGGCTTGTGCAATCCTTCCCATGCACCCCTCTATCAAGCCGTCGGAATCGGCGATGCGACGGATCCCGCCAGCGATCGTTATACCTTGGGCTATGCTTATAGTGGCGTCACGCGTTTGGCTTGGACATCATACTTGGCCTCAAGTGGCTGTGGGCTGTTCTTACGGGGTCGCGTTTGCGGCTTTGTGGTTCAAGCTATGGACAGAGGGTCTTAATGATTATGGGGTTGTAGTGGAGGACTGGTTTGCCTCCATGATCATGTCATAGTGACACAGGTGAGTCCACGTTGGAACCAACAGCACGCTTGTATTTTAGAGGCGCGTATAAGTTTTAATCATGACAGCTTTACTGCCAAGTCTGGATCCTGTGCATATCTCTCGATCCACCCCTTGATTCCTCCCTCAAGGTATTTTGCCTTACTCGTCGTTATCCCGTGCTCATTTAGAGCATCCTGATACCAACTCGCTACAAGTCGGCCACGGGATGTCACCTTCCCGCATGAGTTGCAGTGGAATATAACCAGCGGTACGGGACTTAGTAAAGGAACTAGTCCAGGCAGTGTTTGGCAGAAGGAATGGGCGGGCAGATTGATTGCACCGTGAATGAAATAGTCCTATCGTGAAATCTGCATTTGCTCAACCACGGTGCAATCCATTGCGTGCCTACCTCAAAGTCAGTTCTGCGGGTATCCACGATGATGAGGTCCTTCCCGACCTTCACTGTCTTGATCAGATTGGCAGTTTCCTCGGCTGAAATACTTGGCGGTGAGCTTTTGGGCTGAGGCAGCGCACTTGCCCACTGAGGAACCTGCACATCCGAAGTTGGCTCCATGATCAGTGAGTGAGTTGTTCAGGAATGCGCTAAATATGACAGCATCTGATTTTGATTTTGAATATCAATTTCACCCTCAGCTCCCAAATAAACTAATTTTGGAAGACGATGAAACTAAACTAAAGCACTTTTAGAAAAAGTTACACCGTGAAGTATAAATGCTAGCCCTGCTAGGAATCTATCTGAATTATCTGGCTCGACGCATACTCAGCCTTAATCAACTGCACAGCTCCGAAGTCAATGTCAACAGACATGTTTGCACTTTTACTGGTCGTGAAGAGTAATCCTCGCTCCTCCTGTGGGATTTGTGATCGGTCGACGGCATTGTTCTTCCGTCCAACACGTTTCTTCGAAGGACTGCACTCAGTGTTGGAATAATGGCACGAAACTAGACCTCGTTTGCTTGGAGACACTGGTGGGACTGCGGCGGCGACAGATATTGAGATACTCGATTTCTTGGTGGAAAGTTTCTGCGGCCCAGGAGGTACATTCTCTGACTCCTGGTCCGACTTTGGCGTTTTCCGCTTCGCCCCTTGGAGAATAACGCTACGATTAGCGAACAAAAAAATTCCCAAATAATGAGCATTTACCTTTGATGGACTTTTCCCCGTCCATTGTTCCCTTCACAGCCTTGAAAGGGCCGTTGCTTCTCTCGCTCCCTGCCACGAGGGTAGTCTGAATCTCCCAATCTGCGGGACGCATCTTCTTCCAGTCCTCCAACACTTGTGCCACCCAGCTATCGGTCTCGCCCTCGATGTAATAATCAATGACACCTTCCCATTCACTAGACGGAGGCGTCTTATTTACGAAGACAACCTTTCCACGTAATCCACTGCCTGCTCGTTCTGCGACTCCGGATGCTTGAACAGCTTTGGCGAATTCTTTCACAAGTTTCTTGAGTCCATGTACTTTCAATGATGTTCCCATGATTATGAGCATGTCGGGTTTCCTGGCTAAATCAGCAGACTCGATTGCTCCTATGTCGTCACCGAGTGGATGCGGTTCGTCGTAAAGAACGATAGCTGGTCTTAGAGTCCCTATTTTCAATGGCCTGGCGGATCGCGCCACACGGGCATGCGCTGGAAAACCACGGTTCTTTCAGTTATATGTAGTTAACCATAAAATTCAAGACATACACCGTGCGGTACAATCGGGGCAATCTGGTGCAGTGCCTTCGTTGAAGGCATCGCTGTGCTTGTCGTCAAACGGAAAGTTGGCAGAGCAAAAATTACATCGGACGCGGCGGATGTCACCATGAAGCTGCACATTCTTGACCTCCTTTATTTTTAGCTTTGCTTTTCCCTTCCCTTTGCTGGTTATATCTTGGCTCGAGCTTCCGAGCAATCCTACACGCTCCTCAAGGCCATCGATGTTTTGCGTATATGATCGTAATAGTTTGCCTTTGGTATCCAGGATTTTAATGAAGTGATGTGTTGGTGAAGGGGAAACATTGTCGACTGATTCCTTTAGTTGGGATATGAATGTGTAAAATAGCGATGTGGATGTTGGGTCGCGAAACAAGCAAGAGTCGAACAGATCACGACCCTTCAACACGACATCGGGGTATTGTTGCTTCACCAGATTATACAATCCGTCAGATGAGCGAAAGTCCTAAAGCGTTCTCGTTAAAAATTGCCACTGTAGTTCTCCTACTATACTCACTGGTATGCCACATGAACAAGATATGCCAGCCCCCGTGACCACAACAATCTTCTTGGATTTCGCTACGCCGAGAGAAAGGTCAGAGAGGAGCCTTCTTGATGATGAGTCTTGAGTTGCTGCGTCCAACGAGAGAGTGATGGTCATGGTTGAAGGGGTATCTGAGCTGGTAGCGGCTCGCGGTAAAAACGCGGTAGGTTGGTTCGTTTAACCTCGCTTACTTGCTCGCTTAGACGCGGTCGCGCTGGTCACGTGTTTGTGCCACATCCTAACCAGCAATCCTTCGTGTCCTGCCATCATGCAGCATGCCTTCCGAGAACATCAAGAACGTACAGAAGTACGCCCCAGACGTAGTGCCAGACTCAACCCTTCACCTTCATCTTCACTTGCATTTTTTTATGGTACTCTCATGTACCCAAGCGTCCTAAGGCGCGTAATCAGGCATGATGGATCACACCTGAACGCTTGCCCAGCTGTCTTACCGGTAAAAGTTTGTCAGTAGTGAGGTACCGTTGGTACTCAAGGCTGTTCTTTTAGGCGTATATTCGTCACAAAGTTGCTCATGCTACATTCCCTGCTGTCATTCCGTTTGAACAGAGCCGCCTTCTTATACCCGAGGAAATACCGATGACTGAGCAGTGCGTCCGAGGAGTATTGGTCCGTGGTCTCACAGAGAAAGATATGAAATTTATCAAAAGCTTCGAGGGGAATGTGAGTTTGCAAGTTTTTAAGCTCTCGGAGGTGGTGACAAATTGTTCAGTTGTACGAATACGTGGTAGCTGATGTGCAGCCATTGAAGCAATTTGCGTCGCTGGATTCAAATAATGCCGTCCAAATGGATGTGCTCGCATCTGACACAGAAAATAATCTCCAAAGCCATTCTCCCGAGTATTTGCGTGCCAATGTGTATGTATGGAGGTTGCCTCTCAGTGACCTTTTGCCAGAAATATGGACTTTCGAAGAGTTTGAGCGGGACGCATTGGCGGATTGGATGTAAATTTGCGGAGATCCATGCCCACTTTGAGTTCAGTCAATTCTCGGAAGGCAATGTCATTACTTGTCATACATATAACAAACATGGTACATGGTACATAAAAGTCGTCACTACTATCGCCCTTCAACCTCCTCTACCTCGTCGTTAACCCTCACTACTTTCGCCCATTCACGGTATTTGAAATTGCCTTGGCGGTCGGTAAATGGGCCCTTGAGCAAGCGATCGATCTGAAGGGAGATATGAACCTGACGCTAATTAATCATAATAAGCTCGATCACCCACCTCAGTGTCGTCCATGCGGTCACCAACTTCACTGAGCCATTTCCGCATCTCATCGGCCTTCACCAAACCCGTGTCATTCTCGTCGAAGCATTCAAACGCTTCCACTAGTTCAGCTTCGCTGTCAAACTCGAATAGACGTTCACCCATCATGGTCAAGAACATCGGGAAGTTGACGCCACGGTCAGGAGTCGTCTCATCATCAAGCATCACGGTAGGCATCCTGGAGTGTCCCCCCGGCCTGGCAGTGAGCAGGCTGTCCAACATCTTTGGTGTCGGTGTGATGCCTACCTAGTGTCAGACACAAGGTTGAATACTAATTATGTGGCGAACCTACCAAGATTGGTGAAAATGGACTTCAGATCTTTCTCACTGACGATGCCATCTCCGTCCTGGTCAATGAGTGAAAAAGCTTCCTTGAATTGCTGAATTTGAGGAGCCGAGAACAGTTGAAAAACCCCTGAAGGTTCTCGTCGCACTCGAGACTTCTGAGATTTTGTGAGCCTTGTGGGAGTGCTCGCAGGGGTCAAGTGGTCCGGGTATCGAGGCATTTTGCCGTTGTTGTGATGTGGATGGGGAGTGCACTCAGAATGTAATGGTAACTGTCCAGTGCCCGCACGATTGGGAGGAAATCAAGCGCGTCGCGGTCACGTGAGATGCAATAGGTAATTTATTTTGTTTTTACGCTGTTTTTACAAATCCCAATTTATAAACCACTGCAAGTATGGCCAAGGAGTAAGGCGCGGCATTCCTCTGCATGCCAGGAAAAAGAGTTGTCGAGTGTTTAAATTATAACGTTGTCGCAAGTCTATACGTGGCGATCTCCGCATCCTCTGCTCTACTTTGTTTTCCTCCTCCTCGTCGTTCTTTATATCTTCTCAGTCTGGGTTGTCTGGTTCCCAGTGCGGCTCTGGGGGTTTCCGGTATGTTCTAGGGTATGCGTAATTTGTGGATGCTCCGTATTCCAAGATTTCAGATAGCACAACAATTTCTTTGCACCAAACGACACATTAATATTGGTATTGCACATGCATGTACTATGCCATGATATACGACTATGCACAACTAACTTCGGTCCCAATTCTATCTACGATCTTCAACCAACGGGTAATGCGACAATCTCCTCACGAGTTTCCGCTGAGGGACACCTTGCCCATGAGAGCTGCAAGGTCATCTGCTTCCTTGTCCTCTACCGCAGACTTGATCTCAGGTTCCCTTCCTTCCTCCTCCTCTTCCTCTTCCTCTGCACCTTTCTCCTCTTCCTCTTCTTCCTCCTCCTCCTCAAACTCCTCCATCTCGTCAAGTTCGTCAAGCGCATCTTCGTGTCCATGGGTCTTCAACGCTTCTCGGATATCCGTAATACATTGGTCTTCGGGATCAGCACGATTGGCGTTAATCTCCAAAGTAGTTAATAAAGGGAGGTGATCGTGAATTGCTTTCGCGAGGATACTGAGGGACCGGTGGTCCAGTTCGCCCAGTTGCAACCGTAGAGTCTCCAGTTTGGGGGAAGAGCCACGATTCAACGACATCGCTAAAGCGATACCAGCTTGACCACCTAATAAGCACTCCGACAAGTTCAACTGTCGAAGGTCAGGCCAGAATGGCAACGCTTTCGCCAGAGCCCTCGTTCCCCGGCCTTTGGCGCAATTATCTTGCAGGTCAACTATTTGTAAGGAAGGACATTTTGATAACCCAGCTGCTAAAGCTGCAATGCCATCCATACGAATGCCATTCTGCGGCATCTTGACCTCCACTAAGTTTCCATGTGCAGCGAAAGCCTCAGCGAAAAGCGGTGCAGAATCATCCTGAAGTCTGTTCCTCCCGCAAACAACTGTGCGCAAATTCGACAACTTTCCCTCAGCTTTGCTGAGTCTTGCGGACTCTAATAACGCATTGGCAACTGTGGTACCGCCTGATGGACCCAACCCATTGTTGTTGAGCTTTAATACCTGGAATGTCCGATTGTGCGTGAGGAATTGAACCATAGGTTCCGCCGACCGCCCGCCGAATGCATTGTCACTCAGATCCAGTTCGACGAGTGATGTCTTGTTCTTCAGCGCGTTACATATTGCCGTGAGGGCCACAGGGATCTCAGTGATCAATCGCCCTGTGAATACGTCCGCAAAATCGGCCACCTAGGTATTCGATGGAAGATCGCGTTCAGAGATAAGCCTTGATAAAAACATGTTAATCGAACCTTTAGGTTGTGCAACCCGTCCAGCACTTCAGCAACGGCTTGACATGCTTCAACACCCAACGAGTTACCGCCGAAATGTACCTCCTCTACATCTTTCATAGACTTCAGACATTCTAAATGTGGTTCTATGTCAGCGCGGCTGTGTAACTTGAGACCTTGTCCGTGAATAGAGAACGATCTAGATGTGTTGGACATTATGTCGCGATGGTGAAGACTTTGAAGTTCGTGTGGCTGAGTCACAAAAGCCTGACTTTGTGACTATGTAACAATCACGTGTTTGGTTTCCTACCAAAATGGGCCACTGGCCACACCTACCAGTAAAGAACTCACATTTACCATGCTGCGACCCGTAGACTGGATTCTACTGTCAGTCCTAGCCCTCTCTGTGTCAAGCCATACGCTTCGACATCCTTACGAACTTGAGATACACTATGAAGGGGCGCCGCTGTCATCTCCCAAGTGTCGGTCCCTCTCGTTCCGTGAAACGCAACTTCACAAAAAGCTAAAGCATATGGAGGTGGTTGAATCGTTTGGAAAAGTTCAGTACGGTCACGGAAATTCCTCTCAAGTTAATTATCTTCAATCAATCTCCCACGACAAAAGTCTGCTATGGTCACAAGCCTTGACAATGTGCGGGGATCAGGAAACATGGGCTTTTCCTGTATTTGATTCTATCGAGAACAACCATGCGGTGACATCGTCAAACGCTGGACAAGCTATCATGTCCCATAAATTACTAAAAGACCCTGATGTGTTACCGCCCCCTCTGCAAATTACGCCGTTAGTGTCCACTGGTCATTCCTCAAACCGAGTCGATCTTGTCTTCTTCTCAGATGGGTGTACGTGAACCGCCCATTTCTTCTAGATGACTCTTATTGGTATCCAGACACTGAGGAAGAGCATGTCCAGTTCATCCATGACGCTAGACGCCTGGCTTTGGACATATCCAATAACCAAACGTTTTCCACTGTTCGGCCGCTCCTCAACTTTTGGGCCGCCTTTTCTCCCAGCAACGATGCAAGTTAGTTATCTCCTGTTCATCCTATTGTAGGCTAACTTTAGTTGTCAGAGTGGTATTGGTGTCGGTGGACACCCCAAGGAGTATGCGTTAATTTTCGGTTAATCTATAACCTTTGACGTCGATGAAGTACAGTTTTTGGTCTATACAGAGACGGTACTGAGCTTCGCGGAGTGTACTACGCCAAACCAGAGACGGCACATGCTGCATGTGTCTCTATGGGTGACAAATGTGATTATCCCATACTGCTAGGTGTGTTTGACACATCAGTGTAGTGGGACGCTTCGATGAAATGATGCTATCATTTTAGGCAATGACCCGTTTTACGGAGGTATGTTCTAAACACAAACAGGTGCTTAAATTATAACATTTACCTTTGATCACAGGTCTCGGTGGCCGATTCACGTTAGTGATTTTGTCTTTGATGTTCATTGTCATCGTTTGAACATCATGTCTCAGCGTGACGACATCTTCTGAGATAAATGGAGCACTCGTTCTCCGGTATGTAGACACACCCCTCAATTTCTTTGCTCACACACCCTTAGTCACGAACTCGGACATTCCATCATTGAGGTCGGCGAAGAGTACGATGGCGGGTTTGCGTATTTCGGCGTCAACGCAGCTACCAATCTATCTCATCCATTCCCATGGGCTCATTGGCTGAGTGAAAATGTTTCATCTCCGCGTCACGAACGATCAGTTGTTCCTTTACAAGAATATCCCTGGACAATCCTGAATACTACCTCACCATGGACGGTTGCGTTTAATTCCTCAGGAACATATTCCACCTATGTCGTCCAATTCTCATTATCAGGAATTCCTGATAAAGACCACCTGAAGATTTCAATGGATGGAATTGACCTTGAATGGCAACCAAGAAAAGATATCGGCGTGGATAGATGGCATTATGCCATCGCTCGAGATGCGGCTCTCCGCGCTGGAGAGCACACCGTGTCGTTCAAACTGGGTGCGAAGGCGCTTGTGGGCCAAGCGCAGCTTTGCAGCGTGGAAATAATCGAATTCGCATCATCGGATGAGTGCGTGTCCAACAAAAAACCTCGCCTGTATATTGTTCTGATTACCACTTAGATTCAACACGACAAATGGTTTCATTGGGGCATTCCCAACGTGCGTGTTAGTTGCGAGATGCATCTACTTGCTGAATAAATTGCACCAATTCTACAGATATTCGGACACGAATGAAACCACGTATAGACCAACCAACGACAAATGTCTCATGCGTACCGTTACGTCACCCAATTTCTGTGAAGTCTGTGTGGAAGGCTTGTGGCTATCACTCCTGGAGCGAGTAGATCTCATCGATGACGTTCAAACTCGTTGCCATATGGCCCACTCGGGAGTGGTTCAGAGAATGATAGATGTCTCCCTCGTTCCTCTAGCACAGTACCGAGCGAATGATGGGGGAACGGGAGGAAACCACGAAGCGTATGTGGTCAAATGGAGCACAGATGGACGTGAACTACCCATGTTTGAAAATCAGACGACCATTGCGGTGGATAACCTGCCAGGCAGTTATACCGTTGAAGTCCATTTTATTACTGACGAGGTCAGACTTGACCCTTACGGCTATCTCACTTCCGTCGTAGACATAACAATCCCTGGCGTATGCGTTGTCTAAGTGTTTCGTGTGCAATCGCAGGTGCACTACTGTCAACCGAAGATCGCATTAATAGACAATGCCGGACGACAGGATGACCTCCTATAACTAAATCCAATTGATGTTTGCTATTCCACATTCCTCGGAACCCAGCCAGAATGGCTTTAAGCAACATGGAAGGTTGATACCGGTCAAATTTGCACCGTCATCAAAACGAGCCCCATTCTCGAGAAGAGCAACTATTAATCGTGGAATAGCGCCTGCGGTCCCATTTAGCGTATGAGTGAATGCTAATGTCGTGGGAGGCGTGGATTCATGTTTTGACTCGCTCTGCCGGGGCAACTGACGATGTCGAATATGTAAACGCCTGGATTGATAGTCCGTGCAATTCGAGGTGGAGGATATCTCGCCCCATCCGCCACGTCCAGGCATCCACGCTTCCATGTCGTATTTCCGATACGAACTTGACCCGAGTTCTTCGGTTGGCATATCAAGGACACTGTCGCACACTGTTCAGTACCATGAATCTCTACCTTCCCCAACCAAACACCCACCGAAATGGAAATCCTAACTCGCTGAAAATAGCGATCTGCAGATCCACCATGCCATCCATCATGCGATCACTTTGGCCTGCTTCACAGACAATAAAGAGTTCAGCTTTGGTAAATTGATGCACCCTATAGAGGCCTCGGGTATCAGCACCACGAGCACCAGCCTCTGCCCTGAAAGCCTTTCCAACGCCAACGAGCTTGATCGGCAGTTCGCCTTCAGTTATGGTTTTATTTACAAAATATCCCGCCAAAGGTATCTCGGCAGTTCCGCTCAAAACCAACTCTGGGTGGGAGCGTGCGCCATCTCGAATTTGATACATCTGTTGGACAGATTGGGATGCGCTGTCGTCTCTCGGGTGGAAACCACACCGCCCTGCTATGTCCGATTTCACGACATCGGGAGTCAGGACAATTTTATACCCACGCTCAATCGCCTTCTTCAGAACGAACTGTGTTAACGCCGTTTCCAGCAATGCACCTTCGTTGAGAAGATAGTACCATGATGATCCGGTTACTGCCGCACCGGCTTCAAAGTCAAGGAGATTAAGTTTCCGACCAATCGCAAGATGATCTCTGGCTGGATTGACATCCAGAGGTGTGGGTCCGCAAGTCCGTATTGTGACTGCTGCATTTTCCGAGCCGATGGGAGTTTCTGGGTGGGTATCATTGGGAATCGTCAGAGCGAACGAAAGCATCTCGTCGTCGACAGCTGACAGTCTGTCCTCTAGAGCCATGATCTCCTCTTTTAACACCTTGGCTTCCAGTATTGCGTCGCTTTTCTCGCATGCAGTTGTGTCTCTTATTTTGTCACCCACAAGGGATCGAGCGTGGACCTTTCGATTCAGTTCCGAAGACAATGATCTATGCTCCTGGTAGAGGCGTGCGACAGATTGGACAGCACCAACTGGCATGGGCGATTTTCGATTGAAGGCATTATGAGACTTGAAAAGGACATTTTCAGAAATAGCGCGATAGTCCAATCGTGGTTTTGGAAGGGAAGAATGTGAGGAACCAAACCCTTTTTCGTCATTGCATCGAGAAAAGTTAGCGAGGGGTCTTCGACGTGTCTGGGGATCTCCGTTAAGGAATTCAGGTTTCGAGCTGTTAACGAAATTGAAGGCTGCGTACGAGCGTTCAAACGACGTGCCCTACATGCTTGCAGAGAAATCATTTCGGCGGTAATGGCTGACTCCCGTCTTCCGGCTTTGAAGAGCCCATGCATGGAGGTTTTTGGAGAACGACGCGTGACAAAACAAGTCAAAACAACGCGGTCTTCGAATGTCTTCATCATCCAAAGGCAAAGGTCCTGCGAATGCAGCATCCGACATCCCATACGAACTTCCCTGGTGAGATACGTCCAGCAAGTGCGCGACTGTCAACTCAAAGCGTTTCTAGGGTTGAAAAATATCGTCCAACACGTCTGGATGACATTGTCGGAAACTCTGACACCATCGAGCGATTGAAGGTCATTGCAAGAGATGGCAACTGCCCACATATTATCATTTCCGTGAGGAGATACTCAACTAGAATGAGTTTACATTGTTAACGTTTTTCTTGCAGGGTATGCCAGGTATTGGGAAGACTACGAGTATTCATTGCCTTGCGCACCAACTGCTCGGTGATGCGTACAAAGAAGGCGTTTTGGAATTAAACGCCTCTGATGAAAGGTGAGATCTTCTCTCACATAGTTGATATTCATTTCTAAATTTCCTTAGAGGGATCGATGTTGTTCGTAACAAAATTAAAGCCTTCGCGCAGAAAAAAGTCACACTACCTCCTGGACGGCATAAAATAATCATTCTCGATGAAGCTGATAGGTCGCGTTTCAAGATTATTAACTGGCGAATGACTCACTTTAACCGATCTGATGGTGCTCAGCATGACTTCCGGAGCGCAACAAGCCCTCAGGCGGACAATGGAAATTTATTCCAACACAACTCGCTTCGCTCTCGCCTGCAACATGTCAAATAAAATTATCGAGCCGATACAATCACGTTGTGCGATTCTGCGATACGCGAAACTCAGGGATACCGAGATACTAAAACGATTGCTCGAGATTTGTGAATTGGAAAAGGTACGGTGACAATTTATCAAGTATGGATTGAGTCGTAATTCTCTCTACCCAAGGTTCAACACAACGATGATGGACTGACTGCATTAATCTTCACTTCGGAGGGTGACATGCGACAGGCAATTAATAACTTACAATCCACGCACGCAGGGTTCGGTTTCGTATCTGGCGACAACGTCTTCAAAGTCTGCGATCAACCACACCCAATCCTTGTACAAGGGATGATTCGGTCATGTTCCAAAGGGGATATCAACGGAGCGATGGACAAGTTAAATGACTTGTGGAGTCAGGGATACAGCGCTATTGACATAATTGTGACGATATTTCGTGTTGTGAAGATATTTGACGAGTGAGTGCCCCGCAGTCTGTGGGATGTTCGCGCCTGATTGCCATTAGGCTGCCAGAATACACCAAACTTGAATATATCAAGGTAAAATTCCTCACGAAATTACATAAACGAAGTCATTGACTTGAAACTCTGCAGGAAATTGGTTGGACACATATGAGGATTCTTGAAGGAGTTGGCACATTGGTCCAACTCGGTGGTCTCATGGCTCGCCTTTGTAAAATGGTCAGATAATTTCAACCATGCACCTTCTCCACAACACACTGATAATTTGCACACAGAATATTAAACCTGATCTGTTCAAGATATAGTATACCCAATCCTGTTGATCTCCGACCACTCTCCGTTCCACTACGGTTTAATAAACAAGATGAAATACAACACTGAGCCTAGTACAGAGCGCATCATACTCTGCAGCAGAGAAAGAATCGTTCCAAATGTAATCAAGATATGAGTCCTCAACTAGCAGATCACCTTCACACTCCCCCACATCCAGAGTGTCAAGAAATATCTGATGCTAACTTCTAGTCAGCAAATGGATCCGCAAAGGGATCGTCTGGGGTGGCCTTCTTCCCTGCATTCTTTCGAGAAGTCAAATTCTCATCATCCGACACTGTGACGAAATTATTGTTTCCGGTAGCGTATGCCGTTGATGTCGATGGATGGTGTTGATACGTCGACGTAGATGCGTATCGCTGATTATGTGTGTCCTCGTCCGATGACTCGTAATCACTGAAATCCGACAAAGTGCCTGGCTCGTACGCATCGTCATCGACGGCCCCTGGAGCACTGGGTCGAATGGGTGGTGGGAGTCCACTAACAGACATCAATTTGTTGGCATCGTCGACATGCACAGTCTACACATGTACCCACCTTTGCTCTGCGCCAAGAGCCCCAAAGTTAAGGTCCTGTAGGTCTGGGTGCAGGTCGCCATGTGCAACGGGTGGTGCACCGTCACCAGCCCTCGCGCGATTGCTGCGACTGACTGTTCGTTCGACTGCTGCGCGTTGCCTCTGTTGCAGCATCCCTACTTCGGTGCCATGTAAGTTTACAGCGGCAAGGCCTGCTTGCACGTCTTCAACGTCCTGCGACGAAATTTCGGGATTTGATAACTTCGATCTGTCCATCAGTATCACAGGTTGTTATGAAAATAACTGATGCATCACTTTATCGTAAGTCTCAAGAGCGGTAATTATGCGCTCGTTCGTTTCGATCAGTGTTCCAATCAAGTCTTCGTTTTCCACAAGCTATGCCAAGACGCAATCAGCTTCCTTTCAATTGCCTTGGAAATTGGCGATGTGTATCTCACCTGAATGTAACGGACAATGCGTTTACGGGCTTGCTTTGCTGCTTCGAGACATTCTTGAACCCTTTCGTTGTCCTTGACGGTGTCATGCTCGGTGTTTACCAACTAATGCAGAGTTTAGATTGTACAGGAGGGGGTGAAAGAGAAGGTCTACCGTTAATGCGTTAATCAGGTTATTAGCGGCTTGGGACGTTTCGGCAATCGCATTGAGAATTTGAGGCTTCTCCTTCTCAAAGTTGAATGGTGGTCGCCGTGGCTGACTCTGACGTTGAGCCCTCTTCCGCTCCTCCTCCTCTCGCCGTTTCCTCTCCTCCAGTTTTTGTTCCTTGGCCTTCTGCTTTGCCTCCTTCTCTTCACGCTTGCGTTTCGTATTCTCAACTTCACGATGAACGACGCCTTCAAGTGTTGTAGGTGTTTTCTCTGGCTGTTTTCTTTGCTTGTACAGATTCGCCACAACGGTCATGCGTGGGTCACCCTTGTATTCTCTGTGCCAGGAAGCCAGTATGTAAGTTAGTTTCTTCTTGACTTTAGGGTCTGTTGATGGGTCGGAAACGACGTGCTTGATGACTTCGACTAGATGGTCATCGGCAAAATTCCCTGTCATGAAGATTAGCCATGGATATGATATCCATGGTGGCGCTCAGCGCTCACTCAGGAATTGGTCTCCGCAGTTTTCCACTGCAGCCTTGAGAAGCTGGAAAACAATTAGACGAGCATTACCCATATCACTCGCTACGCACCACCAGTGCTCGATATTGTCGGTGGGGGTCACCATACTTGAGTTTCTTACGAATAGCTCTCGAAGCCTCCGCAGGGCTAATAAACGCCAATGAATATCGAGAAAAGTCATGGAGATAATTTCAGCGGTCACCCCGTGGGTTGTAGATTGATAGACTCCACAAGTTCAGGAATACTATCCGAAATCACTTTAGATATGAATGACTTGAAACAAGATAAAGGCCGACCCGTCGAATGCTTCGTCCTCATAAGTTGGCGAAGTCAGTATCTCCACCAAATCAGTGATTGATGACTGGACAACGTTGGGGATGTAAGGATGGCATTGTACAGAAATACACCCAGAACGTACGTGCGGCTTTTCTCTAGCCAAAGCCGAGCGAGCTTGCTTTGCGAGATAGACGGCGGCCATGGAGTGGAAGGAAGCTAAGTAGATCAGTGATGATAAGAAATGGAAACTGCTATAAGAGGACCGACAAGGCGAAGTGTGACGTCATATATTGTGTCTCTATAATAGTCTACTTGCTACCGCTTTCTCTCTACTTTCCACTTGTACACCCGTGGCTTGTACGCCTTGTCATTGATGCCTTTCCCCGAACTTCCCCCTTTCCGACGTCCATCGTCATCCTCGCCGTCGTCTGATTCACCGTCTTCAGCGCCACTATCCACACGTTCTGCACCCCTCACTTTCCTCCGAGCTCCTTTCCCCATCATCAGTCGCTGCATTTCTAGCTCTCTTTCGGCATATCTGAGTTGAATGTCGCGTGCAAGTCGGGCAGAAAGTTCCTTCAGCAAGTGGCTGCGATGTTTCTGCAGCTTTCATCAGTGAACAACCTCGTGCGGCGTAGAAAGTGACGTACGGATGCAGATTCCCGTCGTTCTTGAGCTACTACATGTTGATCTTCCATGTCCGCCTCTGGGATCGATTTTCGTCTTTTCTTCTTCGCCTCCAGAGATTTTATAGGCTGTTTCCAGCCAAGGTCAACATCATCGATGTCCGCAGATTCATCTACGGCTGGCGTTGCGCTTTGCTGCGACCGTTGGGTATACTTTTGTGCTTCATAACGGCTTCAGAATGGTTCAACATTTAGATTAGATGTTTAGATTTACCTTCCTCTTCGTTCTCCACAAATATGAAATGTTTCTTAGCTTTTCTACAGCTCGAACTCGGTGAGTTTCCCTGCAGAATGCCAGCCTTCCTCAATAATTCCAACTCCTCATTACTCAGTTTGTCTTCTCGATTTTCATCAGCTGAGGCGTTTTGCTCGAAAAGATCAGCCAGACTCGTCAGTTGTGACTTGAGCTTCTCGATTTTCTTTGAAATTGTAAATTCAACCACCAATCAAATAGAACGATACAATAAGTCACCTTCAAACCAGAAGCCCGCGCAGTCCGTATATAGTTCTCGTCCTGGGTTTTCAAAACCTTCACAATGTCTATTGGGAGTGCTTCGTTCCCTCTGTCTTGCACATGGACACCTCCCTGGGCACGAAAGTGAGAAAAAGTCGAGAGGTACATCATCCGTTATTACCTCAGTCTTCTGTCTGATCATCCCGAAGTAAAACTCATCCTTGTTTCTCTCCGCAGCTTTCTGCTTGAGTCGCTTGATTCGGTCTTGCTTGGAGTGGAAGTCTCGTGCACGTAACACATAGTCTTTATGCTTCTCGAGAATTCCAAAGCGCGCACGGTGCGATAATTGAGAACGTTCTTTGTGATTTCTCCGATGAAGTGAGTTGCGCAGCGAGGACATTTTCGAAAGCGTAAGGATGGAGAAGTTGCTGCTGTTTGGTTTGAATGATGTTGCCGAATTGAGCAAACAGAGTACAGTACCACCATCGGAATACAATCACCCAAGCAGAGTTGCATGGACGAGTCCACACAATCTTACATCCTGCTCCTTTTAGCGGACGGGAATCTTCCGACAGGTTCATTTGTCGCGTCATCCGGTCTCGAGTCCTACGTGAAGCATGGCTTCTTCACAAACTCCTCTTCATCCTCGTCAACCGCAACGGCGGCACAGACCAACAAGGCGATCGTGGACTTCATTCAAGACAGCCTCGGAACATATGCTCGGAGTGCCTTACCGTTTGTTTCCGATGCTCACATCGCAATGTCTCGTCACAATTCAATGACATCTGGCTTGGAAGAATCATTGCATCGTGATAGCGAGGCTTCTACCTTGCAGCAAATAAAAGACCTGGATTTTCTGTACGAGAGCATGACCCTTAATGAAGTGACACGTCGGGCCTCGAAAGCACAAGGTGTTGCTCTCCTTACTTTATTTTCCAAAGGGTTCTCGTCACCGTTAATGCCACATGCATCGCCAAACACCGAGCTATCCATGAGCGCGTCCTTGGAGCACTTTGTTGACCATTACAAATTAATCGTGCGACGAGAAGAAGCACCTGGCCATCTTCCCATTTGCTGGGGTATATTGACCGCCACACTCGGCCTCAGCCTCGGTTCGTCGCTAATCTTTTAACTTCCAAACCTACTTTTACTATACATCACAGACCGCTCTCAGCACCTCCATCTCTTTCTACACGCCCGCTCCCTCCTTTCCGCCGCCATCCGACTCAATATCCTTGGACCTTATGCAGCACAGCAGGTACTACTGCACGTCGTCCGCGACGTAGTTGCACAACACCATAATTCTTGCAAAGACTTGCGAAGCGGTCTATCACCTGGTGTTCGGCGTCAGGATGGAGAGGAGGCGGATGATTTTGATGGTCCTGCAACAACTTGGCCTCTTGGGGAGATATTAGCCGCCCGACATGACCTGCAGCATTCCAGGATATTCAACAGCTGAAGCAACCAACCACCATGGAAGCGAATGGTGCTATCGATGTCATCGATCGTGGCTGGGATTTTGCTTTACATCTCCTCCGATTACGTGGGGACGTTGGGTCCCTTGACTATTCCATGCTGCAACCAGTGTGCGTCTGTGGCAACCTAAAACTGATATGAAAGAGAAACAAGTATTCTCATCAAACAATGACAATGTCCCCGTACACTCCCAACGGCACCCACCTGAATGCAGGTTCGTGATATGCAGCTAAGTTGGTTGGAAAGCTTAGCTGATATGGTTCGCCGCCATAGGAATTGCATTCACTACATCCTTGTCGACACTGGTATCCCTGCAAACTTGCGTTCCTCTTTGCACCTTATGGGTGGATCTTTGCGCCACCGTTCGTGGAGTATGGCAAGTTATACTATTTTAGATGCGCGCCATGCACGCCATCCTTCCATTATGGCTTGGCACAACTAGGCAAAAATTATTTTTGAAGAACTTAGTGCATTTTGTCGACCTTCGGCAATGAATGGCACTTCGATTCTAGATACCGAAGTCCTACCGCCTTCATATGACTACGACGCTTACATTGTACGGAACCTTCAATTTCCATGTCATTCCCAGCTCCCGCAACTCGTCAATGCCCGCCGCCTGTGCCGAACAAGTATGCAACCCTATCCCCAATCATGATTAGTCACAAGTTTGCGGCAAATATAACACAAGATTCTCCGTCTGGTGTGGCGCTGGTCTAAAGCAGTTCTTAAAGCAATCTAGCGTCCCAGTTGGCTACATACTTTATTCAGTATCGTGATTATGCACTGTTCCCTAGCACCTCATAACCCCCCTGCGAACATGGTAATGAGGGAGAAGACGCGGGACTGCTTCGCTGAGGTTCAGTCAACCATCCCTATCGTTGTTGTTGAGGGATTTATGGCAGCTTCTGGCGGGGGAAGGTATCAAAAACGCTTACCCGATCGACAAGTGTTTGTGGCCAGGTGATTATTTTACTCCCGCACGTCTCCATACTGACATCCGTTGCCTGCAGAGTTGGTCCGGCCAGTTCGATCCACGATAGAGCCTGTGAGCTTTATTACTCCATAAAAGGAGGAATGGGTGAGCTGTTTCATTTTATTTAAATTTAACCCCTACTTAAGTGTTGATGAAGTGGACTACGGGGAAGAACATTCGTCTTGCTTTAATCATGGAAGATATGGTCGAACCTATCCGCAGGGATTGTATCCGCAGTGGTCGACTTCTAAACCACTACACTTTCTGGGACACTCGATGGTTTAACTGAAATCTCCTTGAGATTTGAAATTTTATACAGACTGATGCGTCACAGGGTGGTCCTACAATTATCAAACTTGCGTCACTTCTAGCGAAAGGAACGTTTGGACCAAATTCGCATCCAGATATGATTTTATCTGTTACAACGGGTATGCTGCAATCCACATTCCGTACCCTGTTAGTGATGTTGTCGTCAGTTTCTGCAGCATTTCGGGGCACGCAATTGGTCTACACTCTCGGAATGCGTGTGGACCGTGCTCCCGAAGTACGACCGCATACTGCGGGTCGGAGACTTGCAAGAGGTGTTCATATTATTTCATACTTAGCTCCGATCATGCCTAAGAAGTGGGATTTTCATGCAGAATCCCGTGGGCTGAGTTATAAAGATTCTGACTTCAAGACGCTCCTCCATCAACTTCGCAAAAGCGATTGGGCTGAAAGTAGAGACGCAGGGCCATACGATGTCACCTTCGAAAGTGTGGACGAAAGGGAAAAAGACGGAGAGGGTTTTTGCAATCCTAGGACGTATTACCGCAGCTACGCTGCCTGTTGGGTAAGTCTGTTTGACACGTTTTCGAGGCTAGTCTCAGCGTCTGTAGACAAAACGTAAAAGTCCGACGGATGCAAGACACGTACCACCTATGACGAAGATGTTAGGCGTCTCACGATTCCTTTGCTCCCGGTCCATAGGCTCGTTTGACTTTTCAACTTTGAGACCCTCACCTTCGTTTTGGAAACACGTTCGGCCTTTCACCGACGAGAAAAATGCCTCCCAAGACGGATTGCTTTTGCAGCTTGGGGAGGAATACTGGGCAAACGATGGGACGGTACCAGTTTTCTCTCAATGGCATCCTCACGACTGCAGGTTTGTTTTCACGTCCTTCAGGGGAGAACGCCAGATTCTTAGTAATCTACAGCGCTACCAAATGCATCCATCATGATCCATTAGAAAACAATGCAATGGAGAACCCATTCGCAGACCCTCCGACCCCAGGTGTATGGCATGTCCACAGTCTTCCTGATGCTCACCATAGAGCTGTATTTCCTTTGTACCTCGGTACAGAGAGACAACAGAAATTTTGGAGGGAGCTGAACCAGTACTTGCATACCATTGACGACTCCCCGATCATCTAACAATAATACAATAGCCTGCATCCGTAAATGCATATTCAGACATGCAAGGTTTTGCACGGCGCAGTAACTATTCTATTGTTCTAGGAATAGTTTACACCACGTAAAATATCAAGCCAATGTAAAATCGAAGTGGAAGAGTGAATTTTCGGCGGAAAATAGGGAATAGCAAGGGTGGACAAAGGGTAATAAGAATACAGTTGACGAATTCGTTGTAAATGAAAAGCGGCAAAATCCGTATTTTTGTTGGATGCAGACGTGAAGTGATCCAAGGTAGATTTGTTTATTGGGAATATGAATGAGATGAATGGGTGGACGAAAGATGGGCGCAAGACCGCAAGAATGGATGATGTTCAAGTTATGGATCCCATGGAAAACCCGCAACAGCATGATGTTGCTCTATATGAAAGTTCCTAGGATGTTACGCGTGCCAATCGCCGCTCTCCGGTTTTTCAGATCCAGAATGAATCAATACAGGAAATTGTCTGCAGTCACCGTTGGAGCCGGAGCTGACCACGCCAACACTTGATGTCATATTTTTGACACGTCGATCTGCAACCCCCTGAGTCGGGCGAGTACCACCGGCGGACTCGGTACTGCGAACAAGATTTTGCTGGGTACCATCACGTCTTGGAATATGTCTATGATAGATTGGAAAGGGGCGAAAATCAGGAGTGGCTCCATTTATTATTCCAATGCGTGAATGTTGAGGGGTTACCGTGGCGGCAGTGTTTTGTATGGTTGTATGCAAGGTCTGAGCCTGTGGCGTTGAAATGTCATGAGAATGCTGAACATGAACGGGCATGTATTGAGGCGGATTCCAGGTTGGTGAGTTGGACATTATCATCGGCTGTCCGTGAATATGCTGGGGAATGGGCTGAAGCCGCGAGACCGGTGGTACAGCGGAGCCTTCAACTCCTGCAGATAATTGGTAGGCATAGATTGGCGGATGGGTTGGGTAGGTGGGCCACGCTGGGTTAGGTGTCGTAGCAATGCCTTGGGCCAAGCCAGTCGACTGTCCACTTCCAGAACCTGACGTGCTCAAGTTGGTCGCATGACCCGTCGACAATGTTGTCATGTACTGGTCAAGGGCTTCAGGTTGATACACCGGAATGAGTGCCCCATGTTCGCCTTGAATGAAGCCTGTCGGCCTCAGCGGAGGCTGCGCTTTAGCAGCTGGCTGATTCTGCGGATACGTTGAACCTGGTAATTCCGAAGGGGCGGCGTATGGATATGGAGTATAAGAAACGACAGGCTGTGAGATGAGGGATTAGCATTGGTATATGCATGATAGAAACAGTTTGCATACTCTCAATGGCGAGGGTAAATCTGTTGGGGAAGGTGGGCCGCCGAATTGCACATGCGGTGGCTGAATGATAGCTTGATAACCAAACGGTATAGGATAATGTAATTGCTGTGCGTATGGGGGCATCCAAGTGTGGGGTGCGTAATATCCAACAGGCCCCATAGCATGCGGAGTCGTCTGAGCAATAGCGGACACCGAAGTGCCAAACGACGATGGAGGAGGAGTGACCGACGCCGCTGTAGGAGTGTCGAAGCCCTTCATCGTGCGGTAAGGTGAAGGCGATTGATACTTTGAAACGACTTCCGAATCGACTTGAGTCGATTGCCCGTCACCAAGGTCATGCATTTCAACAGAGTCAGATCTTCGAAACGCGACTCGATTCTCTCCATCTTGGGCCGCCTCACTGCATGGAGTGGAAGGATCATGTGCAACGGACTCTTGACAAAATGTCAGAGGATCGTCCCCGTTTGTGTCCATCTGTCTCTCCACATGAGTTTCGTCCACATGGACATCCATATCTTGCCTGTTGAAGCCTTGCGAGAACAGTCTTCCTCGCCCGCGCGCTTGAAATCTCCATCCTAAGCGGTGTGGCTGGTTGTCTCGAAGCTGTACACGGATGGCTCGACCGTCGTAGACTCGGTTATGCTACAGAAACAGAAGTTAGAGGATATCCAACCGTAAGTGCTTCGCTTCGCACCTCTTCCTCGATGGCTCTTTGGGGGGCTTCCTCGCTACTGAATTTTACAAACGCAAAGGCTGACTTTTTATTGGCTAAACATAGTCGTAAGTGTCGAAGTTGTAAGGGAAATGTGCATCTACTCGCCAGGACGTATGATTTTCACATCATCCACAACACCATATCGCCCAAACAGACTTCTCAACTTTTCTTCGTCCCAAGGACGTGGAGAGAACATATCCAGTCCCCCGACGAAAACCGTGGTGGGGTCAACATCCCTTTCCCTACCGAAATATGCATTTCGATCGACATAACCAACTTGACTTTCTTCGACTGTCTTCTGTGCGTTATAAATAGGGAGCGGCGAAGCCGACGAATATAGCGGTGTCTTTGGGAACCCATGGCCGGTATATGGGGTCCGCGGTGTCATGGGCGACATGTCCAGCTCTGGTGTCGGTGGTATGTCGTCCACAAGCGGTACGCGTGGTGTGGGATTTGACATAGACCGTCTGTGGACATTCACCGGCCTGGTGAGTTGTGGCGGACGAGTGCCAACTCTCTTCGAAGTAGCGTCTTCCATCTGGAGCTTGATAATGTGAGGCGAATGGGGCATCTCAACTGATGTCTCTCTAAGACGAAAAAAAAAGTGAGATACAAGTCGTCAAGTGTCACAAAAATGACCATACAAATGAAACGCAGATCCGGTTTCTGCTGAATCGTTGACGGTGTCCCCAACAGTAACTGAGGAGTCCTCATGGATGAAACCCTGCAAAGGCGGGAAATCGGAATCATCCCAGCGAGGAGATTGCTTTACGCCAGGTGTAGGGTTGACGAAGTCCCGAGGCGACGTGGGGTGTTTGAGGGCGGAAGAAGGACCCCACAAATGAGGAGGTCGTACAAGAAGCCACCCGTTCTCGGTTTCACAGCATATATCCGACGATTCCACAGTTGCATGAAGGTGAGCCTTTTGCGGCCCACTGATGTCGACACGCGTAACATCCGTACTTTCCGTTCCAAAGGACGCCATTGCGCCGCGTGAATCCAAGCGTGAGTCTCTTCTGAAAGAAGGCGAGAGCATAGATGGATCGAACGACTGGATGCCTCCGTGTTCAGTTGTGGAACTTTGGAGGAAGCGCGGTGAGATGGTTCGTCCGGAATAGACATGCCAAGGATGCTGTGGCGTAGCCTCACGGGAAGGGTGATGCTGGTGGGCCCAGCTAACCACCAAATGGGGCACTCGTTTCAGCGTCTGGATCGCGTGTATTTAAATCTGGCTGAAAATTGCAGAGAGAAGCACGTAAAACGAACCATCAATGCGCTGACGCAGTCAGTCCTGTGGCCCCATTTTACCTCCCAAACTCTATTGTCCATCCCGGTCGAACGAGGACCATCATGCGGCGAAGGATATGCGACATTTGGATCACTCATTTGCGAACCAGAGTTGTCACCGGCGATCTCGGCTGAAGGACAGTATGGCAAAAATGATTCTATTGGCCCAAACGCCGAACAGAGCTTCATTAAAGTCTGGGGCATGCGTCAGTGATGAAGTTAACCGTGGTGAGCGGCGAAGAAAATAAAAGCAGACGTCATCAGCAGCTTGCGACTATATGCGTCCCATACTCGGCAATCCATTTGAATGAGTGCCTTGTAGAGAAATTCACGCAGGAATATGGATTTCCTTGCATCGGCGCAAAGTCAGAACTTATACACTCACCTCCTCGTCGTATTTCATGTTATCCAAGAAGAAGCCAGTGCCAGCGAAGGCATCGGCAGCAGTTGGCACCGCTTGCGCAACGTCCGCACGCATTTCATCGAAGTCACGGGCTTCAGACTTGTATAGGATCACAGGATAGCTGGACGAGGCGAATGGAGTCTTGAATAATACATTGACAATGAAGAGGATTCATTTACCGTGCGTTTCGTGGACGCCAGATGCGCATTGCGTCGGCCGGCTCCAGTTCGCAGAGACGTCCAGTTACACCGTCGTCATTCACGAAAACGTTGTTGTTGTCGTCTGACGGAACGCATGTAAGGTTCGGCCGGCTCTGAATGGAGTATACTTGTGTCACTATACCTTCGCTGGCATGTTGCCCTGGATTCGGGAGAAACTGTGTAGGGGTGCGGTACGAGATGAGCAAGGAGCGGAATGCCCGCGCGGGCTCATAGCGGAGGTAGCGTCCAAGGAATAGCTGAGGTGACGAACGAGCCTCAGAAATAATACGCGCAGCTTGTGACGCATCCTTAAGGTGTTTCAGTGATCAGCTAAATAATCTTCGCCGCCGGCCATTTCCAAGCACGTACTTCGCATTGGACAAAAGCGCAGACGCCGCCTCTGGCGTCGTGAATAACCTTGACATTTTTAACATCTGCATGTTGAGATAAGTGCTGTGCTAGAAGACGGGAGAGCTCCGTTTCATCCATATTTGCAGGTAGACTGTGTTTTAAATCCGTAAAATATTTCGTTCCAGGACATCCGCGATCGCGTACCTGCCTACAAAAACGCTCGCCTCGTGAGGCATTTTAGGGCGCTCCTTGCGTTGGCTGGCCCACGGATCGTCTCTTGCACTATTCTCCGCTTGTCCAAGAGACATAGGAACCTCGTCATCAGCCCAGGCACGCGACGGGGGAGGTTTGGCTGACTCCGAGTCGCCGTCGCCGTCGTCCTTGAGTTTGGTAGGCGAAAAGTGCGCCGTAGACTCCGCGAGCGGTGGCGATACATTGAGAGAGTCAAAACGAGTACCCCAGGCGCGTTGCTCGCGAACACGCGCAGTGACTTTGAGAGGCATTGTGAGAAAGCCCAAAAATTAGAGATTGTAGTGGTCGTGGTGATGAGGAGGCCCCGGGGAATTTCTGACGCCAATTTCACCCCATATACCCCAGGCTGCTCTACGATGGATGTCAGGCCGCCATCGAAAAGGAAGCTACATGCAGGAGCGATCCGGGCGTAAATTGATTTATTGACTGCTCTTCACAGAATTCTTTTTGCATCTTCCAACTGTTTCGTATCACGTTTCTCGATGAGCACGACAGCGTATCGTCTGTCGCCGATGGTGAATTTTTTTATAGGAGATCGTCGAAGTGACTTCTGGAGCGCGCATCAAGTCAATAAGAAGGTCGGAATAAGGTTTGCCAAGTTGGCGACGAGCTATCGTCAGAAGCAAGCCAGATCAGTTCTCCGAGGCCAAAGATGGCTTTGCGGATTCCTCGGTCTTGCAGTTGTTGCTGAACAGAGATTGTGAATCTCTGCTCTCTCCAGTGCGAAGAATCAGGAACCGTACTCTTTGATTGCATGCCCGCGTGGATATTTGGAGACTTGATGTCGGAGCCGGAAGCAGACCACAAAACACTATTCGTATTCGTGCTTTTTACAAATTATTGTAATCTACGCTAACCGATGTTAAGGATGGGTTGGAAAGATATAACCATGCAATGAGGGTGGGGTGAGATTATATCATCAACTCTGACACGGCGTCATCGAATCAGAAGGAAGGACTGTCCCTGTTCATACCATCGCCGATCAGTCAGGCGGTGGGTCCGAGAGGAACGCAAATGTACGTGCATGAGAAAACAATGTGAGCATACAGTATCATAAGGAGTGGCATTGGCGATAGTACAAAAAATGGTTGGTTGGTTTACAGTGAATGAGCTGCTGTGTGAGGAACCCAAATGTGAGCACGATATTAACGAGACTGGTTAATAAATGCATACGTCTGATTGGGGGAGTTTGGATTATAAGGGCTTCTTGCCCGTGTACCAAGATAAGGAAACACTGCCGACGCCCGAGATGAACACACGCGCTCGCAGTCGACAGACCTGAGAATATTTAACTTAAACGTGAATGATTTCGGGGATAAACGATGATTGCCCTTACACTGTCTGCGACCTCGGACTTCTTGAAATCGACGTGCAAGTCACCGTTCGGAATTTTGGTAATATGGCGAATTTCGCCAAACGTCTGCAAAGAAGCATTGTCAGTCAGGGAGAAGGCCAAAAATTCGGATACCCACCTCGCACCACTTCCGGACTCCATCAAGTGCGTCGGCATCGTCTGGTGGAACCCCGCTCACAACAAGCTTCTTTCTTCTTACACCCGGGACATTCAGCAAGTTGGACTTTCCCGGGCTGAGACTAAGGGAGGAAGATTTGTTGGCAATTTCCTGCAGTATCCTAGACGTTTTCTTGGATAAACTGGATTTCATTACATGCGGCAGGCTGGAATTAGATAGACCAACAGAGGAAGACGATCCCAACTTGGAAGGTGTCATTGGCACGTGTGTACTGGATAGAAGCGTAGTACGCGAAGTGAAAGCATTGGATAAAAGAGAATGTTGAGAACGTTGGGCAAAGTCACCGGAAATATCCGATGCACAAGGAGTTTCGGCACTGGATGCACGAGAAAGGCTAAGTGAGAAACGTGGAAACCGTTTCGTAGACGATCGTACAGACTCGTCGACTATGGTGGAATTGCTTGATAGTGATGGGCGAGGAGGCGTAAAGACTGGATGGTATGAAGGAGGCGGTGGACCACTATTTCTGGCGCGAAATGGTCGAAGACGACTAGCTTTCGGAGTTTCGGGTGTAAAACATGGCTCCTCGTGTCCTGCCTCTTGAGTTGGCGGAGAGTCAGATGGTTGAACAAATGATTGTGGAATGGCGCTGCGACGGAAAATGGAAGGTTTCTTGGGGGTTTGAGGTGGAGTGTGCAAATGCACAATCGGCTGTGAGATAGGCCGGCGGGGACGAGACAGAGGCAACTGAAAATTCCGCCACGACTGGGTGGACTGACCACTGTTAGTCCACGCGTGTTGTGGCGAAAATGGCGACGAAGGGGGCGTGGCTGGAGGTGTTGGGTTCAAAAGCAATGGGAAACGCGACTGTTGTGATGTTAGTCACGTGTCATCAGAGATTATGTAAAATTGCCGACCTTTCGGTGGCCTGATTTGTGCTCTTCAGCCGTCGCGTCTTCGTGATTGACAACTATGAATTCGTCCAGAGACGCGCTCTCTTCCTCCACAGGGTTCTTGATAGCTCCCCATGCCAGCTGTGGATACGCCAGGTAGGCGTGGCTAGGAGCTTCGGGTTCACTGCCTCGAGTTGGTTCTCGTGTTCTTCGATCATGCGAAGCCTCCTTTTGGTCTTCAAGCCAACGCTTGATGCGATGTTCGTTGTGAACGTTGTGCTCCCGCAATAAGGACGTAATGGCCGCACGGGAGGGTGATCCAAGTGGTGATGGAGGTTGACTACCAGTGGTCCTCTTCACGAAGAGGGAGCTCGTGCTGGCGCTTCCCGAACGAGACAGACGCGACGCGGAAGTAGTTGAAGCTGCTGGGTCCGTGAAATTTTGTACGCGGTTCGAAATGGTTGCTTGGACACGCACCCATATCAGACAGGGCCTCCTTACTTTCCTTGGGCCGAATCCGGGTTGACCTCCCTTGAGTTTGCGAGCGACGCGACATGTTTGGTGGCGAAGGAGGCGCCACGCGTCGGCTCTCTCTCCAAGTAATGTGTTTGAAGGAGAGAGAGGGTAGTCGGTGTGATGGCGGTGCTGGGGAACCCGCGGAGACAAGGGAGAAAGCAAGATCAAGGTTCTCTGGGAACGAGGCTATATAAGACGTTCATAATGAACATACACGTGTACGAGAACGTGACAAAACAGATCAATTGAGGTAAAACTCGGTTAGATCGGTGTTGTGTCTTCGGGCGCCTCAGACGCGTAAATTGATCGCGTTTTGCTTCTTGCACCGGTTCCTTGTACAAGTTGATTGACGCTGTGTCGTCAAGTTAATTTTAAGTAATTATCGAAGAGAGATGCGCTCACCTGAGCTGATTAGGCCAACAAACGTGTTGTGGCGCGCTCAGCAAATAGCGAGGCGTGCAGGCGCCTCGTACCACCTCATGACATTCACTTTCGGCCTCGTGCGGTCAATTGAATGGGCAGATTTTTGAGTGAATGTATCACAATTACGTAAGACGTCCGACATCTTCTCCGAATCGATTCTTTACTCAGCCAATGACTTCAGAGACGCCTGTGTCGCGTCGCCTCAAGACTGTAAAACACATAGTCATTGTTCTCTCTGGGAAAGGAGGTATTATTGTTTAAAAGCGTGGCGGGGAGAGTGGTTGATCATCGTTTTGCACAGGTGTAGGGAAATCATCCGTGTCAGCTCAACTGGCACTTTCGTTATATGCATCCTCACCAGATGTACGAGTGGGCATCCTAGATGTGGACCTCACAGGGCCCTCAATACCACGCATGCTTGGACTAGATGGCTATCCTGTCCATCAAAGCAGCGAAGGATGGGTGCCGGTTTACGCAGATGGCACAGCCGGACGATTAGGTTGCATGAGCGTTGGCTTCCTACTGAAGAAGAAGGAAGATTCGGTCGTATGGCGTGGTCCAAAGAAGAATGCCATGATTAGACAGTTTCTCGGCGATGTTCGGTGGGGAACATTGGACTACTTAGTCATCGACACCCCTCCAGGTACTGTGATCTTCTTACTGCAAATAGCGCTTCAGACACTGAAACTAATGTCGCAGGGACCTCTGACGAGCACTTGTCGTTAATGGAACACCTGGCACCGATGCAAGATCGTCTTTCCTCCGTCATTGTCACAACTCCACAGGCAGTCGCCTTGACAGATGCGATGAAATGCATTTCCTTCACGCGTGCTGTCTCCTTACCCGTTCTCGGACTCATTGAAAATATGAGTGGCTATGTGTGCCCGTGCTGTGGTGAATTTACTCCAATTTTCTCTACTGGAGGGGGGAAAGCGATGGCAGAGAAGGAGGATCTGACATTTTTGGGTAGCCTGCCAGTTGATACAGAGCTTGTCACACTGCTTGACGCCGCAGAAGGACCTGCGCAGTCTTCGCAGAATGGCATTAGTTCGTCAACTGATGGTGATTCTTTTGAATTGCTTCTGCGTTACCAGCGAACGGCGACTTGGCCATTGTTTAAAGCCATTGTTCAGAAGGCAATCGAAAGCGTACCGGTGTCAGATTCAGCCACCGTATGATGCACTGCACGAATTTCAGCATCTATACCATAGAAACGGTGCCAACAGATTGTTGATTGTTATGTATCCGTAGAGGTCCCTGAAATTTGTATTTCTATTGTGTAACGTGAAACAAGTTATTAGTACAATTTTGTAGTGTGTTCTTGTTCCGTCATCGTTCGTGGATTTGATCCTCACTGGTAGACCTTGGCAACAATCGCCGCTTCTCCAATAAGGTCTTTGCGTGCGCCAGAGCAAGCATAAGTCCTCCACTTATCAACATGACACCGGTAAAAACAATAAGCTTATTGAAATTACTCTGAGTAACCATTGGAACGAGAGCGCCTGCTATAACCGGTCCAGTAAAAGTGGCAAATGCGACGCCAACATAAATCGATCCTGAATCTGAAATCAGCTGCCCACCATGAAGGAGACGTAAGACGACATACCCAGTCGTGCACCGAATTTGTCCGCTGGTGATCTACTGGCAATGTAGGCTGGGAGTAAGGATAGGAATGGACCTAAGCGCGACGTCAATATTAATTGTATGACGAAATGAATGACACAATAATGACTGGCCTGAAAAGAAGCCGTAAAGCGCGCTGAATGCGACAATAGAAGTGCCACCTCTTGCCGGGAGCCATAGCATCAATACCAATGCACCGGACAGGAAAGACGAAGGAATTGACAGATTCAGGCTGCGAGGCATCTGTTATATCAAAGTTGTGGATGTGCTGCCGCACTTACACTCCGAATTTATCAGCAAGGACTCCTGTAACGAGACGCGCAATAAATCCAAACCCATTGACGATAGCAGGCAGATATGCTGACAGCTCTTCAGACATCCCACGATGAATCGCATAGACCTCGATGTAGAAGTACGGAATAAAGAATCCAAGAAAATACCTTGTGTTGATACGCATCAGTGGAAACAAAGTAATTTTGGTGTAAACTTACAGAAATGCCCCAACCGCCGCTAGCGTGTATTGCACGTCTCGAAATCCTTGCACATCTATCATTGTTCTCCATGTGGTACTCCGCTTGAGAGGGATTCTCGTTCGTACCGTGAGGCAAGCTATGACAAGATGAACCATTGCGGTCAACGCGAGTACGCGAACTGCCCACGGAAATCCGATGCGGTGAATAAGACTTTGGAGAAGAATGGGTAAAACCAAGCCTCCCAGGGATCCACCCGCCCCTGCTATGCCAAGAGCAAACGCTCGCTTTCGCCGGAACCATTGTCCAAGCACGGTAAGGGCAGGATTGAATCTACGTGGAAGGCAATCAGTGCATGCGTAATACATATTGGAATATGACAGACATCATAGCCGTTCCGATTCCAAACACCACACCGTGAACGAGGAAAAATTGGTACACTTGGTGCTCCTGACAAAACGACAATATCACTAAAGAGCTGACCACAATACAAGACCCAAGAGGGAAAAGAAGCTATGGGATCAGAAATATTTTGTGAGTGGCATGCCTATGTCCGAAGGACCAGGTGAAGATTACCAGGGTTCCATAGGCGTCAAAAAATGTCCCCACAATTGGGCCAAGACCGTAAATTAGGAAAGGCTGGACAGATCCTATCATTGATATCGTGGACGACGATGATGTCGAGAGGAGAGTGTTCATGTAATATTTTTGGAAAACGCCCTGTCCGACCAAATGTTATGGAAAGATCAAGAGATCGATGGAAAGGAAAAACAGCTCACGTATGAATTTACGATTCCAAAGGTAGCGACTAAAGAGATGCTGCTTCCAAAGGCTACAAGCCAGGCGCGGGTTCCGCCGTCTGGAATATCTTCTTCGGTTACAGGACATATAGTATCACTGGCAGTGATATGTTCTGAGGATCGGAGCTTCTGAGTGCAAGTCATGGGGATGAATCCGCTGTTTTCTCCCCACACCATTATAGCTTGCATGTGGCGGAATTTAATGGCACGGAATGTGTGTCGGAAATCAAATCGATTGACGGAAATCCACCATGACCAATGATACACTTATAAGTTAAGCCGTTACGCATTTGAGCCCTTTGAATCTGGAGATCCAGATCAGCTTAGATAGTCTCCACTGCGCGGCGGGTATTGGCATTGGGATAATTGGTGAGTCGAATGGAAGGCTAAAAATAGGCACTATCCGTGCAGTAAGCCAAGATCGGAGCCCTTAAGCAAGGAATATCCAATGTATGGCAAATTTCTCCTAGGCTTAAGATTTGTGAACCAGAATGACCTAAAATCCCTGGCCAAGTTTATCAGCATGAAGTTGCCACCAGACTCCCCAGACTCCAGAGCTTGTGCGCAACAAGGCGTTGGATTTAAATCATTGCATGATATTCCCTTGTCATTCGTCACGTCTAGTTGGTATATGGCGCAAGGATCCCCGAACTCAGGCTGACCAAAGCATGGTCCCGCCGGAAAGCACAAACTGTCACACTGTCACGTTTGTAGAATTGTGATGCTGACTAATCACAAACTACCACTTTTCTGCAAACGACATGTCAGACGACGGCTATGGTGGTGGAGGTGGAGACTTTGAGTACGATCAACCTGGGTGAGCCACTCTCTCGCAGCTTTTTACATTCATGTCTCAAAGTATTACAGCTTTGGAGACACTGAGGAGGCATTTGTGTGTCTTGCCAATAACCTATGTGTCGAACCTGGAATGAATGAGAATGGTCTTTATACAGGACTATGACATGGTAAACGCCGACGCAGAAGGCTTAGACAACGTCAATGGCGAGAATGAAGACGGAACCCAGGTGAATGGGACTGGGGAGGTGACGTTGAATGGTACAGACCACGACCAGGAAATGGGCGTAGATGGACAGCACGAGTCACAACACGACGTTCAACAACCTGTAGGCATCCATGGCGAGCGACAACCGAACAAGGTGCGGGTAACGACACCATACCTTACAAAATACGAGCGGGCACGGGTGTTAGGAACGAGAGCGCTGCAGATCAGGTGTGTAACTTTTGTTTCGTCCACCCCAATATGTCAATTTCATGAACTTCCAATCAGCATGAATGCACCAGTCCTCGTTCCTCTTGACGGCGAAATCGATGCACTCCAGATTGCTATTAAAGAGCTATCGCAACGCAAAATTCCTCTCATTATTCGACGGTATCTACCGGATGGCAGTTTCGAGGATTGGAGTGTTGCTGAGTTGATCAGCGACTGATTTCGGAGTATTGCCAGGATATCTCCCCCGCGATGAGTTTTGTATTCTTTGTGACCGAAGAAAGCTGCGCACCTTACAGTAGTCGACACATCCAGTCCTTGACGCAATTATTATTGTGCTTGTGCAAAAGTATATATTATTATAAACCTTTGTTGACAATGATTCCTATAACACTAACGCCGAGCACTATAGACCGTGGATAGCACTGTGGCTAACACGACTTTGCATCACGGGAAAACCCTGACTTCTCGCTCTGACGTTGTTGTGCGTTCAAAGTAGCTGATATTTGTTGGCGAACACGTTGAAGGCGTCGTAGAGTCAATCGGCTTGAAATGACCGTACTGCTCCTGAATATTGTGGGATGATCGTCAGGTGGGCCAAGGCCGATACATTGAAAGGACTAACCGAGCCGAGAACGTGGTTGAAGTGCCACACCTCGTTGAGGATGTTTCTGCCAGCGCTTCCGCCGGCGCCTATGCCTCCACAACCGAAGAAGGGAACGGCACCGGTCTGGGTCTTGACCGCATTTTGAAGTTGAGAAAGCGTGTAAGTTGTTTTGTTCGACGGGATTATCCCTGCACTGTGAATTTCCGAGGTGATGTGAAAGGTGAATATCAAATTGCTTAAGACCACTAAATGAAATAAAAGCGCGTACGTCGCGAGTAATTCATACGTAGGAAACATCTTATATGCACGTATGGTCGCGTCGAAGAAGTTCACAACGTCCTCGTGCTTGCGGTAGTTCGCGTAGCATGCGATATCAAACGTTGACGTGCAAGTCGCGTGTTTGAAAACTAAAGCGGGATGATAAGGAACTTCGAAATCAAAGACGCCAGTCGCACCTCGTGTGCCCAGAAATCTTTGTTGGGAGAACCTTGGCTGATCCAGTATTTGTTCACTTTGCCACGTTAATCGAATATTTAACGATGATGACGGAAATGCACTCACTGAAATCAAGCAAGTCTATGCGTCCAAATTCCAAGACAAAAGTGTCAACTCCTGGTCCTGTGTATGGCGGCACTGGTGTCCCGCCGGGTTTTCCTGTAGTTGTGTTGGGCGAGGGACTCGGGTCATACTGCCTTGACAAATCGCAGTACTGAGTGAAGCTCCTGTTTAAAAGTGTACATTTCCACAACAGAGTTGGGATATAAAAAATCCCACCCATCACAGAAGTCTGGCCACAAGCCATGAATGGTCCAGCTATTTTTAGGAAGTAGCTGTCCCTGCTTCTCAAGTCCCGTGTACGTGTCCCAAAATTGTGTTTGCAGAACAAGGCCGCCTGGAGTTGGCGAGCAGCAAGTATTCGTGAATGCAGTGGTGTTCTCGCAAGAGTAGAACAGGGGTTCATTTACACATGAAGCGAAATTCGGGATGGTGTTTGGGAGAGACAGTCCAGCTTGCGCGCAGAGAATGGAGGGCACAAAGAGCGACGCGGTGAACAGCACAACAGCCATTATGGCGGCGAGCAGCGGTCGCCCCCCGACATCTTATGTACTCCGCAGAGAGATAACGAACGTGCATGTGTTGCACGCGGTTCTGCTTGCTGGCCATCATATCATGCCAAAGAAACATTTGCAATTCCTTCGAAGATGCCACGTGAACGAAGGGGACAGTTTCCGCACAACATCCACATCGAGCGCTCGACGCATATAACTGCTCCAGAGAAGTTCCAGAGACCGGATATGCGCGTGCCAAGGCAGTTCAAGAACGAGTACTTTTAGCGGAGCCAAAATCACACGATTGAGGTGCCTGGTCCGCGAACCTGTGGTGTCGATCGTGTTTGGTAGGGAATTTGAATGGCGGAATGAAAATCGGGGTGGAGTGAGGCTAGCCGGCTGGTGGCCGGTACATATAAGGCGATGACGTACCATTTTAGTGGGGAATCTGGGCCATGGCGGATGGCCATATCTCCACATCCTGTACTACCAGAGCTCCAGGCTCCTTTCTGCTCTTTGCCATGCTCCTCATCTTATAACCAGTCATTAATGTTCGTTATCCTCCCACTTACTCCCAAATGCCCCCAGACGCTCCCTCAAGACTTGATCATGGCGATCTTCAGTATCAACCTACCGGAAATACTGTTCGTCCTATATCCACCACTTTTTTATTCCACATTTCCTACTATTATCACAGAGTTCTCACGAATCTGCTGGTTCAACTGTCCCTATTTCACCCGGAGATCTAAGTGCTTTACACAAAGTTCATGCCCAGAATCAAGAAGCGCCACCAATTTACACGCAGGTCGACAAAAGGGCTTCTCCCCCATCCACTCCTTCAGGCAAATCGCAACAATCGCAAGCCAGTGAAGGCGGATACGCCACTAGTCAACAGACTCACTGGGCACCCTACTTTCCCTCAACGAGTGCTCATTTGGCTCAAGGCAGCTTTCACCCGCATGCCGCGGTATCCATTCATTCCCCCATTCCTCAATTAGCCTTTAACCCTCACGAAATTCCTCTGCCTCACATAGAGGATCCCAACGACTTGCTTTACAGAAAGCACCGATCAGAAGAATTAGATATTGAACTTGACGTACAGTCACTCGTCGCAGAAATCAACGGTGATCGTGTAGTGCCTGTCCATGGATGTGGGATGTGGGCATACAGGTCAGTAATGCATTCACATGTCCCTGACATATTTAGGACTGTTTATGTAGCGGTCATACCTCTGCATCTTCAGAGGAGCTGAAGAAAAAAGCATGGGAGGAAAATGGCAGTCGCGAGTCTTGGATTAATTCTGCCCGTGCGCGAACTCTCCAATACTCGCGTCCAGGCGTCTTGAGACCACCGCTCAGATGGGTCCTCATTGACGGCGCAAATGACGATATCCCGGATAACGCCCTGCAAACCGGTACGGAGGCAGATGGTCAAAAACTTTACAGTGCAAGAACTTGGTGGCAGGGAGGCTTGCACATCGGAAAGGTGCTTCAGTGAAATAATTTGTTGCAGATTGTAGTTTTGACAACGACAACGACAGGCTGGCCGGCACCTTCAAGATGGCCGGGCGTCCGTTTCATTCGATTCATTGGAACATCCTTTGTCAACTTTTGAAGTGCTTGTCGGCGACTCTGCCTACGCTAAATGGGTCAGCGTTTCAACTGTCAGCAATGAGTCCCTTACTGCAGAGCCGGGCAGTTTGTCTGAGGATGAAACCTCGGGCGTCACGCCGACTGAGAGGCTGTTGGAAAACTACATGTCTGGTGTCCGCGCCGCGAAATCTAAACCAAAATTCTACATACCGTTGGAAGGAGGACGCGAAGCTGATGGGAGCCCGCTGTTCGTCGCTCAAGCCGCTTACGAAATGGGTTGGCACCCCGGTAAAGCTGGCCTCGACGATGACCACTGCTGCATTGGCTATGGAGGTGGCGAGGTATGGGTACGGACGTTCCGTATCCTTGTTTACGAACTCGACGACTTTCGATAGGCCACTAAAACAAATTGCCCACGAAAAGGTTTCACTATACATGCCTCATACTCTAGCATGGACATGGCTACCCGTCACTCCATGCTTTCCACTCACTCATCCATCGAGAGCCTATACAACTCTCGACTGCGTTAGCGTTTATTTATTCGTCTGGCGAACACCCATTGGGCTGCATCGTCATCCGTTGCATGGGTCGTTCACAAATAAAAAAACAACACGTAACACAACACCACTGTATCATGTACCGAGAATTAACTTGGCTGTAATTTTAGCACCTGAGATCATTATCGTTAAAAGTATTCCCCCATCTGCCTCCAATATGTCTAGATCTCTTACCACGCAACGCAAATCCTGTCCACCCCAACAATAAATAAATAGACGAATATATATTATTCTCTGCGAAGCTTCCGTCTCCGCCCCACTTAGCTTTAGCTGCATATGATTTTTGTTACGTAATTGCCTCTTTAGCACCAACTGTGATGTACTGGTAGCACCACGGAACGGCGACTTTGCGTATACAATGCCCAAGGATCCGCCTCAAGACTCTCCTTCTCATTCCCCATCTCCCAACTCTAACTTGAGGCAATCTCGCATTCGCTTCCCCGCTGACTCCGACATTCGTCGATCCACGCCATCACCAGTGCAGGAACGCGATGTACACGCTAACGCTCAGGCTGGACCAACCTCGAACCCATCGCTTTCTTCTATTTTGAAACGCAATGAGGCGATTAAAGAGCAATTGGGAGAACGTCGTCGCGTCCGCTCCGTCGATATGCACGATTCGAATGTAGCTTACCATGTGCGAGGTCATCCGGTTGCCGGCCCTAGCCAATTAGGTCCAAGCAGGCGAAGAGCCGTAAGCCATATCGTGACTGGATCCATTGACCAGGAAGACGCCTCAGATGAAGGTGTTGCTGATATGTCTTTTTCGTCCATTGTTGGTCTGGAAGGACCGAATGCAAATGGCAACCAGGACGCACAAGGTGAGTGTATCGTTCCATGAGCATATCGAATAACCTTTAACTCACATCTTTAGATCAGACTGGTATGCTCACCTAGATTTCACCCGCGATGTAAACTGAAATTTGACACTGATTATAGACCCTAACATCTTGGCAGATGTACAACGCGCATTGAAGTACAAATCGCGTGTCGAAGCACGCCTGAAGGCCGCGAAATCAAATCCTAAGATCAATGAATCCTTATCATCTGCATTTCCATCTCCAGTATCATCGTTGTCCGGCAAATCATTGCCACCAACCCAACCTCAGCCATCTTTCGGACGCGTTGCGTCTGCGGTATACGAAGGAGTAGGAAATGGTGAGGTAGTCGACTTCAGCCCATCTGTTGGTGCCGCTCCACTGCATCCTGTCCCTTCATCATCCAATGACGGTACAACGCTGGACTGGTCTGGGGATTCCCCCGATGATGACCGAAGGGATAGAAAATGGTCCATTTCGTTGTCCCGCACGAAACACAAGGAGAAAGCGCAGCTTTCTACCCGTAAAGGCGTCTTGGAAAAGCAGGACTCCATGTACTCAGGTATGTCGTCCTTTCACCTCTAAATACTGTGTATCTCAAGGGAAGGATACATAGACAAAATATTACGCATCAAGGCTAAGGCTTCGCCACAAACCCTCCGTAAGGCAGAAATCACAAGCAATCAACTGCAGCGTCGGTATGATACCCTTTACCCATCTTTGGGTGCTACACAAGGTCCCATGAATCTCGCTGCTGTTGCAAGATGGTTCTCAAACCAAGACGATGTATTCAAACGTCTCATTGATGATGCTGAACCGTTATCTTGGCTTCGCCACCTCCGCCATCGACCAGGCGCCAAAGCGCAAGGAAGATTACCCTGGCACCTTTCTGCACTGATATCTGAAGAGTACAGTCGTTCTCACCGAGATGAAGAGATCATGAGTACCATCCCGGAAGATTTCTCAGCTACCGATCTCAATACAACATCAGAGTTTGGCGTTTTGACCACATCACCAATGCCCATGCGCAGTCCAACCTCCAGGCCGACCTCCTTCCGGTCGATAGATGCGATCATTCCGAAACGGCGAAGGTCTGATGACCTGATATCATTTGAGCCTCATACCCAATCTCGTCGCAATTCACTTGGCAATGACTCCCATAAAGGTCTCGAAAAGCCTCTGAGAGCATGGAGGACATCACTACAGGGCAAACCCGACTCCCCGCGCAGTTCGCTGCACGCTTTGCCCGAGCGAGCGGACTCACCGCTCAGCTCCCTGGTGAGCTTGACGAACGCGCCGCCACCACGACAACAAGACACCGCATCCCCAACCAGCAGTCGACACAACCTCAAGGATGTCGTGAAGCGCATTGGCCGTCGACGGCAAGAGCAGAGTGATGATGGATCTTCGTCTGCAATGGATTCATTGTCTGAAGAGCCGAGGGCAGGAGTCAATCCTCGTAAAGCTCGGAAACGGAGGCGGTCTTCTCGCCTACGTGGTGATGATGGATTGTCGGCGGACTCTGGGAGTGACATTGAACAACATGTGCCGTCACCCCCAGACTCATCTAACAAACGTCATGCCATCTATCATGACGTGGAGACACCACGTCCGACCAAGAACTTCCCTTTGCCCTTGTTACCAGAACGGGGAATTAATAATGAGGCAATGCCGCAGACTTCGAAATTGAAACCCTTTGCATCCAGGACGAAGTTAACAAGACGGCGGCTTCACGAATCGCTGCCGGGATCCCCTCAGTCTTCTGTTAATGGCCTTCGAATTTACAATCGTGCCGTACAAGTTGATGAACGGGCGAGGAACGATGAATATGAACGCAAAAAGGAGTGAGTTATTTTTCATTTCAATTACAAACAAATTATATTTACTGAGACTACCGAATTTAATTAGAACCCTGACTTCGTTGAAAATTCAGAATGCACGGACTAGAAGTGTTTTGCAAACTGCCTCACGGACCGTTCAGGAATACGATGAACTGCAGCGGGGTTTTTCACAAGCGTTGGGTTTGTCATATTCACGGATTCTCCCAGAGGTTCTGGAAGCTCTCAGCCACGACCCATCCGCGGTCACTGGTAACACACGCCGGCTCACTGGATGGAGAGCGGTTGAAGACATTCATGAACGACGAAGTCGACAACGGGTTGTACTTCAGGCGTTTCTTGCCTCTCTGCCTATTCCGGTGGTCACAACTGCCGAAGTAAGGGGTGTCTGCGATGCACACATTTCAACGGTACTCGAGCTGGTGGAACAGCTGAGCGGAGAGCGGCAGCAAGTCCTGGATTGTGTGCAAGAGGCGGGAAGTCTGCTTTCGCGGGTGAAGGAACTGCGCGACCAGCTCAAACCCGAGTTTGATGCCGCTGAGAGAGAAACCTCTGCTAGCTATCCAGAGGTATGTTAAAATGATATGCTCATTGCGTTGATCGACGCTAATGAGTAACCAGCTTGTCCGATTGGAATCTCTACTGGACCGATTGATAAACAGAAGGAACAGGCTGTGGAAATTAGGCGAAACGTCCCTCTCCTTAGTGCTGAGCTCGTCAGCTCCTTTCATGAAGACATTTGGCCGTCCAATTTGGGATGACCTCCATGACTTTCTCGTGATCCCTTGGTACCGCAACGAATTTTCAGGCGAGGACGAATGGTATCCGGTGAAGTTTCCGGAGCGCGGTGCGCTTCACTGGCTTCGGATTCTCCTTGTGTTTTTCACGTTACCCACCGTGCTCTGGTCTTCCACTCGGGTATTATTTTATATATTTGTTGGTCGCCGCATGTGGTGGATGCCTGATTTCGTTCCACTGCTGATCAGGTATTTCATTAATTGGGTGATGGTGTCAAGTCTCTCGTTCACATTCCTGCTTTTATCGCTCTCCTTTTCTGCCGAATGCTTTGTCTTGCTCTGGTGGACAGCTTGGGTCTTCAGATTGGTTAAATGATATGTATATTTATGGTCATTGCATGCTTTGCGTGCACACTTGGAAAGTAGCATACCATACCATAGGCTACCATACCAACCTTGATCACGGGGGGTTATTTACCTTCGCTATTTTGTGATGACGCCTCACTACGTGCAGCGATTGTTGTCGCGTCTAAGGGAGTGGTGAAAACAATGGAAGGGTTGGAAGGCGTGTGCGTATACGGAGCACTGGTATGTCCGCTTGAAGGACTTCCAGTGACGGTGATGGCAGGTTTCGGAACAAAAGTGTAACCGTCGTTTGCGTTGTTGCTAGCTTCTAGACAAGGTCGGCAATATCCTTTCCCATCAGAGTTCATGTTTTAGTGTTCACTCAACAATGAATATGGAAGGCAACTTACGTCCACCCATGAGGAGCGGTACATCTGTAATGCCGCATGTAACGCATGAGATCTTGAAAGTTGGCTTGACTTGTGTCACCTTTCGCCGCTTTGGTGGCGTAGGTTTAGTTTCTGTTGCAGACGGGGATACCGTGGTCTGGCCGCCTGTGGGTGTCGCTACCACAGCGGCATTTGCAGCAGATTTTCTAGGTCGTTGTTGACGCTTAGGCTTGTTAACTTCGCTTGATTGACCAGGTTTAATGGATTTCATCAGATAGGGGGATGCAGCCTGAACAAATGTGTGAGGGAGAGAATTATACATATCACTGAACGGCGCACATTTTGCAATTGAGTAAGAATTGGACTATCTGGTATTTGATAAAAAAGATAGGAACGTGGGGGACAGTCCGCAACCTGGCAAGGGTCATTCGCTGCATTAATGTAAAATTTCAAAAGCACTCACTCGCTTCATAAAAATTTCCCTTGACTCTGATGAAAGCGCCTTATCGCCGGCCCACGTTGAGATAGCAGTCCAAAACGACGGTGTCACTTTCGTCAGGCGTAATCTCAGAGGAAAGCTTGATCCTTCAGTTTTCGAGCCTTTGGGTGATATAAACGCTGAAATGACAACGTCGCTCTCGAATGCCTCGCTCGGGCCAACCCTTTCACACGTCAGGCTGTCGTTTGGTAAAAGCCATCTATCGGAGGAATTTTCTCGAAACTCCAAGATAATTTCAGACTTTTTCGCCATAATGGTGGTTTGATAATTCGACGTAGAGGGTTGTGGATATGGATAGTTTGAAGTATATGGCTTGTAATTGCTGTAGACCGGAGTGCCGGTCGGCGGCGGTGGAGTATCACCATAGGATGGCAAATTTGAAGGAGCAGCAGTTGAATTTGTGGAGGTGATGGACTTCGCCGTGTCTAAAACGGGCGGTTGTGTTGCGGGTTGCGCGGCAAGTGACTGAATAAGAATTCCCAAGGTCTTCAGTTGGTCTGTAGTTGCTCTTCCGGACGCTGCAATCTGCAAAAGATTTTGCAATGTGGGATTGGACGCAGCTGCATTATTAACTTGGGTAATAAGGGCAGGTGTAACCTCTACGGAGGATTCTAGAGAATTGATGAGGGGAGCAGATGCAGGGGGCTGAGTAACAGTAGGCACGGTCGGAGCGGGAGGTTGGAAAAGATTCGGCTGATATTGTGTGCTCGAGTAGGGCATTTTGGTTGACCATTGTCCTGTAGATGCGAACGACGGGTAATAGTACGATCCTGCCTTTGCGGAGTATGGCGTGGAATGTGAAACATAGTGCACTTCAAAAAATGTCGTCTCCGGAAAGATGTGAGGGCCAATTTCGACATCGCATTTTCCTATCTGCTTGAGGTTGTGCGGAGCTGGTTGGGGAAGCAGCTCCGTTGCTTGCTTTGCTTTCGATTTTGTCGAGAATTTCGGAAACATGGAGGAGAGCCAGGTATCACGAGCTAAAATAAATTGCGTCAAAGGACACTTCGACCTCACTAAGATACAGACAAACATTGACGAAGTGACTGGAGTATGACGAGGCTACAGAAACCACCTATAGTTAATGGAACTACAAAGGATGGTAATGTTTTACACGGACCTGTCGGCAACACTATGTGAAGCTCCCGTCTGACCTAAACCATCTGTGGCATAATCTAAACCAGGCTCACTGCAGACGGGGAGGGTTATTGAAGGAGCCATTCATTGCACTGCTTGAAGGAGCAGTGATGGAATATT